>OY856411.1:1309145543-1309745543 GCA_963693085.1 Alisma plantago-aquatica | reverse complement strand
AGAATGAGTCACCTGCTTCTCTTATTTTTTAGAAGAAATAAGGCACATACTATACTAAATGCTCAAAAATATGTTCTAATGCAACTACATGAAATCAGTTATGCAACTATGATGACATGCACTCAGGAATGTATGCATGCATGATATCTCTACAAAATGTTTCATTTTTTTTCAATTTTTTTAATGCACAATCTTCCTACAATGCAATAAAATGCAATCCTACCTAAATGCTATGCAATCAAAAGATGAAAACCGTAATGTGCTTCCAATTCTTATGGTGGAGTATGAAAACAATGGGGTGGATAGATTACAAGATTAATTGACTGAACCTTTAGAAAATATTATGTGTCCCTCCTTACTGACCTGTGTAATAATTAAGAGGTTTCTCTCTCTTCTTTCATATTAAGGTCTCATTATCATTTGGTCAGTTTAGGCTCAAACAACCAATTCCGTCCACTCTTCGTGAATCATAGGGATGTACAGTTGTGGTTTCCTATTTTAAAATTGACAAACCCAATTATTTTCTTAAGTCATGTGCTCAAGGTTGAACAACACAAGCTTGCAAAATCACTAAAAATTTTCAAATTTACCCCTGATTCCCATGTACAGACACAGAGATGACACATGACAATAGACATCCACAATTACACTAGATAGAGTGTGGATCCTAAAAAAAAACTAAGAACTAAGAACAATAAATGACAAAAGACAAAGAAATAAATAATAAAAACTAAGAAAAAGAAATGATAGAAGTTGTTCCACCCCCCAAGCTTGAATTCGACTATGATCTCATAGTAAAAAACAACCTTAAAAGGTGGAACAGGGATACCGATCATTGTTCAGGTGGTGGCGGGTACTGCGGGGCTGTGGGGTCCCAAGATGGGTACTGCCCCTGGAAACTCGGATCATACTGGGGCATCGGTTAAGGTTGAGGAAACCCCCCAAATAGTTCTGGCTCCAGTAGTTGTCGTAGAAGGGTTGTTGTTGTATCTCCATCCTATGCAACCTGTCATGGATATTTTGTTGGTTGTCGAGGAGGAGCGCTCATTCTCGTAGATGGTCTGCTGGTTAACATAGAGCCGATCGGTAGTCTCCTGAATATACGCAAATGATGCCGTGTGTCTCTATTACATCTACTGGATATCCTGCAACATTATATACATGCCCTGCATAGAAAAGGCATCCTCTCCTTGCTGAGAGGGCTGAGGTAGCGGAGGCTGTGAAGAGGTTCACCCGGGTGGAAATGGGGACACTTCTGGGGTGCTACTCGTGCCCGAAGAGGAGTGAAAGCCTCCTCTTCCTCTTCATTCTCATCGCCGTCATCATTGTTGTCATCATTACCGCCGTCTTCATCAGAGTCGTTGATGGCGATGATAGGCCACCTGAAATGCTGAGCTCCCTCGATGTTGAAGATGGGTTCGGGAAGCGCACATTCTTGATATTCGTGATTGACATGGCAATGTGCATAAGCCAAGCCATCAAAGAGCAGAAGGAGGTTGGAGTGGTGTAGATGATGCATGTTGACCTTGTTCCTGTTGGAAAGCGGAGCAAGTTGGGAAAAATCCAACCCAAGATAGAGGGCCAACGGTGTGATCATCCCCCCAAAGTGGATAGGATCTTTCCTCGTACTCCTCTTCACGGCCAACACGCGCGTCAAGAAGAACGTGCCCCAGTTGCACTCCTCACGCTTCAACAATTTATACAAAAAGAACAAATCCATCTCTTGGAATTTGCTAAGAGACAGATCATCGCGAGAAAAGAGCGTCATACAGAGCATGCGGTGCAGAATCCTCACAAAAGGATGCTCTAAGTCGGTGACGGTAGTGTTGTGGTAGCTCACAGACTTGCCTGGAGGCGTAGTCACCATCTTGGCGAAGCTATTGTCGTAGTCTGTCCAGTTATCCAGCCTCCTATACTGGTCTCTCCCATGATTCTAGTTGTAAATGGAATTAAATTGCTAGAGGGTGAGAGTGTAATTGTTGTTGTAGAGCTGAAAAGAAACACGACCCTTTATCCACTCTCGATCAGTGGCGATCAAGTCGTTCGACACGATGCATATGTCCAATGATGCCATGAACTCCGCCACGAGCTCCTTTTATGTCAGCCATTCTCCGAAGAATGGTTGGCTGTCAGAGTGGAACTCCAACTCATTAGGCATCCTACCCGTATGTCTTGCTTGCCCCTACAGGACGTAGGCAAGATTGGCATTGAACCCCAAGTCGCGGATCATTGCCCGATCGACGTAGCGGGTGGGCTCAATCTTCCTCTTGAGCAGTTCCTCATATACCGTCTGGACCTCCGCGTAAGGATGAACAATCCTCAGATGAGGAATTGATCCAGGTGGCAGAGGAACGAAGGTTGGGATCTCCATCGGGACCGCCCGTGAAGAAGATGCTCCGTCTGTCCGCACCATTGTCGTAGAGAAAAAGGGAATAGAAAAGAGAGCTCGGTGAAGGTCGGAGAAGATAATCTCCACCAGGTGCAGGGCTCGATGAAGAGATTGCGATCCTTGGATGCTCGTAACAGGCCTCCGGTTGCACTACAATGCTCAATGCACAAGTAGAGGGAAGAAGCTCTGAAGGTGTGAAGAGATTTGGCAATCAATCCTTCCTTTTATAATTGAGTCTGTCCCTGCTATGGACCCGTCGATACCATCAACGCGGGTGAATGGTATCGACACCTGTAGCACAATCTGGGTCTTCGTGAGTATCGACAGTTGTCGATAGCCTGATGTGGGGGCCCGAATCGATGACACGTCGATACCATCGACGAGAGTTTATGGTATCGACCCATCCCACAGATTGAATTCCTTGATGTAGCGATCGCCGTTGATTTCCTCTTGCGGATCGGTGACATGTCGCGTTAATACCATCGATGTGGGTCGATGGTATCGAATATTTGTAGGTCAAACACCCTCGCAAGGCCCAACCACCGCTTTCTAACTGTAGCCGTGTCGATACCATCAACAGGCATGTCGATAGTATCGACATCACTGAGACAAAATCGTCTGTAAATCTTCAGGGATCTCGCGAGTATCGACACCCATGTTGATACTATCGACCCCAATCTGGCGATGTCTTCAGCGTCACTGATGGTAGGTCGATACCATCGATGAGGCCGTCGATGGTATCGACTCAGAAAAATTTCTGCAGTCGACTACCTGTACCAATGTTGCTACCATTGACACAATGGTCGATGGTATTGACTCTGCCTCAGCCCTACACACTAAAAAAACGATCACGATATCATTTTTACACTAAAAACAAAATTAAACCTAACTAACTTGTAAATGCGAAAGAAAATGGATGACACTACCAATGATTGGGTTGCCTCCCAACAAGCACCATTGTTTAATGTCCTAGGCTTGACATAAGGATACCTTTAACCTGGGTTGTCAAGGGATGTCTCTGATGATTCATTTGGCAATTTGAATTTAACTCTATCATCACCAATCCCAAGTGTCAAGTAACCTCGCCCAATGGCAACGATTACATCAGTCGTAGCTTGGAACGACCTTCCCAATAACATCTCACCTCCTTCCAACTCATGCATGTCCATGACCACAAAGTCAACAGGGAAGATGAATTTGTCGACCTTGACTAGCACATCCTCGCATATACCTTGTGGCTTCATAATGGATCCATCCTCCAACTCAATTGTCATAGAAGTTTGTGTTGGCTTCTTCAATCCCAACTTTTGAAAAGTGGCAAGTGGCATAAGATTAATGCTTGCCCCTGAGTCACACTGTGCTTGTGGAAAATGTTGGCCACCTATGGAACATGGGATGTAGAAACATCCTGGATCTTTCCACTTCCTTGGTAAACTCCCATGGATAATTGAGCTCACCATCTCATTCACCCGGAAAACATCTGTGTCTTGTATCCGCCTTTTCTTGGTGATGATATCCTTGATAAATTTCCCATATGCGGGAATCTATCTGTCATTTCCACTAACGGAATATTAATATGGAGCTTACTAAACATCTCCAAGAACTTTCTGTAATGTCTATGCTCTTTCTTCGGCCTCAGACTATCCAGAAAAGACACAACTGCCTCCTTTAGACGCTTGTGAGGTGGCACATATGGGATTTTTGGGGTCTCCTCCCCTAAGCTTGCTTTAATGTCACCCTCTAGCATAGGATTTGGCACATCATTTATAACTGGTGTGACTTGTGGCTGCTCATCTTTCTCAGTGGTTGTAGCATGAAGTATAAAAAATCATTGTGCCTTTTTCATGGGCCTCCACCACCAGGGGTTCTTCCTCATTAATCACTAACATATACTTCACTTGATGATGTGCTTGAACAGACTCTGCATTACCAGCTGATCTTTGTTGATTTGCTTGCTTCATGGCCACCACTTCATTAGCAATTTGAGTCACCATTGTCTCTAGTGCCCTCATTTGTGCTCCATGACTTTGCAGTGTCTGCCCAAATTTATTCAACATCTCGCCCTGCGACTGTAACTACTTGGCGAACATACTCATCATCTCTTGATTTTGTTGCACCACTTGACTAAGCAACTCGGTGCTTTTATCCTCTGCCTTTGCTTGTGTCTTTGCATCTGGATCTTGTAGGAAGTTGTTTGGATCCTTCCATGAGAATTTTCTGTCCTTCCTCCAATCATAATCATTATTCCTATAGCCCTGTTGTTGCATAAACTTGACTTGAGCTTCCTCATCAGATTCTTCCTCTTTCTCCACAAGCTTCTTGGCTATGAGATCTAATTTGTCATTCAGCTCCTTGATGGCCCTGGACTCACCTACAACTTTAACTTGTTTTGATGCATCCCTATCACCCCAGGACTGCTTTTTGGCCATGTTCTTCAAAATCTCCCAACACCTTGTACCTGTATTGTTTAAGAAGAACCCCAAACCTACTGAATCCAGGTTGCTTCTATCATGCTCAGAAAGAGTAAAATAGAAAATCTTGACCTGTTTCTCCTTGTCTAACCCATGATGTGGGCACCTTCTCGGCATTATTTGGAAACGTTCCCAAGTCTCAGAATACGTCTCTCCGGCCTTATGGATGAAATTATGGATCTTCCGTACCAGATCGTTGGTCTTCTCGGGTGGGAAGAACCTCTCGAAGAACACCTCGATCATTTGGTCCCATGTTTCAACGGTCTCATTATCCAGGTTATGCAGCCATTCACGTGCATTACCTTCCAGAGAGCTGGGGAACAACTTCAGGTAGAGTGTCTCCTGTGGAAACCTATCAATCTTGATCATATCGCAATTTTCCACAAATGTGCTGATGTGTGCGACATGGTCCTCATTCTTCAGCCCAATGCTTGTGACTTAACTAGGTTGATTAGTGCCGGTTCAATCTTATAGGTTGGAATGTTAACTACCAGCTTTTTGATTGGCCCCTTTGATGCTGATGAGGAAGAAGCCTTTATCTTCTTCCATATTGTCTATTCTTCTTCCATGGCTTCTGGTTCAGAGTCGGAATATGTATCCTCAAGCTGATCTTGAGTATTGTTTTCCTCATCATCTGATCCCAACAATGGAACCTCTGGTGATGGCAGTGTGTAGTCTGTGATACGCGTCCTCACCATGCACTAATACCTGCAAAATCTTAATTTAGGTTCAGTACCGTGCTAGATATGACGGATAAACAATGAATTTCAAAGAAATAAAAAAATGTGGCCTAGAGTGGCCGCTTGCAGCACTCGTAGTGCCGACAATTTCCGTGTCCCCGACAACGGTGCCAAAAACTTGACACGATTTTACCGTGCGTATAATGCAAGTGCACGTGTCAATGTAGTATAGGCCTTTGTGAGGCCCGAGTCAAACTCAAGGACACTGAACTATCAGTGGACTACTACTGACTGTTCGCAATCAGCTAGACCGGTTAAAAAGGTTTTAGGAGTTGATTAAAAAGAAAATAAAAATAAAAGAAAGCAAAGCAACCGATTAAATGTTGAGTTTAATCAATTTAGATGGGAATCTTTAGGATTGCGGTTTCACCGCGGGTTCTCGTTGTATGAATTTCTATATAGTTAAACAAGTTCATCTCTCAATCCGGGTAGTGGCCTGTAGTCAGAATTGTTCACTGTCATGATACAATTCACTACCTAAATCTAGGTCGGTTCCACCGTCGTAGTAACCGATACCCTAAATTAGGTGCATTAAAATCGACCTCTGGGTTTCCACCATTAACCGTACATCACCTTGTTCAAGGAATTTATGAGTTAATGTGAATTTCATCTCTTTTCAACTGTTAATTCTTCTTTCAAAGCAATTAAAGGCATTATATTATCATTAGGGTGATCAAGCATAATGATATAATGGAGAAAACGAAATCATACCACGGATTTAAGAGACAAATTATGAATTACTATGATAAAAACGTCATACAATGATTACCCGGGCTACTCCCGGAACTAAAGACAAAGGGGATTAGCCTCGCATGTTCATCTCAGAGCAAGACATGATTGAATAAAGGGGAAACATGGAGAAAAACATGGATGAAGTGATGTAAACCCCTGAACGGAGAAGATCCAAGCGTTCCTCGACATAGAATGCGTGATCTACAGCCTTTCGGCGGTGGAAAACGTCTTCTTCGACTCTCAGAACGGTCGGGGTGTGCTTCTGGGCTCCATTCTCTTCTTCTCCTCTCCTCGTGATGTGTGCAACGGCTAATGATGTGATCGATGACTCCCGACCACCGTCATTAGGTATAAACACCAAGTTATGTCGCCAAAATATCACCACCGTTGGATTCAGGCCGATCTGAAACAAACATTAATCTGACGGCGTCGATGGTATCGACCCCTTGTGATATCGGCAAGCCTTCCTTCTTTTCTGTCATCCCTCCTGATGCAGACTCGATACCATCGATGCGGGTCGATGGTATCGACACCCTTAGGCATCAGTTTTATCACCTTTCCGACACTGAAGCTGTAGAGCGTCGATAGTATCGACTTTTGTGTCGATAGTATCGACCAGCTGATCGCTGGCAACCTGAAGGTAACTCGCTACCATTGACTTCCCAGTCGATGGTATCAACTCTTCTTGACTCCTTGTGACTGTCTTCCTGTGACTGTGTCGATACTATCGACGGATGTCGATGGTATCGACAGCTGTATATATTTGTTTTTCTTGAAATTGCAAGACAAAGCCAAATCAGTTGAGATAAAACCCATTATTATAATTGCTTATGATCAAAAAGATAAAATATGGGATATTTGATACTGAAAAGGATTATAGACTCGAGTAAGTGAATCATGCAATATTAACCACCAAAGTGACCAATAAACACATAAAATGCAAGTAAAACAAGGCTATAAATGTGACTCAAAATCATCGCATCAGGGCGCATCCCTCACCAAAGGTGTCACCTACCCTCACTAAAGGGATCTCGGGTAGAGCACCATCCCTCACCCAAATGATATCGGTCACCACCAAAACCCTAGAGCACCAAGCCACATATGGGGAAACTAGCATATCGTGCAACCATGCACAAGAGGGTATCGAGTAGCCATGTACAGGTGTGTATTGGGCAACACTATCATCATATCGGCCAAGACCCAATATTGCCCTCTAGGGTTAGGGTTCTGGTTTTCCATGTCGGGAAACCACCAAAACCATATCACCCAAGGCACACCACTGCCATCCATCAAGCGACATCATGGACAGCCCACCATGGCACCCAAGGAGCTCCCATATTGCCCAAGGTAGCCCTATCATCCAAGCTAGGGTTTGGGACTCTCTATCGGTTAAGGCACCATATCGCCCATCAGGGTTAGAATGTTCATATCGGTCAAACACTATATCGCCCATCCAGGGTTACATCAACCAAGACTCCATATCGGGTAACTCCATTTCAACCAAGGGTTGAAGCTCACCTCACAACTCAAGGAAGGAGGGGTGTTGCTCAACCAACAAGGCATGGCCTAACCATGTCGCCCAAGGCACTCAAGAAGGGATGTCAACCAAGCACCATATCGGCCAAGGCATATCACCCAACTACATCTTGGGTAAAGGTCCATATCGGTCAAGAGGTCAACAAGGTGTTCACCTAGCATATCGCCCAAGCTCAACCATAGAAGAGGGATATTGGGCTGAACACAACTTAGGGTATCATGCAAGGGTTCAAGGGTCATGATAGGTTGGTCATCTTCAACCTCAAGACTGCCACCAAGAAGCCCTAAAAGATTAAGAGAGTTGGCTCACCTCTCAACAACTAAGTGAGAGAGGGGTTTTGCACAAATTCCATCACCTATCGGGCAGCAAGGAGGTCCATCACCATATCAGCCATCCAACCCAAAACTCCACTCACCATTGAATTAGGAGACCCTAGGCTCACCTCTGAACAACTAAGCAAGAGGGTTTTTTCCCAAAGAACTCCACATCCAATGGTTCAGCCAACCCAATCCAACCATCTCAACAAGGTCTAGGTTACATCTAAGGCATCCTTATAAACATTAAAGCAAGAAACATAGCTAGAAGATGACATGGCCGAAGCATATAGCAAAGCAACATGATAAAGAAGTAGTATAGTACGGTTAGGAGTTATGTAAACCACCTCAAGCTCTAAAGCTCCAAGCTCCTAGAACCAAGCTCCAAGCTCCAAGGCACCACCTTCGACCAACACAAAGAAGAACAACTTGTAACCACCATGGCCAAAGAGAAGGGAGAAGAAGAAGAAGAAGGTGCTAAGGAAAGGGAGAGATACTTACCACAAGAGAAGGAAAGGGATAAGCTAGCAAGGTGTGTCGCCCAAGACACCAGTAGTATCGACCACCACTTGCTCCTTTCTTCTCCTAGCTCAGCCACCAATGGAAGGGAAGAAACTAAAGGAACCAAAGAGACCTAGCAAGCAAGGGGAGTCATTTATATACTAAGGGGCGAAGGGGAAGAGCAAGGCAAGGTGGCACCCACCCCTAACACACTTTCCCACAGATTGTTCCACATACTAGCACTCCAAAAACACACACCCATGAGTTGCCACCCACTTAGCAAAGCAACAACCACTTGTCCAAAGAAGGTGACACAAATGAGGTTAGGTGAAGGGTGTGTGTGTCACCCAAGATGGAAAACTGACACACCATGGCCGATACACCTCCTTGCCTGATACAACCAACACTCCCTTGGCCGATAAACCAAGGTCCAACCCAATATCAAGCCTCAACAAGGATCAACAAGGCCCAAAGCTACTCAAGCAAAGCGCCCAACCCATTCTCTCAACCCTAGAGGATGCAAGGAGAGAGAAAGGCATCTCTCAAGGTGGCAAACTTGCACACCAATTCTAAAACTTAAGTAATTTGCAAGTTGCACCTCCACCTCTCAACAAAGCACAAACAAACCTTAATCACAACTTCAGGTGATTAGCAAGCATCTAAACATAGGGTTTAGGCAAAGCAAATAGGGTAAGCCTAAAATGGATGTCAGGGTCCTTACATAAACTAACACACCCACTTAGACTAACACACTAACCCACACACAAACAAGGTTGTATTATAGTATAGGCAAGTGACAAGAATAGGGTCAATCCACTGGAGAAAAGGGGCACTGGATCTAAGCTAGTTTTGGCTAGGTTCCTACTGCAGAGTCTAGTACTGAAGGGCTTGAAGGTTGGTTTTGAGTTAATTACACTAAGGTTGAGCAAGCAAACAATTAAAGAGAGAAACAATCAAAACCTAAGCTAACCCTAGACAATTAATTTTAATGAGCAAGGAATGACAAGACAAGTAATGAAAGGCAAGGAAAGGCAAGAAAGGGGCAAACTACACTAAGGCAAGCAAAGTAGAGATCTACACTACACAAAGCTAGCAATCTAAGCACAAGAGAAATTAAAGGCCTAAACTAGCGAGAATAAGGAAAGAGCAAGGCAAGAAGATAACAAAGCAAGTAAAGAGCTAATTAAGCTAACACTAGATAAGTAAGAGGGAAACTAGGATTTTAATGCAATTAAGAGAGGTGTGGGCTGTTTGGGGCATGCACTTGTCAATTTGGTTTGGGGTGATAACATGTAAAAATTATTCTTTCATTTAGATTACCAAACTGAACAACAAGTTGGATGCTAGTGAATTTCCCTAAACTACTAATTGGCCAAGGATAGGGTAAGTGTGTATAGGGGAAATAGTCCCTAACACCTACTACCCACCTTTATGAGGCTCACTTGGATTAGGGTTTAGGTGTAATTTGATTGTGATCTAACCTGGCCTAGGTTTCTAGAATAGGATATCTTACAGTGATTAGGGGATGAGGGTAGCAATGTAAGGTAGGACTGAGGTTTTAGACCTCACATCACCCACGTTATAACCTTAAGAAAGATCCAAGGATATAAGAATTGATGTAGGAGAATTGATTAGCATGTAGTAAGGTGAATACCTAACTAGGGACCCAATAATTAGACCTAGGAGCAATTACCAAAAAAGTGTCACATATAAGCAATTTTCCTAGAATTAGGTGATTTTAAGTACAAACCACAAATCAATCTATTGGAAATGAGATAGAAGTAGAAAATAATTATTAAAAAAATGTATTATAATATTTGCATATCACTTCCCCCAACATGATATCAAAGTAACATATTTGACCTCAAACAACCCACCTAAGGCGCTTAGCTACTCATAGGACAATAAAAATACTAAAGCCGAGGAGAAAGAGGTAGAAGTAGCCATGGGGCTCAGTGTAGATGAAGAAATCCTTCTATCAGTTAGATGGAAGGTGTGCTCCTCCCTCCGCCAAGGTGGAATGACATGGAATAATTGTGGGAAGTGATTAAAACCCTAATAAACTAGGGTTTTGGTGGTAGAAATGATGAAATGGAGTGGAAATGAGGTGGGGGAGTGATGGAATGTCTAAGGGGAGAAAAGGGTATCTAAGAGGTGGTTGAAGGTAGATAACCTCATGCTCCATTCTCCACCCATGTATACATAGGTGGTAGGGAAACACTAGGTGTAACATCCCAGGACTTGAGGCCTCAGATAACATGATCTTAAAAGGAATGATTGGACTACCCATATCACCAAGGTGCACCTCCTTTTCCGGGAGCCCATCACTAAAGAACTTCGTAGTCAAGCGTGCTCAGCTTGGAGTAGTACTAGGATGGGTGACCTATCGGGAGGTTGATCCTGGGGTGCGCGTCAGTGAGGACAAAGCACACAATTAAGGCTAGTGGTGGTATGTGGGTCCAGTCATCATTCCTGAAACTCTACTAGAGCCTCGGGCAGTGGGCCCATGCGTTACAAATGGTATCAGAGCCAATTCCCCTCCAGTAGGTGGGGCCCACATGGGCATGGCATGCCAGTCTTGAGCTGTGCGGTCCAGGCATGTAGGAAAGGGTTGTCCATGGTTGATGTAGCCACCCTTGCACTGGTATTCCGTGATCGGGAGCTGGGTGTCCATGGGCCATTGTGGGTCTGCACTGAAATGGGGTCAGATTATGAGGCCATATAGTTGAACCTTGATGAGGACGTGAAGAATCTAAGTGGGGGAGATTGTAACGTCCCAGGATTTGAGGCCTCAGATAACATGATATTAAAAGGAATGATTGGACTACCCATATCACCAAGGTGCACCTCCTTTTCCGGGAGCCCATCACTAAAGAACTCCATAGTTAAGCATGCTAAGCTTGGAGTAGTACTAGGATGGGTGACCTGTCAGGAAGTTGATCCTGGCATGCGCGTGAGTGAGGACAAAGCACGTAGTTAAAGCTAGTGGTGGTATGTGGGTCCAGTCATCATTCTTGAAACTCTACTAGAGCCTCGGGCAGTGGGCCCAGGCATTACACTAGGTCAAGTCGGGGTAGAATGGGTAATGCAATGTAGAAAACTGTGTAGGTTTTCAAGTAGCACGACCATGGTGGGTAGTGAGTAGAATGGCCATGGTGGAGTGGAACAACTGAGGGTGAAAAATGGTGAAATGATAGGTTGATTTTTGAGTTTTGATTGGATGGTGGAAGGGACATGGTGATCACCACAGCCGTGGTGTCTCTATGTCTTCACAACCATGGTGGATCACATGGCCGTGGTGGATGAGGGAAGAGCTAGTTGTTCTATTGAGAATGCTCATGTTGGTTTCTGGAACCACGACCATTCTAGGTAGCAACACCAATCTGAGTCTTTGTAGCATGATCATGCTATCCTGCACAATCATTTTGTTGAGCTTCTTCTTCGATTGTTGAAATGGACTCTCACTATGATTTTTAACTTGGCCAACACGGCCGTTCCTTGGCACCACCAGTGTGATGGTATCTTCAACAACACTTCAAGATTGATCTTTTGGATTTTCTTAGACTCCTTTGCTTCATTTGAGTCTTGTCCACTAGGGGTAGGTTGAGGGAGCCTTTGAATTCACTTTGGGCCTCTCTAAGGGTATATAAACCCTAATATCATATTCTCTCTTTCTCATCCATCCAAGTGTGGTCTAAGTACTTGAAAAACATGCAAATAACGTCCATAAATTATTTGAAAAATATGCATATTAAGGGAAATAACATGTAATCTAACATGTACATATGTTATTAAAGTGCAATAAGACACAAGACAAAAGCTCTAAAATAGGGTTGCATCAGAGAACACAAGTGATTCTACTGCCCTTTCACATGCACCGCTGACCTAGTAAAATGCAAATCCTTCTATTCAACACATGTTGTACTGAATCTCAAAATGCAAATATGCAATTCCTTGATCCTGAAGAAGAAAGATATGGCACATTCCTATCTGCCTTCAACAAGCTATCTGCCATTGCATCTACTACAAGCTTAATTGGACCAAGTTTACTATATATCTATTGGCCAGTCTGTAGAATCCTACAAAATGTGATAGCATTCATAGTCCTATGAATCATGGAGTCTCTTACCCATAACATCTCAGTCGCAAACCTAGACCTGATACGTGTTTTCTATACGCCCTAAAATAAAAGTATTCACTATCGGAGTAATAAAGGCCAATGAGGCCTGGATATTGAGCATGGGGAAATGTTTAATTAGAAACTACTACTATTGGTAATACGATCAGGTAGTCTGAAGAAAAATTTGATTGGATTGCTCAATTAATAAAGAATGTAGAAAGTGAATCTAAAATTAGTGATGATTGATTGCAATTGGATGGAATTCCTTGGTGATTGATTGCAATTGGATGAAATTCCTTAGGATTACGATTTCAACTCGGTTAAGATTGCAATTAACAATTATAATAGTAAAAATTATCTCTCCTAACCTTGGAGTAAGACCATATAGCAAGAATTACCCGCGGTCACGACGTAACTCACTACCTAAACTAATACCATTCCCACACTTGTATCGATTGTGTTATTAGTTAGGTGCTTTATCGATAACTCTGGGTAGTCTCTTCATGTTCGTAAGCCACCTTTCTTAAAGGGCAATATAATTCATGTATTAATTTCCTCTTTCAAGCAATTAAAGGTCTAATCAACTACCTATGGTGATCAAGCATGGGTAGTTCATAACAATTGCATAGAAATAATCCCAAAAATTGAGAGAAATTTATATATTACTGCATTAGAGTCAAATACAATGCATCACCAGGCTACTCTTGGGTCCTAAGGAATAAGGGGTTCAGCTTCACATGGTTTTCATGGTCAAAAACATAGGAGAGAAAAATAAAAATGTGGAGAATATTAGAAAAATAAATAACCCTTAAAGTAGATGGTCCAAATGATCCCTTCTTGCACACGTGCCAATTTTCTACCTTTTGGCTACAAATCCATTCGCTGGAAGTGCCTAGATTGTCTAAAACGTGGTAGTCTTCTCTGCTTTCTCCTCTACTTGCTCTTAGTTTCCATCCAATGAAAAAGAACGTGATAGATAGAGTTGGCCAAATTACCCCTAAGTCAAAGAAGCGACTTAGGGTGAAATAATCCCTCAACCATCAGATTGAACGCTGCCTTCAGATCTGCCTGATCCCGACATGTCACTACTACTGACCTGGGTGTCGGTAGTACCGACTCTCTACTGCGGCCAACCTAGAAAGTTGTCAGTATTTCCGAGCTTCTGACGATTGTACTAAGTTTCTGTGATTAATCTTGATCAAAATATTGTGGTGTCATCAGTAGCATCGACATGCAGACTCAGTACTACTGAGACTTCCCGATTCTTCTCTGTTCCAACCTGAGCATGTGTCGGTAGTACTGACTCCAAAGTCAGTAATACCAAGCTTTGTAGATTCTTGTAAAAATTCCTAAAATTCCTAAAATCCAAACATAATCTCTTGAAATATCATAGATCATTCAAAAATAGTAAAATTACATTTACTTGATGTGATTATGTATCACAAGCTAATGAGAGTAAATCATGCACAATTAATATGAAAATTAACAAATAGTGCACAAAAATCAATATAACATAGCTTGTGAAAATGACAAATATCTCATGCATCAAAATCCCCTAAGCTTAATTATTGCTCATCCTTGAGCAACACACCCTCACATCTATTTGAGACAAGTCAGCAAAAGGACATAAACTATAATTTTTTTTTCCAACCATCCCCACCCGACAGTCCTAAACTCGACTTCACAGATCACTGAACAATCAACTTCTCTATAGAGACAAAAATTTCCATAAAAGTTGTCAACCCTAAGATCAATGAACACTATCAAGAGAGCAGTTAATATCATAATCAATCAGACATTTATTTGATGCATCATGTGATTCCCTATTCTACATTGCTCTTCCCTAACTACTAACTACTTGGAAGAAGTTCTCCTTATAAGAATGTATGAGGAGAAAAATCATTTAAGTGGACTACTGATAAGAGAAATCGATAGTATGAATTGGGTGGCAAATGAAGATTCACAAGTACCATCCAAATTATTTATGCAAAAATAAAATGTGATGAACCTATATGGTGAAGATGATGAAAAATGCATGAATCATAATGCCTAATATTATTGGGTGGAATGATGCATGAATCAAACAATCACATCAAATAAATGAGAATGAAGTAAGAAAAAGAATGCATCATGTAAATGCTTCCATATTTTTGTGAAGAGTAGCCTTTCTCCCTCTTAACTTTAGCACATAAACAAACTCTTTTTTTCATTTCTTTCATTTCCCTATTATTTTAGCATGATGGAACTTTATGCTTGGGATTTACTAACATATCATTCATTTTTTCTGAGGGTATGAATGTGTATCCATACACTCAAATTTTGAAGGAAAATAATACCCACATGATATGAAAATGAATGATGAAAAATGCATGTAATCAACATGTAATTGTTATGCAACTAAAATGATATGCACAAAGATTGTTTATGCATAATAAAATATTTTTTCATTTTGTAACTAATGCAATCAAAGAAGACTAACTATTATGTAACCTATCATGCCATGAAATGCAATTCAAGCAAGAGGAAATAATTCTGACTACTTGATGATCTTAGGGTGGTGAGTCAAAATGAATGGAAAATGGCTAGAATCACATAACTAAGAGACAATGTCTTTCATGAAATTATGACATGTCCCTCTCTAATGACATGTGAATGGGGTAACCTTAGGGGTCCTGTCTTAAATTTCCATTTAAGATCCTGTTAATCATTTGATCAATTTAGGATCAAACCCCATCTTCATCCACATTACATGAATATTTAAGATGTCGTTGATATTAAATGTCCTTCAGTTGACCAGCCCATACACTTCCTCTAGGTGGTGAAACTCAAGAGATTTACAAGTAAGCAATATTTTTCAATTTTTTTCATTGAAAACAAATGAGAGCACTTGACATTGACATGAATCATAAATTAAACTCCACTTTTATACTATATAGATCATGGATCCTACAAGATGAAAACTAAACATCAAATAAAGTAAAGAAAACTAAAAACTAAGGATAGAAACTGTTCCAACTACCCCCCCCCCCCCAAGCTTGATCTTGACTATGTCCACATAGTCAAAATTCTAACTTAAGAGGTGAAATAGTGGTACCAGATCACATGGGTGGTGGTAGAGGATGTGGCATGGTGGGATCAAAGGCCTAGAATGTCCCCTAAAAACTCAACAACTGCTGTGGCATTGGTGGATGTTGTTGATAGCCACCAAAGTATCCTTGGCTCCAATAGTGGTTTAAGAATGACTGCTAGTATACCTCCATTTTCTACATGTGCATGTTCTCTTTTTTTGGCCAAGAGAAGTTTCCCATTCTTGAATATCTCCTACTAATTGTGGTGCAACTGTCCTTGTACGCCGTGGATGCCCACCAAAGTCATCGTCTGCTGCTATTGTCCTTGTTGTGTCTCCTGCAACATGCCATATATTCCCACAATTGAGTATGGGTCGTCTACTTGTGATGACGGGGGAGTAGAAGAACTGGAGGTTGCATAAAGTAGTGGACACTTGCATTGAACCTGCCCCCTCGTGATGGGGAAGGTTGGTTCCTCTTCCTCTTCATCGTCTTGCTCCTATTTTCTTCCTAAGCTTCATCTTCTTCCTCTTCCTCCTCTAAAGAACAATCCACATGCCATCTCATGAGATGGATTCCTTGCAAGACAAAGATGACAATGGGAATCACCCTCTCCTTGTACTTGTCACTTGTTGTACAACATGCATACATTGTACCTTGATGTGTGTTGAGGAGGTCGGATCTCTTGAGGTGATTCATGTCTAGCTTTGTGCAACCTTTAGATATTTGGCGGTGGAGAGGTCAAGGTTGATATGGAGAGATATTGGCGTGATCAATCCTCCAAAGTGAATGGAAGGTTTCCTCTACACTAGTCACTTCACCCCCATCATGTGGAAAAGGAAGAAGACACCAAAGTCTATATTCTTTGGTCCCATTTTGAGCAACTTGTAGAGGAAATAGAGGTCAACCTATTGGGTTTCCCCCTGTCACTGACGTGATTTAGCAAAGATGGTGTTGGTGAGGAGGTAATGAAGAATACGACCAAAAGGATGCTTGATGTCAGTGAGGGAATTTGAGTTCCAATTAATGTGATATCCTTCTGGAACCTCCGCTAAAGGCTCCCTTGCCGCCTTGAAGTTGAAGTTGGTGGGGACACAGACTTCTTCCCCCATTGGCCATACATAGATGGCATTGAAATCACTTAATGAGAGATAGAAGTTAGTGTTGAATATGTAGTAGCTGACACAACCTACTCTCCATCCCTCCCCATGCTCCGTGAGAACACATATATCCAATAATGCCAAGAACTCATAGACGAGGTCTGGGAAGGTGAGCCAATCACCATAGAATGGGTGATTGCCGTTGAGCCCCTAACATTGGCAAACTTGATGAAGATTGTTGGTGAAGCCGATGAAGTCAAGAAATGCACATTCGCCATACCGTGTCGCATGAATCTCCCTCTTCTGTATGTATTCATAAATCTTTGATACATCATCATTGGGGTGCATGATTCTTGTTGGTTTGGGAATTAGGTTGGCATTCCCCTTCGATGAATATGCTTCTCTCCTTGGCACCATCTCTAGTTCAAGAAGAGGTTTAGAAGAGAGAGAGTGCTCAGTATAGCCTCTAAATGCCTGGAGAAGCTTGCACACACTTGCTTGAAGGAAGAGTGGAGAAGGTGTGAAGAAAAATGAAAATGACCCCTCCTTATATAGCCTCAACCATGTCCTTACCATCTCATCAGTAGTACCAAGATAAAGTTGGTACTACCGACTTTTCACCCATGATCCATGTGTCTTGGTGCTACTGACGCTCCTGATTTGCTGATATTATCAACATAGATTGCCAAGTGTCAGTAGCACTAAAGTGGTGTCAATAGTATCAACTTTTACCATGGATCAGTGGTACCTACCATCAAATTTGAAGATTCTCGATCGTCGATGGTGCTCTCACATATTCAGTTCCTTCCGATGTCAGTAGTACCAACTTCTAGGTCAGTAGTACTAACTCATTCAAATGTGTCAGTGCTTCCAAGCAGGAACTCAGTATTCCAAAACTAGAGTGAGCCTTTCATTGGTACTATCGACTTTGTGGTTGGTAGTGCCAAACCCTTATCAGTTACTCTGCTCCTTCTCTATAGAAAGTCGGTCCTACTACCTTCTGGGTTGGTAGTACCGAGTATCTTTGAATATTTGCTCAGCTCCCCTGTGATGTCATTGGTACTACTGACATGACGGTCGGTAGTACCAAGTTGTTCAGTCAAAATTGATCTTCATCCCTATGACTCTGTCTGTAGTACTGACTTTTGGTCGGTAGTACTGACTGGTACTCAACCTACACACCACACAAACTTGATCAAGGTACCATTTTACAATAAAACTAAGAAAACAAAAATTAAAGATATGGAAATACAAAATTGAATGTAAAGAATGACAAATTATGGTTGGGTTGCCTCCCAACAAGCGCCCTTGTTTCATGTCATAGGCTTGATGTTCATAATTAAACCATTAGTGAAGCTCAATGAGATTTAAATCCTCCTCTTTCCTCACCAAATCTCCCCCAAAGTAGTGTTTAAGCCAGTGGCCATTAACAAGGAATGGCTCAGCGCCATTGCTAATTTCTACCGCCCCATGGGGAAAAACCTTAAATACATCAAAAGGTCCACTCCATCTAGACCTCAACTTTCCGAGATGTAATTTCAACCTAGAATTGAACAGAAGAAACCTCTGTCCTAGCATGAAAACCCTATGTAGGAAGTGGCAATCATGCATCTTTTCAGTTCTTTCTTTGTAGATCCTTGAGCTTTCATATGCATCAAACCTAAATTCATCTAGCTCATTCAATTCTAGCATCCTTTTTGACCCTACATCATCCAAATTGTAGTTCAATTTTCTAAATGCCCATCTAGCTTTGTGCTCTAACTCTACAGGTAGATGTCAAGATCACCCATAGACCAACCTAACAGAGTGTTTCTTATAGGTGTTTTATAGGCTGTCCTATACACCCACAAAGCATCATTGAGCAACATGCTCCAATTAGTCTTATTAGTTGAGACTGTCTTTTCTAAAATTTTCTTAATCTCTCTATTGACACCTCAACTTGCCCTTGGGTTTAGGGATGGTATGGAGTACCTAACCTATGTTTTAGCCCATACTTAAGGCACCCCAAATTTATTACTGGAAAAATGGGATCCACCATCACTAATGATCAACCTGGGCACCCCAAACCTAAAGAAAATGTGATCCTTCACAAACCTTCACACAACTTGAGTGTCATTGGTGTGTATTGGAATTGCTTTCACCCACTTAGCACATAATCAACAACAAGTAATATATAGAGATTAGAGTTTGAAGACACAAATGGACCCATGAAATCAATGCCCCAAAGATCAAATACCTCAACTTCTTGAAAATTTTTTAAAGGCATTTCATGTCTTTTTGAAATATTACCTGCACGTGGACACACATCATAATGAAGAACAAACTTATATTCATATTTAAAAAGCATCGGCCAATAAAAACCACATTATAAGGCCTTAGCCACTGACCTAGAACTAGCATGATGACCCTTAGTAGGTAGTCAATGACAATGTGACAAGATGCACTCAAACTCACACTCTGACACCCATTTTCTCAAGATAGCATCCCTACATTGTTTGATCAAAATTGGATCATCCCAGATGTAATACCTCAAAGAGTGGAAGAATTTCTTCTTCTCCTGATATCCCCAACCTTCTGAAAACTTTCCACAAGCCAAGTAGTTTGCAATGTTTGCAAACCATGGATCTTTATTTTGTATAGCAAAAAGCTGCTCGTCAGGAAATTCTTTCACTATAAGTATATCTATGCCCTTTTCATCTACCCTTTCAAGCTGAAACTGGTTATCAACCACCACATTCTCAGTAGCTACTTTGTCTTTGATTTCAATATCAAATTCCTATAATAGCAAGATCCATCTTATCAACCTAGTCTTAGCATCCTTTTTCTACAACAAAAATTTGATGCCTGCATGATCTGTCCAAAGGATAACCTTAGCCCCTATCAAATATTGGTGAAATTTCTCAAAAGTAAAAGCAACCTCCAATAGCTCTTTTTCTATAGTTTTATAATTCAATTGAGCCTCATCAAGAGTTTTAGATGTATAATAGATGACCACATGGACCTTATCTTGATATTTCCCTAGAACAACCCGCACTGCGTAATCTAATGCATCACACATTAGTTCAAAGGTTGGATCCAATCTAGAGCCTGGACAACTGGTGCAGAGACTAGCTTCTCCTTTAACACCTCAAATATCTTCAAACATCGCTCGTCAAAATTAAAGTCGAAATCCTTTTCTAATAATTCAGGGAGCAGTTTGGCAATTTTTGAAAATTCCTTTATAAATCTTCGATAAAATTCAGTATGTCCTATAAAACTCCTAACTTCCTTCACCGACGATGGTGAAGGTAGCTTTTAGATGACCTCTGTGTTTACCGAGTCTACCTCCATTGCTTTATTGGACACCTTGTATCCCAAAACAATTCCCTGACTCACCATCATATGACATTTTCCAAGTTCAATACTAGGTGGGTGTCCTCACATCTCTGCACCACCTTATCAAGATTTTCTAGGAAATCCTCAAATGATTTCCCATAAATCAAAATATCATCCATGAACAATTTCAAACATCACTCTACCATATCAGATAAAATGGTGAGCATGCATCGCTGGAAGGTGGCCGATGCTTTGCAAAGACCGAACGACATCTGATGATACATAAAAGTGCCATAAGGACAAGTGAAGGTTGACTTCTCTTGATCTTGTGGCTTGATAGAAATTTGGTTGTATCCAAAATAGCCGTTGAGAAAGCAAAAATGACTACAGCTGGCAAGCCACTCAAGAATTTGATCGATAAAAGGGAGCAAGAAATAATCCTTCAATGTGGCATAATTTAGACATCGATAATTGATACAAACACAACACCCTGTCACCAATCTAGTCAAAATTAAACGATCATTAGAATTAGTTGTGACTGTTATCCCCACTTTTTTAGGAACCACCCGGGTTGGATTAACCTAGGTTGAGTCAGAGATAGCATATATGATACCTACACATAAAAATTTTACTACCTCCTTTTTCACTACCTTAGTCTTGATGAGTTGAGTCACCACTGAGGTTGCACAAATGGTTTGGATCCTTCCTCCAATATGATCTTGTGCTGGTAGAAATTAGGGGTAATGTCCTTTATGTCTTCCATAGACCATCCGAATGCTGCCTGATGTTTTTCCAGAATCACAAGCAGCGGCTCCTCTTACTGAATGATTAGTGAGGCCAAGATGATAACAGGAAGCTTCCCCTCTACTGCCAAGAAAATGTATTTTAAATGTGGTGGCAATGGCTTCAGCTCTAGCTCTAGGGGACTTAGTAAATATGGGACCAATTGGTGGAGGTGGTGATCATAGATCCTTGAAGTGTCTGGTGTAATAACATGGTAGTGCCTTGAGAAGCAAGACACACTCCACCAAAGAACAACATATAGTATAATCATCCACCTAATTCATGAGACATGCCTCCAAAGGCAACTATGGATATGCTTAAACAAGAGAAGTAGAGGTTGCATCCTCAATTTTTGATGGATAATATTCATCTTCTTCATCATCAGGATGCTAAAATGCCTTTGTCAAAGAAATTTCCTTTGTATTTTCCAAGATATCCGTCGCTAGTATGCCTTTGTGGACTTGTATCATCACATGATCCATCTAATAAATGGCTTCCCTAGAAATAACGACACCTTTTTTTGGACTTGTTGCAACATGTGACAGTTTGCATTCCCTTTGGTAGTCTGTGTAGGCTCAGGCATCAAGATTTCAAAACACTCCTCTCTGTTGCCCATTGTCAGTCTTCCTCTGCCCATCTTTAGAATCATATCACCTGTAGCTTGGAATGGGCTCCCGAGTAATAGTTTGTATCCTTGACCATCTTGCATCTCCATGACTAAAAAGTGTGTGGAAATACAAATCTGTCCACCTTGATAAGAACATACTATAAAATACCGTAAGGTCTCACCACTAAATTGTCCGCCAGCTATATGGTCATATTGCTCTTCTTGGATTCCTTAAGACCCAAGTTATTGAAGGTGGTCAAGGGCATAAGATTGATGCTAGCCCCTGATTCACATAAAGATTCTCCAAATCTTGTCCTCCCAATATAGCATGAGATGTTAAAATTGCCCAGATCCTGCCTTTTTGGTGGAAATGTTCCCAGAATAAAGGCACTAACTTGCTCATTCAGAACTACCACCTCAGAATCATCTATTCTCCTCTTCTTGTTGATCAAGTCCTTTAGAAATGTGTCTTAGGAAGGAATCTACTCAATTGCATCGATGAGCAGAATGTTAACATCAAGCTTCCTAAAGATGTCTAGGAACTTATGGAATTGCTTGTCAATTTTCTTTGCCTTTAAGCTATTTTGGAAGGATGCTAACATCTTCAATTTCCTATGGTGAGGTGGAATGTATACTTCCTTTGGTGGAATGTACACTTCGTTCCTTGTCTCCTGTGGTTTCTCACTTTCTTTTTCAATTTCTTTGTCTTTAGCAACAGTATTAGTCTCATCTGAATCATCTACAACAGTAATTACCGATGAGCCTTTATCGTCCTCTTTGTCCTTTGCCTTTGGAACTGATTTTTGCTCATTCAACAACTTCTTCCTACTATGCAACATCATTGGTTTTACATGTTGATTGTCAGTAAGTATGTTGGTGTTTCCAGGGTACCCCTGCTGCATAGGTTTATTCAAGGACACAAACTGTACCACAATTTGAGAAATCTGAGTCTCAATGCTGTAAACTGCTTGATTCTATAGATCCCTTTGAGTCTGGACAAAGAGCACTTCATTCTGGCTAACTATCTTACCCAACATGTCCTCTATGCGGTCTCTCTTGCTAGGCCCCCTATCCTGTAGGTATTACTATTTTGCAACAACCTACTGTGTCTTGCCTTGCTGAGCTTGAGAAGGGTCATGTTAGAAAATATTAGGATCCCTCCATCAAAACTTGGGATCTTTCCTCCATGAGTAGTCATTGCCCGTGTTGTTTTTTTGTCGTGCACATATTCAATCTCCATCTTCTCCTTTAGAAGAGTTTCCATCCTTCTGGCATAGCTTTCTAGCGATGAGCTCAAGTTTCTCATTTAGTGCACTGATGACCTTTGATTCCATAACACTTTTACTGGTTGTTGGAAGCTCTCTATGTTCTCCCCAGGAGTGATTCTTAGCCATGTTCTTCAGGATCTCATGGCATACAAATGGCTTATTGTTTAGAAAAAATCCTAAGCCAACATGATCAAGTGTACTTCTTTCTCCTTTGTGTAACCCGTAGAAAAAAGTCTTTGCTTGGCCATACAAATCAATCCCATGATGTAGGACCTTTGTCATCATATTTTGATGTCTCATCCATGCTTCAGAGTAGGATTCTTCTGCCTTCTTCTTGAACTTATATATTTCCCTGACAAGTTCGTTCATCTTCTGAGGTGGAAAATAATGTTCAAAGAAAACATCCATAATCCCCTCCCATGTTTCAATCAATTTAGGGGGGAGATTGTAGAACCACGATTTGGCATTATTCACTAATGATGATGAAAACAAATTTAGGTAGATCACAATAGCTGGTACCATGTCTATCTTTACCATATCACAACTCTCCACAAAATTGCTTATGTGCATCATCGGGTCTTCTAGGCTATGGCCATGAAAAGCTTATTACTTGACCAATGCCACCAACCTTGGATCAATCTTATAACTTCCCATATTTATTGCCTGTCTTTTGATTGGCCCAAGATGAGATGTTGAGGAAGACACCTTGATCTTCTCCCAAATTGTCTGCTCTTCTTCTGCCATCTCTGGTTGTTCATCCGGTTCTTTTGGCAGAGGTATTTGAGTGGTTGATGGTGGAGTCAGAGGAGGAGTTGGAATTAGCCTTCCCCTTGAATGACTGAACTCCCTTCCTTGGCGTAAGAGCTCTGCCTGACTTAAGCTTCATGGAGATGACTCCTAGTACTCATGAGATCTCATGTGCACCATGCACTAGTACCTGAAATTGTTAAACACAATGTGAGAATGGGTGCTAATGGTTAAAAATGATATTTAAAATTTAGCTTGATAGAATAATAATAAAAAAGTGTGGCCTAGAGTGGCCGATTACATCACTCGTAGTGCTGGATTTTCCATTTCCCCGATGACGATGCCAAAAACTTGATTGGTATTTTCTATATCCCCTAAAATGCAACTGTACACTATCAAAGTAATAAAGGCCAATGAGGCCCAAATATCAAACAAGGGGAAACATTAAATCAGAAACTACTAGTAACTATAATACGATCAGCTAGGCTAAAGAAAACTTTGATTGGATTGTTTAATTAACTAATAATGCTGAAAGTGAAACTAAAATTACTATGATTGATCACAATTAGATGGAATCCCTTAGGATTATAGTTTCACCTTAGTTAACATTGAAATTAACAATTATAACAATAATAATTATCTCTCCTAACCCTAGACTAACAACTTGTAGCAAGAATTACCTACTCTCATGAGGTAATTCACTACCTAAACTAATACCAATCCCACTCTCACATTGATTGTGTCATTAGTTAGGTTCTTTATCAATAACTATGGGTAGTCTCTTCATGTTTGTAAGCCACCTTTCTTAAATGGTGATATAAAACATATATTTCTTATGATTTTCCAACCATTAATTTCATCTTTCAAAGCAATTAAAGGTCTAATTAACTACCTATGGTGACCAAGCATGGGTAGTTCATAACAATCACATAGAAATAAGTCCAGAAATTGAGAGAAATTGATATATTACTGCATAAGAGTCAAGTACAATGCATCATCGGGCTACTCTCGGGTCCTAAGGAATAAGGGGTTTAGCCCCGTATGGTTTTCATGGTTAAAAACATAGGAGAGAAAAAGGAAAACATGGAGAATATTAGAAATACTAAAGAATCCCTAAAGTAGATGGTCCAAAGACCCCTTCTTATGCACGTGCTGATTTGCTACCTTCCGGCTGTACATTTGTCTACTGGAAGTGCCAAGATCATCCGAAACATGGTTGTCTTCTCTGCTTTCTCCTCTCCTTGCTATCAGTTGCCATCCAATGAAAAATAACATGATAGATAGGGTTGGGTGAATTCCCCCTATGTCATAGAATGAACTTAGGGTGAAATAGTTTGTAATTGTCAGATTGAACGCTACCTCTGGATCTGCCTAATCTCGACATGTTGGTACTACGGACCTGGGTGTCAGTATTACTGACTCCCTTGTACTGCGATCAACCTGGAAAGTTGTCAGTACTAATGATTTTTTATGGATAGTACGGAGTTGGTTCGATTAATCTTGATCAAAATTCTGTGGGGTCATCGGTAGTATCGACATGTAGAGTCAATACTAATGAGACTTCACGATTCTTCTATTTCCAACCTGAGCATGTATCAGTACTACAGACTCCAAAGTCGATAGTACTGAGCTATTTAGATTCTTGTAAAAATTCCTGAAATTCATAAAATCCGAACATAAGCTCTTGAAATATCATAAATCATTCAGAAAATAGTAAAATTACATTTGTTTGATGCAATTAAGTATCACATACTAATGAGAGTAAATCATGTACAATTAATATCAAAATTAATAAACAATGCACAAAAATCAATATAACATAGCTTGTGAATATGACAAATATCCTATGTATCAAGACCCCAGTGATTTCTCTACACTATGTGGATGATATGTGATGTAGGTGATCCACGATCGCCATATTCCAAGATCCCAAGTTTCCTAATAATTTAAGGCATCTATATTCTCTTATTCCTAGGTGCGTCAGGGAACCTTTTCAGCATGTCTTTCATAAAAAAGTAGAAGAAGCCCAACCTTCACCTTCCCCTCTCAACTCCCAGCCACTAGGATCTATATTTGCTTCTACATAGGTTCGTGAGGCTGCTGATAACCTTAACATGTTGGATCAGCCTTTGGCATTTCCTGTATATTGGCCGACATTGTCTGTTGAGCGAAGTTTCACAAATTTTATTAGTAGTTCTTGTTGTGAACTTTCTTCATCCAAGCTTACCTCACTAATGATGTAGCATGGGTGATAATTGTATTGTATTTTAACAAAATAATCTAATACTTATAAAAGATGACCTCAAATATACTCTCAAACTGGAAGGTTATTTATCCCACAATCTTATGATTGCATACCAATTTATTCTAATCCATGCCCTTGATAATGTCTATATGGTTGGAGTTGATATGTAGAATGATCTCTGTTATGAAGCCATTTCAGGGGAAAAAGAGTTGATAATTCAAGGACTCCATATATCTATATTTTATTATATTTTCCTACCTTAATTACATGATAATATTTGGTCATTGCTTGTAGTCTTTACTCAAGAATGTTGAGGCATTTTGTATAACAGCTCTGACTCTTCACCTAGTTTTGAGGGTATTTGATTCTCTTCCTTGATAGAAAGCATACATGAATGCATATCTAAAACTTGTGCCAGAGCAATCATTCCTCTTATTTGTAGACACCGAAATGGCTATGCCTCTCAACATATAAAGACATGGACCCTACCCCAAATTTACCATCACTACTCACAATAGTGACATATTTCAAATGAATATGGATTCTTCATTATCCAATGGATGTACTCCATATCAATTCTTCATGTTGTAGTAGAGGAGTGTCATGAAATATAACCTCCATGGCCTACACAACAACTTTGTAATGATGCTCCTAAATTCTGAATTGCCAACTGAAGATCATTGTCGTCAAGACCTAGTGACGATCTCACATGCTTACATTTTTCTTTATTATATTCACACTCTAAGGACAAATGTGTTGTAAGTTTGGGAGGGTGTAATTATGTGCTATATGTATCAATAGTATCAAACAATCTTCACCTTTCCTCTTGATCATATTATGTCATCTTTTCTTCACGAGTTTACAACATCTTTTTGAAAATTAAAGAGCATGGGGTGAAAGAAGTCATTATGGGAATGACTAGTAATCAAGCCTGGAAAGGAAGGCCTATGAATAAAACCAATCTTGGGTGAGGGAAGGTTATGAATGTCCACTACATGGACCAAACCC
Source organism: Alisma plantago-aquatica (assembly GCA_963693085.1). Lineage (NCBI taxonomy): Eukaryota > Viridiplantae > Streptophyta > Magnoliopsida > Alismatales > Alismataceae > Alisma > Alisma plantago-aquatica. Next base: position 1,309,718,598 of record OY856411.1, on the reverse strand, counting down.
TAAAGAGAGGGTTCCCCATAAAGAGGATTCCCTAAAGAAAGGTGTTACAACCCCAATTTTTAGGTTCTTTTGGTAAGAAATGTAATTTCTCCTATTAAAGATATTTGAACAAATAATGATATAATTTTTTGTGAATAAATGGATTTCATTTACAATAGCCTTGTTGGTTGTTTTGTGGGCTTTATTGGCTATTGGGCCCAATAACAAGGAAATTCAATTATTAAAAGAATAATTAAGAAATGGAGAAAAAGAAGATGTAGAAATCTCTAGAAGGCAAAGGAATATACACCAAGGATGGATTTCGTGCCTTTTTGGTTCCTTGGATTCCAAGGAGTCCAAGTTGCAAAGATAATGCAACAAGAAAGAGAAAAGATTAATTAAATATTGCCTTATTTAGAAGAAATATGAGATAATTCTATAAACGAAGAGAGAAGGGAGGGTTTGGTCATTATGAGTAATAATTCGAACCCCACTTGCTTTCCTAGATTAAAAGGAATAGATATAATGGGAAATAAGAAAATAAGAAAGAGAAAATAGGTGAGAAATATGCATAATTGAGTAATATCTTGCGCCTAAAGAAAAGACACGTTTTCTTTTAGATAATGAGCCCAATTTCGATAGAGAAGTATATTAAGCCATTATTAACTTTCCCTTAAAATTTGGGATCAAAATGATAAGCGGTTGGAGAGTTATGGATTTTTCTAGAAATCCTAAAGTGGCTCGATTATCTTAAATGTCACAATTTATTTTCTTTTCGAAATATAAGGGGCGCACTCAGTAGACCGTTGGATTGTGATCGGATGGGTTTCCGTCATCTCCTACCTCAGTCTGTTTAGGAAAGTCGGAGCAACCGAGTGAGTAATTTTCTTGCATTGCTCCCTCTCTTCATAGTCCTTGGCTCGGGAAGATTATACTCCCAATTGACTTGGGAGGAAGTATCAGACCTAGTAGACCCTAGTTTTGGGGGTTTTGGAAGGTCACGGAACCTTTCCCCAAAAGTCCCTAGGGAGTCAGACTCCATGGACGCTGACTTGCGGGCCAAGCCTATAAAAGGGATCTGTCCCCTTCGCAATGGGTAGAAAGGTGTGAGGAACCCGGGTAAGTTTGAGGATCCCTCCTCTTTCCCCAATTCACCCTACAGGCTACATATGGCCGTCCACAATGTTCTTTCCCTAGAAACGATGGAGGGCTCATGGTCTATGAGGAATCAACCACCAGTTCTCTCGATTGAAGCCTCCAATGAATTCGGAAGGTCCGGCCGAAGGTGCCCATGGAGACGACTGCGTCAGCCCATCGCTAGAACGGAGAGTCTACAATGGAGTTGACCAGGAGCAGGCGTTGATCTGCGCACAGAGTACATCGTGAGGTAGATGAAGAAGACGACCCTGCAAAATTACCCAAGTACCTTCCCATCTGCGTCTATCATGGTAAGGATATTTCTGTCCATTGCAACCTAAATGAAAATTAGGCGCACGAGTCCCTGGTCATTGGATCCTGAGTAGACCAACGGACCATTGATCTAACGATCTGTGTTTTTTTTAGAATTTGCTAATAAATCAATAGAAAGTGATTTTCATACAAAAATCATATCTTGAGCTAGAAAAATTGGATGAGGAAAGTTAATACATGAAAAATAATTAGAAAAATACAAGGAACACGATAAAATTGGTTTGAGAACCTGAATCTGTTCATATTTGCAAAAGTGTCTCAATCTAATGAAAAGTGCTTATGTATTAGATTAAGAAACCCTAATTGAACATATTGGTTAAGTTCATATTGTTTAGTTGATGAAATTGAGTAATTACAACCAGTCAAATAGATAATGACGAACTTGAACTGGACCTAGATGTTTCTTACATGTTTTAGGGTTTTATTCTAAATAAGAATGATTAAACACTTAGAAACCCTAATTACGTTTGGAATTGGGTTTAATGTCTTAATTATGTTATTTTGGGATATAATAACTTGTGGAGAATAATAAGAAGTATTGAACCTAATTAAGATGATATAATGCTTATGAAGATGCATAATAGCTTAGAAACCCTAACTTAGGGTTAATGGTTGCTCATAAGATATAACTTGAAATCTTTTGTATAAAACTGATGTTAGGTTAACCTCAGTCTAGTAGACGATAAAAAAGCTTTAATGTGAATATGTAGTAATTAGGGTTTTCTCATGAATAAAAGGTAGAATTATGGCAAATCGAGTTCATATGTGATTAGACCATAATGAACTTTGAATTGATGATGAATGAGCATAATGGCCTTGTCATGGATTAAAAGGATAAAAATTGTAGTTTTAATATAAAAGAGGAAAAATGGGCTTAATTAATGTTTAAGTGTGCCTTTAAACTGAAATTAGGGTTTGTAAGTAATTGTATATAAATAGGGTTTAAAGTAGTAAATGAAGTGAAACCCTAATTGCAAAGTAAACCCTAAAAAGAGGAAGAAACCCTAAAAAGGAATAGACACTGTAAGTAGCAAGTTGGTTTTGATAGTTTTTGATAAAAAGGAATTGGATGTATATTTCAGGATTGAACTGTGAACTTGCTTGATTCTAGATTACTTGCTTGTTTGGACTATTCCTACATCCGAGTCTTCCTGACAGGTATGTGGTTACACCTATGAATATCCTGAATTAGTTTCCCGAGGATTTTCAAGGTTGTATCGATGACATGAGTTAAAATGTTGGTTGCATTTAATTCTTGCAAATTATAATGTGGATATGACTATCACCTAAGATATGTGCCTACTAGCTCAGATCCTAGTCCCCTCTGTAGCTTAATAGATTGACCTAGTACATGGCTACCGATAGGGTAGGTCCATCAGGTCATTGAATGACTTAGTACATGGCTACCAATGGGGTAGGACCATCAAGTCACCATGAGTCAGGGATTGGGCTACCTTTGGGTAGGGCCATGCGACTCCACAACCCTAGGTATTGGCTACCTGTGTGGTAGGGCCATGGGGGTAAGGATCTACCATATGAGAGAGGTAGTATCCATGTCCACTGTAGGGACAACACAGAGATAGGGATAGGTAAGGATTGAGTAGTATTGCTTAAAGTGTAATCTTGGATGTTAAATGATATTTGGATGACTACATTGTTATTATAGTTGCATGATTATTGTTTCCCCCACATACCAGCTTCTTACTGATCGACGTTTTGTTTGTCGACGTTTTAGGTACAAATGAAAAGAACAAACAATAAAGTGGCATATGTGGAATTAAATGAGAATTAACGTGCACAGGAGGATTAGTTAGATTAGTATCTTCATGGATAGAAGTTTAGAAATCTCAATTTTTAAATGGTTTATTTTATACCAGTTTTCAGTTTAGTTGATAAAATTTATTAATTGTTATTGATTATTTGTTGAACCTTTGATCCGAGTTATTGGTTAACGGCTCTGACCTTTCAGTCTCCCTTAATTGGGGGTTAGCGGGAGTCAGGGATGTTACAATTGGTATCAGAGTATAGGTTCCTCATCTAATCCTTAATAATTATTAAATTTTACAAATTCCATAGAACCGAGGGAGTTATTAGAGGATTGTTCGAAAGATTGAGGTGTCTAGAAAAGGATCACTTCCGGGGGCTGGCAATATTTTCCTCCGCACCGCTAGTCAAAATACGAGGACTCCCAGATTGCGTGACTGCCTGGATGATGTTTTAGGATATGACTCGAAATAAGATACCTTTAGGACTCTCTCATCTTGTTCATCCCTTCTCAACTCAAATTCTGTTAAGGACCTCAATGATTAGGGTTTTCTCTCTTTTCCTCACCCTCTTGAGGTATGGGTAAGGTTGATAAGGTTTAAGGAATCCTCCACCAAATTAATGAAAATCATGTAAATAAGATGTCATGGTCATAAGCTTAATAGATTAAGTGCAAACTAAAGAATAGATACATGCTTAGGTCGTATGACACGAGTTGTCATTGCCCTTAAGAGATACCTGAGGATAGACCTCCTTGTCAGGAGGATGAGTAGAGAGAGTTAGTATTGGAGGTAGGGACCTCCATTAAAGGTAGAGACCTGGAACATCCTCTGAGGATGATGTTAACCCTAACCCTAGATTGAAGGTTAGAGAGAGAGATGACATGATGAGTTAGATGTCATGGTAGACCAGGTGTTTGGATGAACATGCCTTGGATGCCGTATGAGCCATGAAAGGTTGGATGACTGAGTACCTTTGGCAACCCGACCCTGGGAAGGGTCGTGCATGTTTGAGCGAAGGATAGCTCCTTCATGGAAGAGGTTAGAGAAGAACCTATAGAAACCTTATGGGCTGTAGGATATAGCTTGCACCCAGAGTACATCATTTATACGAACAACAAGTTAAAACTGAGACCAGAAGGACATGATGGATGGATTATGAGATAAGCATAAGGGGATATGGATAATCATGAGCAAACATAAGTTTGAGCATAGGCTTCACCCGCGTAGAGGTATGCCTGTGAGCTTGATCCTTCATGAAGAGATGACCTCTAGTAGTATGGCTGGATGTAGAGTTAGATCTAGAGAGAGAAAGCAAGACTCAAGCAAGAAGGTTGGACAAAGGAACCAAACTCTAGAGAGAGGATGATGCTTCTGGTACCTATGCGCCTATGGTATAAGTGGTTACCTGCTGAGATGAGACAAAGAGTGCCTTAGACCCTGAGGAGGTTTGAGTAACCAGTTGTGAGGCATTATACCTAGTTGTTTGTCCTTGAGGAGGACTCAACTCTGAGGTGCTTCTTATATAAAAGGATCATGGAAGTACATGACATACCTTGGACATGCTTGATTCATGGTTAAGAGATTGAGCATGCAGTTGGACACCCAAAGGTGGACCTAAGGTTCCCAGGCCTAAGGGGGAAGCAGTGTACCCGATGCTCATGATGAGATTTGAGTCTCTGTAGTTTTGAGAATGGTACTCCTCATGCGTAGAGGAAAAGGAAACCCCTTAAGCTAAAGGTATGTTCGATGAAACCCTCACAACTAAGTTGATCTAATGTTGAGGAAAGAGAACAAGTATGACCTAGCATGGTTTAATAGGTGGTCTTCTTGTGCCTTAGTAGTTGCTGGGTTAGGCATGCTCATGAGAAGGTAAACCCTAAGGGTGGTTGTGACCTTGTTGTCAAGAGTTGTAGCTTCCTCCAATCCTGGGAGAGGAACCCTTTGGTTGGGTGTTTACCAGTTTTGTTGGTAACCTAAAGAGGTCTCATAGGATCTTGAGAAACTAAGTGAAAAGTACATGGTGTGAGAATGAACCTGTAGACCCATAGATAACCATCTCTACATGCATGTGGATGTGTTACCATGGAGGTAACCAGTATGGGGCCTGACCAAGGTGGGCAGGTCACCATGACCCCTGTGAAGGGATGAAAGTCAGCCCATGAATGCAGAGAGAGATGATGAAGGCTTGGGTAAGGTTCTAAGTCAGACATGTACTATAATAGAATCCTAAGTCTATCCTAGGGTCAGGTAGGGATAAGAATGATGGAAGAAGGAGTTGCCTAATTCCCTAGTTGCACATGACGATAGGGTCGAGAGGTAACAACTATCATTATCTGAGGGCCATGGGTTAGGAGATTGATCACCTTCATGAACTCATGGGACCCAAAGGGCAGATGAGTAGGGCACTCTCTGGATGCATGAGGGACGAGGGATGACCCCAAAAGTGCCGACACCCTACATACCTAGAGGAGATGACCAAGGATTGTGTGGTGACTAAAGTGGGTTCGAGATTAGTTTTCCATGGGAGTAGCTTTGATATCAGGATGATTGTGATGTAGAGACATGTGTGGCACATTTCAACTCAGATTTAAAGTTGTACTGGCAAGGTGGGATGTACCATCTCTACTCTTGGAACAGGAAGAACTCTGTATTTGGACTACAACCAAATGCTTATTTCCTCTTGTTATGTGAGTGAGAGATAGGATAGTATGCATGCCATACACCAAGGATAAATATGGTGTGAGTTGAGACATTGCTACATAGAGGATAACATACCCTGGTGGAGTGAACGATACATGGATGGTTCACAAACACTAAGAGAGTTAAGATAGTCATCCTATAAGGATGTTTCTAGTAGAAGCTTTGTGGAATTTGCAAGTTATACAAGTTTGAGTTTGATCCCCCAGAAGATGATCTCAAAGTATTCTCAATGAAGATAGACTTAGAGTTCGAGTTTGAGATGATAAGTGAAATACATGGAAGTGAATGTCTTCAATGTTACATAACACCTAAGGATAAGAAGTGGTAATGAATACTCTAGTGGAGATATAGATGCCTAGTTTAGCTAGAGGCTAGAAGAAGTGGAGGTTGATCGTCTAACCCTAAGTTTGGAAAGGAGATATGTTTGGCTAACACTCAGATGTAACAAGATCTGTTCAACAAGTTAATAGTTGTTTGGTTATCCAGTCTAGACTGTGATGTAGTAAGAGGATGGCTGTAGAACCCCAAATGTACTTCGTTGGAAAGGAAGGTGATGAAACCCCGACTAGAGTGGTTTAGGGTTTCTGAAGAATCAATCTTAAGGAATCATGAGAATATCGGAAATCTTGATTTTAAGATCACCATACACCATGGTACTATTGAGATATGAGTGGTAGTAGTACTATGGATGCTGGAGATGAGGTTGTATGTGGTATGTTGCATGCAAGCCAGGAGGTGAAGGATGAACACCAGTAACCCAGTGCTTTGGCATAAAGGATAAAGAGTCCCTGAGAGGGAACAGGAGTTCACCACTATGGATGTTGTGGTAAGTCTCCCCTTGACCAAGGAAGGTCAAGATACAATGTTGGTTATGGTAGATAGCCTTACCTAGATGACAAGAGAAAGAAAGAGTACTATCAAGGGACATATCAGGTTGAACTACTTACAAGAGAGAGAGATGGTTCAACTAAACCTTGATGAGAGTTCAAAAGTTCTTGAGTAGGACCTAAAGGTTCACTTCCATTAGGTGGAAGTAGATACATGAAGAACTCGATGTCAGTACAGTTTATCACCCCATACTAATGGATAGTATGATCCAGACTAGAGGGTCTGATGAGAGCATGTGTGCTCATTCAGGGTGATGCATAGAGACAGTTCTTAAGATGTGATGTTAACCACCATAGCTTTTATCAGGATGCAAAAAGTTCTATAAGGAGATTGTGTCGGTCACCACTTCATTAAGATGATGTTGGTGAAGGAGGCCTCGTGAAGGTCAGAAAAGAACCATAGTGTGTGCAGATGAAGTCGCTTTGATCATGCAATGGATAAAGGAGAGTCTAGAGGTAACATGAGTCGTGAGCTGATGCAAAGTAGACTGACATGCATTTCAATGTGGAAAAGTATGTGATGTGAAAATCTGACCCCTCTAAGTTACAGTTGAGAAAGATGAGTTCCCGATATATGGGTCCATTTGAGATGGATGGTGGAGATGGTTGTGTTTAGCCTTACCCCTCAGGATAACATGATGTTTTACATGAGTCCGATCTAGAGCACTATGTGAGGTACCCAAGCCATGTGCTGAGCCTTGAGCCCATTCAACTTTTTGAGAGGCTAAAAAGTCCTGAGTCACCTACGAGGGTACAATATACCAAGGTAAGAAAGAACTCAGATGGAAGAATATGAGTTGGTGAAGGTTCTTGGGAAGAACCATGGAAAGGGTGAAGCCACATGGGAACCCTGATGGACATAAGAAAGGCTTATCCTATTTGTTTGTGTGCCTGGTGGAATTTTGAGGACAAAATTCCTATAAGAGGGGAAGGATGTTACAACCCCAATTTTTGGGTTCTTTTGGTAAGAAATGTAATTTCTCCTATTAAAGATATTTGAAAAAAATAATGATATAATTTGTTGTGAATAAATGGATTTCGTTTACAATAGCATTGTTGGTTGTTTTGTGGGCTTTATTGGCTATTGGGCCCAATAACAAGGAAATTCAATTATTAAAAGAATAATTAAGAAATGGAGAAAAAGAAGATGTAGAAATCTCTAGAAGGAAAAGGAATATCCTCCAAGGTTGGATTTCGTGCCTTTTTGGTTCCTTGGATTCCAAGGAGTCCAAGTTGCAAAGATAATGCAACAAGAAAGAGAAAAGATTAATTAAATATTGCCTTATTTAGAAGAAATATGAGATAATGCTAGAAATGAAGAGAGAAGGGAGGGTTTTGTCATTATGAGTAATAATTCTAACCCCACTTGCTTTCTTCGATTAAAAGGAATAGAAATAATGGGAAATAAGAAAATAAGAAAGAGAAAATAGGTGAGAAATATGCATAATTGAGTAATATCTTGCGCCTAAAGAAAAGGCATGTTTTCTTTTAGATAATTAGCCCAATTTCGATAGAGAAGTAGATTAAGCCATTATTAACTTTCCCTTAAAATTTGGGATCAAAATGATAAGCGGTTCGAGAGTTATGGATTTTACTAGAAATCCTAAAGTGTCTCGATTATCTTAAATGTCACAATTTGTTTTCTTTTAGAAATATAAGGGGCGCGCTCAGTAGACCATTGGATTGTGATCAGATGGTTTTTCGTCATCTCTTACCTCAGTCTGTTTAGGAAAGTCAGAACAACCGAGCGAGTAATTTTCTCGCATTGCTCCCTCTCTTCACAGTCCTTGGATCGGGAAGATTATACTCCCAATCGACTTGGGAGGAAGTATCGGACCTAGTAGACCCCGGGTTTGGGGGGTTTGGAAGGTCATAGAACCTTTCCCCAAAAGTCCCTGGGGAGTCAGACTCCATGGACGCCGACTTGCGGGCCAAGCCTATAAAAGGGATCTGTCCTCTTCACAATGGGTAGAAACATGCGGGGAACCCGAGTGAGTTTGAGGAACCCTCCTCTTTCCCCAATTTACCCTACAGGCTGCATATGGCCGTACACTCTGTTCTTTGCCTAGCAATGATGGAGGGCTCATGGTCTGTGAGGAATCAACCACCAATTCTCCCGATTGAAGGCTCCAATGAATTCGGAAGGTTCGATCGAAGGTGTCCATGGAGACGACTGCGTCAGCCCATCGCTAGAATAGAGAGTCAACAATGGAGTTGACCAGGAGCAGGCGTTGTTCTGTGCGTGGAGTACATCATGAGGTTGATGAAGAAGACGGCCCTACAAAATTACCCAGGTACCCTCCCATCTGCATCTATCATGGTAATGAGATTTCTATCCATTGCAACCTAAATCAAAGTTAGGCGCGCACGTCCCTGGTCGTTGGATCCTGAGTGGACCAACAGACCATTGATCTAACGATTCGTGTTTTTTTAGAATTTGCTAATAAATCAATAGAAAGTGATTTTCATACAAAAATCATATCTTGAGCTAGAAAACTCGGATGAGGAAAGTTAATACATGAAAAATAATTAGAAAAATACAAGAAACACAGTAAAATTGGTTTGAGAACCTAAATATGTTCATATTTGCAAAAGTGTCTTAATCTAATGAAAAGTGCTTATGTATTAGATTAAGAGACCCTAATTGAACATATTGGTTAAGTTTATATTGTTTAGTTGATGAAATTGAGTAATTACAACATGTCAAATAGATAATGATGAACTTGAACCGGATCTAGATGTTTCTTGCATGTTTTAGGGTTTTATTCAAAATAAGAATGATTAAACACTTAGAAACCCTAATTATGTTTGGAATTGGGTTTAATGTCTTAATTATGTTATTTTGGGATATAATAACTTGTGGAGAATAATAAGAAGGATTGAATCTAATTAAGATGATATAATTCTTATGAAGAGGCATAATTGTCGGGTTTTAGAGGAGGCAGAGAAGCAGCGAAAACAAAATTTTTCTCTCTCAAACCCAGAACAAAAGGAATCACGTCAACGTCTATACAATAGGAAAGATGGTTTGTGGATGCATACCTTGTCCTGAGGCTTGCTCGGCGATAGTACCTCGCGCCTTGCATGGTCTTCACCTCCGGTCTTAGACGGTGTCTGTGCAGCTCCTGGTCACACCGGGACTGAAGACTCATGGTCTCACTGGGACTGTCGGGATTGACAGCTGTCCTCTGAGCGACAGAGGTCTCCCGCCTCTACAGTCATCCACATTGACTGCCTGGAACTCCGGTCTCCTTGTCACACAAGGAATCAGAAGGAGTCACACCCTCCTATTGGCGTACTAGTCGCCAACTCACTCTCCTGCTACCAGTTGCAACTGCATTTGTCTTTCCCTTGCTGTGCCTCCCTTTTCGGGTAGCACTTGCTCGGGCTCTCTCGGTTACCAAAACCAGAGAGAACGACAACTTTGCAGAGCAACCGACTTGCACTGAGTTATACTCTGAGAAGCCCCCAATACCCCTATATATAGGCGGGTCATGGGACATGGTTCTCTGTCCCCGGCAATATGGGACTAAAGCAGGAGTACAAGGGTTTGATATTTTTCCACAAAAGCAACCAACTCGCAACCTGAACCGATCGTTTCATAACTGAAACGGTCGGTTGGGGATCTGAGCCGGTCGGTTGACACTCAACCGATCAGTTGGGACCCATTAGCCAGTCGGTTCACTTTCTGAACCAATCGGTTCGTGGTCCTGATCAGTTCCCGATTGACTTTCCAACTTTTGTTTCTAATTGGTATCAAATACCAATCCTTGTTCCAATCAAATTGGGCAAGTGAAACGAAAGGAAAATTCTCACCAATCCTACTTTCCCAACTTGCCCGGTTGCAACAGTTGAACCGATCGTTTCAACACTTGAAGTAATCGTTCACCCTGTCCTTGAGCCGATCGGTTCATCACATGAACCGGTCGGTTCACCAAGCTGAGCCGATCGGTTCATTAGATGAGCCGATCAGTTGGGAGTACATATTGTGCAGAATCAGTCAATTGTGGTTTCAATCAATACGATACTCTAATCAATCAGTCCAACACCTTGAACACTATGATACCGAGCTATCAATTGATTGAGTGTTTAATTGAACTACGAAACTCCTTTAGTAATCAATCTAAACATTTTTTGTGGACAAAACTCCTCTTCCAGGTTAAATCCTATGTGTGTGACCCTGCAGGTCCATTTCACATTGGCAGTGAAAGTCCATAACACTTATGACTTCACAAGCAAAGAGCGGTGCCGAGTCACACATCACTGCTACCCAAGTGAAATAGAAAGTTGGAGAACAACTTTCAATCCTACAATCTGTGAATGGTGTTACAGTGAATGTATAATTCCTTTGTCACTGATATCCTGAATGAACTTGAGGCATGGAACAGTCATCCTGTCAACATTCATTCATTTCCTTGATCTCAGAGTAGACCGAGTGAGATGTGTATGACATCAATATCGCATATTGATTCACACGTGCATGCGCATGCCTTTCTCAATCCTACTCATCAAGTGGCCAAGGATATCAAACTCCCTCAGGAGGGAAAAATCCCATATCTATCACTCACCCCTCAAAAGCCCCATGTGTCAAAGCCACCCAATCATCACCTTTATAACAACCCATGTTTCAGGACTGCATTTGATGATGTTAAAGTGTACCCAACGACATGTGTTGAGTGTAGTGATTTCAGGTCTAAGAATCACACTCACCACCATCACTGTGAGAGCTGACTGTGACTACCAAGTCATGGTACCATGTGTCACTCTCACGGCGGGTCTGTCCGGTGCCTTGTTCTCTAACAAGTACCTATGTGCTTGGTTTGATATCACTATATCATGACTAATGAGATTCTGTCATCAGCCAACACACAATCTAGTCTTTAGTGTTATTGATGTCTATGGTTATTTCCACAATAACAACCGACTAGGGACCAAACAAGAATGTATATTCTTAACATCCGTATGATCTCATCATTTAGTCATGAACCTAAAAGCATACGTCATTGAGTAAAACCATTCTTTAGACATCTATCATGTTACACCATCATCTCAGAAATAGTTTAAACATATAGATCAGAAATTGCCTTTATTATTATTCAAATCATTTACAAAGTATCCCATTACAATCATCATATGACTTACTCTATGGGCATACATACCAACAGACTCCCACTTGCACTTAGAGCCAGTCACCAAGGAACCTTAATCCTTGTGACCTAGCATGACCATCATGCTTCTACTGAGAAAGGGCCTTAGTCAGTGGATCAGCTATGTTTTCATCAGTTGGTACTTTGCAAATCTTCACATCTCCTCGCTGTACGATCTCTCGTATGAGATGGAAGCGCCGCAGTATGTGCTTGGACCGCTGATGTGATCTGGGCTCCTTAGCTTATGCAATAGCTCCATTATTGTCACAATAAAGCTCAATTGCATCACAGCTACTGGGAACTACACCAAGTTCAGAAATGAACTTCCTGATCCACACAGCCTCCTTTGCTGCATGTGAAGCAGCAATATACTCAGCCTCTGTAGTAGAATCGGCAACTGTTTCTTGCTTGGAACTTTTCCAGCTCACAACTCCATTATTAAGGCAAAACACAAATCATGACTGCGATCTGTAATCATCTTTATCGGTTTGGAAGCTTGCATCAGTGTAACCCTTTACAACCAGCTCTTCCTCGCCACCGTACACAAGAAACTGATCCTTAGTCCTTCACAAGGACTTGAGGATGTTCTTCACGGCTGTCCAGTGACCATCCCCAGGATCTGACTGGTACCTGCTCGTCATGCTGAGAGCGTACGAGACATCTGGGCATGTGCACAACATAGCGTACATGATGGATCTGATGGCTGATGCATATGGGATCCCATTCATACACTCCCTCTCTTCACAAGATTGGGGACATTGAGCTCTAGAGACGGTGACTCCATGTAGCATGGGGATGTTGCCTCTCTTTGAGTTCTCCATGCTGAACCACTTTAGCACTTTGTCGATGTATGTGCTTTGACTTAGTCCGAGAAGCCTTCTAGATCTATCTCTATAGATCTTAATTCCTAGAATGTAGGATGCTTCTCCTAAGTCCTTCATTGAGAAAGTATTCCCAAGCCAAGTCTTTACCTTCTCTAAGGCTAAGACATCATTCCCCATCAAAAGTATGTCATCCACATACAATATGAGGAATGTGGTTGAGCTCCCACTAACCTTCTTGTACACACAAGGTTCATCTTCATTTTGATTAAAGCCAAACACTTTGACTTCCTCATCAAATCGAAGATTCCAACTCCGAGATGCTTGCTTCAATCCATAGATTGACCTTTGCATCTTACAGACTTTATTGGCATTCTTTGGACCTACAAAACCTTTAGGGTGTGTCATGTACACATCCTCATTTATATTCCCGTTAAGGAATGCGGTTTTAACATCCATCTGCCAAATCACATAGTCATAATAAGCTGCAATAGCAAGCATGATCCTGATGGACTTAATCATGGCAACTGGAGAAAAGGTTTCATCATAGTCAACACCTTGAACTTGTCGAAATCCCTTTGCAACTAATCTGCCTTTATAAGTTTGCACATTGCCATCCATTTCGGTCTTCTTCTTGAAGACCCACTTGCGCCCTATGGGTTTTACCCCTTCGGGTGGTTCCACCAAAGTCCATACCTTGTTGGAGTACATGGATTCCATCTCGGATCTCATGGCTTCAAGCCATTTCTCAGAATCTGGTCCCTCCATAGCCTCTACGTAGGTAGTTGGATCATCATCTATGATCAATTCACCACCTTCCTGAGTCACAAGGTATCCAAACCTCTCAGGTTCAAGGCGGCTCCTACTAGATCTATGAGGTCCTTGTGTTACCTGAGGAGACTGAGATTCCACAACACCTTGTGAATCTGCATTTTCCTCTGGTACATCTACTGGTTCAATGTTTTCTTGTTAGGCTTGAACCTCTTCAAGCTCTATATTCCTCCCACTGCTTCCTTTGGAAATAAATTCTTTCTCTAGGAACATAGCTGACCTGGAAACAAACACTTTGTTGTCAGTAGGGTAGTATAAATAGTATCCCCTAGTTTCCTTGGGGTATCCAACGAAATAACATTTATCAGATTTGGGTCCAAGCTTATCAGGAAACATTTTCTTGACGTAAGCCTCACAACCCCAAATCTTCAGAAAAGACAAATCGGGATGCTTCCCGTACCATATCTCATATGGCGTCTTTTGAATCGCTTTAGATGGTACACAGTTAAGTGTAAACACGACGGTTTCAAGAGCATGACCCCAGAAAGAAATTGGAAGATTAGCAAAACTCATCATTGATCGCACCATATCCAACAATGTGCGATTCCTTCTTTCAGACACACCATTATGCTGTGGTGTTCTAGGCGGAGTCCATTGTGATACAATACCACGGGCTAGCAGAAGGTCCTCAAACTCCTGGCTTAAGTATTCTCCACCTCGATCGGATCGAAGTGCCTTAATACTTTTACCAAGTTGGTTCTGTACTTCATTCATGAATTCCTTGAACTTTTTAAGGGCTTCTGACTTATGCTTCATTAGGTACACATAGCCATATCTACTGAAATCATCAGTGAAGGTAATGAAGTACTGACACCCATTTCTGGCATTAGATCTAAAAGGCCCACATACATCAGTATGTATGAGTCCTAATAGATCACTATCTCTCTCACCTTTACCTGAAAAGGGAGTCTTGGTCATCTTGCCCAACAAATAAGATTCACATGTCTCTATTGATTCATAATCAAAAGAGTCTAGATAACCATCTTTATGGAGTCTAGAAATGCGCTTCTCATTTATGTGCCCTAGACGACAATGCCAGAGATATGTCTTTTTTGAGGCGTTGAGTTTTTGCATTTTGGTGTTTACGTTATATACACTTGTCTCCAAGTCTATCAAGTATAGACCATAAGACATAGGGGCACTGCCATAAAAGATTCCATCTTTAGAAACGGAACATTTTCCATTCTTAATAAGAAATTCAAATCCATCTTTGTCCAAACAAGAGACAGAAATGATATTCCTATTTATGGCAGGTACATAATAGCAGTTCTTCAACTCTATTATTAGCCCACTTGGTAGAGTTAACTCATAGGTTCCTACGACACTGGCGACAACTCTTGCCCCATTGCCAACACGTAGTTCAACCTCGCCTTTCCCCAAAGGCCTACTTCTCTTAAGATCCTTCACATTTGAACAAATGTGAGATCCGCATCCGGTATCAAGTACCCATGACGAAGAAGTAGTAAACTTAATCTCTATCACGTATACACCAGAAGTAGAGATCTCTATCTCTGACTTCTTCTTCCATTGTTCCTTCCATCCTCTCCATGTAGAAGAAATTGGTTTGGCGAGAGAACCCTTCTCTCCCTTACCTTCTTTCTTCTTTACTAACACATTAAGCGTACATAGAGTGGATTCTAAGGCTCATGGTATATCTGGATTGTGCAGAACACTTCTCACAGTCCTCAACCAGTTATGGAATTTATTCTCAATTAATTTGCCCATTTTAAAAGATGATTCTTTTGCCATTCTACAAGAGAAAATTTGCATTTGTCAAAACTCCTTTTGATTTGATTTGAATAAATTTGACGATAGTTAATTAGGCCTTTAATTAATTACCGCTCCCACTATTTTGACTCAAATTGATAGCCCTCACCATCAATTCGGAAGATTGCAGCGTACAATCTTCTAGTGGGTCAAGATCCTGAAATCCTCTGAGCCATGGACCAACTAGGGCTGTCACCCACAACTCAGATCTCCCAGGTAGGAAACTCTTTCCAATTGCATCATATGCAACTCTTGTAAGATGTCATATGCAACTCCTTGCCATGATAATCTCCATGCCTCAAGGTGCTAGATCCTATCTAGGTCACCTTGTTAAGTCCGACCCAAAGCCAACACGATGAATATGCACCCTACTAGGGCATACCCACACATTCATCCTTCACGCTTCCACGAGATAGATGGTGCACCACGCTAGGGCGTGCCCACACTTGGTCGATCACACTTTTCACGTGTGTCACATTTGGAAGGCATCTAAAACTTAATATTTAATGAGGGATTTGGGTTTTATATACATATACATATCCAATCACCACAATATATAGTACGTATCATATACATACTATATCCCACAGAAAACATGCAAAACGATAAAAAAGCAATGATTATGGCCATCCTATTGTGATTCCTCGAGCCAAGAAGAGTCACGGTCATCTAGGTCTACATCACATGCAACCTGTACAAGATGAAATCTGTGCCTGCCTTTCTAGGTTTGATCATCTCATCTCCATGATTGATCGGCTCGCCATCAAGTTGGTTGTTCGGGTGCCACTAGCTGATCGACTGGCGCCTCCAGCCGATCAGTTCACCGGTCATCGTGCATCTCCTCAGGTCGCCACCCACTCATCTCGCTCCTCAAACCGGCCGTCTGGATCACCAACTGATCGGTTCACGCCTTGAACCGATCGTCTCAGGTCGTCTACCGTTCTTTGACATAACATGAAATAAAGTCTATCCTATTTACAATTTAATTGTGAAACCCCGAGTTACATTCGGGGGGAGAAAAGGTAGGAAAAGAATTCTTGAATTATTTCGAGTTACATTAGGAATAGGAGAAGGGAAATCAGTGCACAGACTGAGATGCAAGCAACCACATACAACCACACACAGATATAGGGTTTATAGGCCATAACCATGCTACACATCCACCACAAAACTCGTTTAAGGGCATCACGTATCGAGTGCATTAATATTACATATCGTATATGTATATTTGGGATTTGTGGATTGGACATGCATAAAGCCAATTTTATTCGCATCACATGCAATAAATAAAGGCGACAAACCAAAATCGATCATATTGATAATCCTAAAATATAGAGCGGTTAACATGGCTCTGATACCACTGTCGGGTTTTAGAGGAGGCAGAGAAGCAGCGGAAACAAAATTTTCTCTCTCAAACCCAGAACAAAAGGAATCGCGTCAACGTCTATACAATAGGAAAGATGGTTTGTGGATGCATACTTTGTCCCGAGGCTTGCTCGGTGACAATACCTCGTGCCTTGTGCGGTCTTCACCTCTGGTCTTGGACGATGTCTGTGCAGCTCCTGGTCGCACTGGGACTGAAGAATCCTGGTCTCACCGGGACTGTTGGGATTGACAGCTGTCCTCCGAGCGACAGAGGTTTACCGCCTCTGCAGTCGTCCACACGGACTCCCTGGAACTCCGGTCTCCTTGTCGCACAAGGAACCAGAAGGAGTCACACTCTCCTGTTGGCGTACTAGTCGCCAACTCACTCTCCTACTACCAGTTGCAACTGCAGTTGTTTTTCCCTTGCTGCGCCTCCCTTTTTGGGTAGCACTTGCTCGGGCTCTCTCGGTTACCAAAACCAGAGAGAACGACAACTTTGCAGAGCAACCAGCTTACATTGAGTTGTACTCTGAGAAGCCCCCAATACCCCTATATATAGGCAGGTCATGGGACAGGGTTCTCTGTCCCGGACAATATGGGACTAAAAGAAGAGTAGAAGGGTTCGAGATTTTTCCACAAAAATAACCAACTCGCAACCTGAACTGATCGTTTCATAACTGAAATGGTCAGTTGGGGATCTGAGCCGGTCGGTTGACACTCAACCGATTAGTTGGGACCCATGAGCCGGTCGGTTCACTTTCTGAACCGATCGGTTCGTGGTCCTGATCAGTTCCCGATTGACTTTCCAACTTTTATTTCTAATTGGTATCAAGTACCAATCCTTGTTCCAATCAAATTGGGCAAGTGAAACGAAAGGAAAATTCTCACCAATCCTACTTTCCCAACTTTCCCGGTTGTAACCGTTGAACCGATCGTTTCAATACTTGAAGCAATCGTTCACCCTTTCCTTGAGCCGATCGCTTCATCACATGAACCGGTAGGTTCACCAAGGTGAGACGATCGGTTCATCACATGATCCGATCAGTTGGGAGTACAGATTGTGTAGAATCAGTCAATTGCGGTTTCAATCAATCCGATACTCTAATCAATCAGTCCAACACCTTGAACACTATGATACTGAGCTATCAATTGATTGAGTGTTTGATTGAACTACTAAAATCCTTTGGTAATCAATCTAAACATTGTTTGTGGACAAAAATCCTCTTCCAGGTTAAATCCTATGTGTGTGACCCTACAGGTCCAATTCACGTTGGCAGTGAAAGTCCATAACACTTATGACTTCACAAGCAAAGAGCGGTGCCTAGTCACACATCAGTGCTACCCAAGTGAAATAGAAAGTTGGAGAACAACTTTCAATCCTACAATCCGTGAATGGTGTTACAGTGAATGTATAATTCCTTTGTCACTGGTATCTTGAATGAACTCGAGGCATGGAACAGTCATCCTGTCAACATTCATTCATTTCCTTGATCTTAGAGTAGACCGAGTGAGATGTGTATGACATCAATATCACATATTGATTCACACGTGCATGCACATGCCTTTCTCAATCCTACTCATCAAGTGGCCAAGGATATCAAACTCCCTCAGGAGGGACAAATCCCATATCTATCACTCACCCCTCAAAAGCCCCATGTGTTAAAGCCACCCAATCATCACCTTTATAACAACCCATGTTTCAGGACTGCGTTTGTTGATGTCAAAGTGTACCCAATGACATGTGTTGAGTGTAGTGATTTTAGGTCTAAGAATCACACTCACCACCATCACTGTGAGAGCTGACTATGACTACCAAGTCATGGTCCCATGTGTCACTCTCATGGTGGGTTTGTCCGGTACCTTATTCTCTAACAAGTACCTATGTGCTTGGTTTGATATCACTATATCATGACTAATGAGATTCTGTCATCAACCAACACACAATCTAGTCTTTAGTGTTATTGATGTCTATGGTTATTTCCACAATAACAACTAACTAGGGACCAAACAAGAATGTATACTCTTAACATCCGTATGATCTCATCGTTTAGGTCATGAACCTAAAAGCATACGTCATTGAGTAAAACCATTCTTTATACATCTGTCATGTTACACCATCATCTCAGAAATAGTTTAAACATATAGATCAGAAATTGCCTTTATTATTATTCAAATCATTTACAAAGTATCCCATTACAATCATCATATGACTTGCTCTATGGGCATACATACCAACAATAATAGCTTAGAAACCCTAATTTAAGGTTAATGGTTTCTCATAAGATATAACTTGAAATCTTTTGTATAAAACTGATGTTAGGTTAACCTCAGTCTAGTAGAGGATAAAAAGGCTTTAATGTGAATATGTATTAATTAGGGTTTTCTCATGAATAAAAGGTAGAATTATGGCAAATCGAGTTCATATGTGATTAGACCACAATGAACTTTGAATTGATGATGAATGAGCATAATGACCTTGTCATGGATTAAAAGGATAAAAATGGTAGTTTTAATTTAAAAGAGGCAAAATGGGCTTAATTAATGTTTAAGTGTGCCTTTAAACTGAAATTAGGGTTTGTAAGTAATTGTATAGAAATAGGGTTTAAAGTAGTAATGAAGTGAAACCCTAATTGCAAAGTAAACCCTAAAAAGAGGAAGAAACCCTAAAAAGGAATAGAAATTGTAAGTAGCAAGTTGGTTTGGATAGTTTTTGATAAAAAGGAATTGGATGCATATTTCAGGATTGAACTGTGAACTTGCTTGATTCTGGATTACTTGCTTGTTTGGACTATTCCTGCATCTGAGTCTGCCTGACAGGTATGTGGTTACGCCTATGAATATCCTGAATTAGTTTCCCACGGATTTTCAAGGTTTTATCGATGACGATAGTTAAACTATTGGTTGCATTTAATTCTTGCAAATTATAATGTAGATATGACTATCACCTAAGATATGTTCCTACTAGCTCAGATCCTAGTCCCCTCTGTAGCTTAATAGATTGACCTAGTACATGGCTACCGATGGGGTAGGTCCATCATGTCATTGAATGACTTAATACATGGCTACCAATGGGGTAGGACCATCAAGTCACCATGAGTAAGGGATTGAGCTACCTTTGGGTAGGGCCATGTGACTCCATAACCCTATGTATTGGCTACCTGTGTGGTAGGGCCATGGGGGTAAGGATCTACCATATGAGAGAGGTAATATCCATGTCCACTGTAGGGACATCATAGAGATAGGGGATAGGTAAGGATTGAGTAGTATTGCTTAAAGCGTAATCTTGGATGTTAAATGATATTTGGATGACTACATTGTTATTATAGTTGCATGATTATTGTTTCCCCCACATACCAGCTTCTTACCGACCGACGTTTTGTTTGTCGGCGTTTAATGTACAAATGAAAAGAACAAATAGAAAGTGGCATATGTGGAATTAAATGAGAATTAACATGCATAGGAGGATTAGTTAGATTAGTATCTTCATGGATAGAAGTTTAGAAATCCCAGTTTTTAAAAGGTATGCAAAGTTTTATTTTATACCATTTTTCAGTTTCGTTGGTAAAATTTATTAATTGTTATTGATTATTTGTCGAACCTTTAATACGAGTTTTTGGTTAACGGCTCTGACCTTTCGGTCTCCCTTAATTGGGGGTTACCGGGAGGCGGGGACGTTACAAAAGGGCACACAATAGAGTGTGAAAGGCTAAGGGTCAAGAAGTTAGAAAAGAGAATGCATGTTCTATTATGAAATCTTAGTTGCTGCTATGGATGAATATATTGTTATACATACATGCACATATTTTTTTTGCACCCCATGTACACATTATTAGAAATATATTGATCTGTTCTTTGTTTCATGTTGTTTTAGGTAGGTGGAATATGTGGAAATACCAAGGCGTGACGAATCATATGAAACTCACCAAAGTCAATAGAGATAAGTAAAGGAGGATTAGTTAGATAATTCTTCTCAATATGTATTAGTTCCATCTTAGAAATTCATGTAACTCTTTAAATGAATACCATTTTATATAATGTAAACAACATTTTTGAAACAATGGAAGTTATTTGTTATTTAGTTAAATCCAGATTTTGGGAATTTTAGGTAATGCCTTTCAACTTTAAGATCCTTACTTAATTGGGGGATGCTAAAAGGTGAGGTCATTCCAAGGAAATAGTAAAAAAACTTCAACAATAGGAATTCAATAAATCAAATTAACAACATATTTTGTAGCACAAACTAAAGGGACATAGTGAACATGGCATCAAACTATGTCCATGTAGAGATGTACTTGTCTGAATAGTGAAGATGTAATCATAATAACATGATTAATGATTGTTTATGTATTAAATATTGAATAAGAAAGACATAACTATTTTGAACTCTAGTCAGTTCTAAGTATGACACTATTTAAACTAAAGTCACTACTACAGAAACGACCTTTGGCGTCGGTCGTTTAACCCCATTTGGCGTCGGTTTCCGACCGACGCCTATGTGGGCGCCGCTAAAGGTCGAACACTTCGGCGTCGGTTTTTTAACCGACGCCTATTTATTCTATAGGCGTCAGTTGTTTAGTAAATAACCGCCGCCAAAAGTGTTCGCGCCACAGAAAATGGCGTCATCTAGGGCACTTTGTGCGTCGGTTATTTACTAAACAACCGACGCCTATATACAATATAGCGTCGGTGTTTTAGTAGATAACCGACACATAAAGTGCCCTAGATGACGCCATTTTCTGTGGTGCGAACACTTTTGGCGTCGGTTATATACTAAAACACCGACGCCTATACTTCAAGACGACACGGCCGTGCTTCCCTGCATGGCCGTGTTTAGTACTATAGGCGTCAGTTTTATATGAATTACCGACGCCTTTTCCACCACGGCCGTGCTATCCTGCACGGTCGGGTTGTTTGTACTATTAGGCGTCAGTTTTTATCAAATAACCGACGCTGTATGTCTTTGCTGACGGTTTTCTATAAATAACCGACGCCTATTTATATATATTTTTTTCCATATCAGTTTGCAGGCCTGCTGTGGCTGGTCAGCAGGATGAGAACCTGCAGTTCAGTTTTCTGAACTGCAGGTTTACGACATCCATTGATATCAACCTACAAACAGGCCGCAAACCTGCAAAAGTCACAAGGAAAATTCTACACAAGTACACACATTCAGACATCAATTCAATTCTCACATTCACACATATAGAAACATTCAAATACATGTATTAACATTCAGAAATATTCATTTACAAAGTATCATTCATTATCGCTATCAACATCCCAATTATATCTTACAGTTGCCACTGCTTGTATGTCTTTTGCCCATTCTTCTCTTACTTCATTTAATGCTTCCATCGTATATGGAGCATGTATATTTTTTAAGCGTTTACCTATAGTGTGGTCAGTTTTAAACACCTGCAAAGAGAATGATGTATATATATAAGTAATAATATAAAAATAAGATAAGATTGATATATTTCATACTAACTAATGAGACTATATATAATACCTCATGTATGGTATCGATGTCCAATGCGGCATATTTGATAATCATCTGCATAAATCGCATCACATAGTATGCGCATGCCCAACCATTGTCTTGTGTATCACACTATAAATTGAAACATACAAAATAATACAACTAAGCACAATTCACATCAATAATATATATATTCGAGTCGGGAACTTACTTGTACGTTCTGCCAATTTATTGGCTGGTTCTTTTTCCTTGGGACCGTTCCTCCAGCCTTTTTGAATGCATCTAAACCCCTACATGTTAATATAACACAATAAATTGCATAAGTAAATAGTAATGTAATAAAAGATGTTAACGGATATAAAAATGAAATATTTCTCACCAGAATAATGACATTCTCATTACGTGTCCAATTTTAGTGTTCAATGTACTCCCCACAGGATCTAGATAATAAACAGTGAATGTCCCGGGGACAATAACTAGTAACTCCCAATGTCTACCGCTAGAAGTAAGAAGTTAACAATTAATAACTCAAAATGCAAAATAAAAATGGAATTTTATTAAGTCCAAATTATAAATAAAGTAAACTTACTTGACATTGAATGGAGCTATTATTATCGTCTTCGTTTGCTGACCAAAAATTGTAAAAGCATCTATACAGTATTGTTGAACATTATCAGGGTCTTTAGCTACCAAACTAATCAATGATGGAATCAAAAATCCCACATGATCAAATGCAAATTGTTTGCAATGATCTTCGACTAAGTAGCTGCAAAACATATAGGCGTATGCATTAATATATAAGAAACCAGATCACCAGATCTTACACAAGGTATATGGATGTATAAACAAGATCTCACCTTATCCATGTCTCTATCATTGATGTATTCAGCCAATCATACATAAACAGCTCAATAATATCTTGTATAAATAAAGAGCTATCGTATGATCGACCTGCATAATCTGCATCTAAAGAAACTATTATAGGGCAATGTATATTATGTTCCCGTAGCCAACATGCCATTCCCCTACAAGCAGGACCTAACGGGTATGTTAGGTCAGTTGGAACCCAAGTTGGTAATGCGGGAAATGGAGGTGGAGGCCTAGGTGCTCCTGGTGTCTTCTTTTTAACCTGTATATATAATTTCAGATCAGTTGACATCATATATACACATTAACAGTCTAAATCAATGTAAATTTATCTTACAATTTCAGTCGTGTAGACGACATCTGCTTTGGGCCACAATATGACCCCACCTTCTGCCTCACCAAGTGTATCAATATCTGGGTGGGCATATGGCAACACAACTTCCCTCCAATCGGGTAACACACGTAATGGGCCCACACGAACATAGCCCTGTGGCATTGGAGTCCCGTGAAACCTTTCCCCAGGAAGGGACGGGTAAGCTTGCGCCTCTGCAACAACATAGTCTTGTATTCTTAAGCGGCATGGCTTCAATGCCTACATATTTACGTAAAGAATGTTATACATATATACATATAATCTTGAAAACATATCATCTTGAAAAGACTAGCTACAATGTCATAAACAATACTTACAACAGACGTGCTAGGCGATGGGTCTCCAGGATTACTCGCAGTCTGTGCATCAGGAGAAGAGTGGGTCGCCATAGGCTGATTGGAAGCCTG
Source organism: Alisma plantago-aquatica (assembly GCA_963693085.1). Taxonomy (NCBI): domain Eukaryota; kingdom Viridiplantae; phylum Streptophyta; class Magnoliopsida; order Alismatales; family Alismataceae; genus Alisma; species Alisma plantago-aquatica. The sequence continues at coordinate 1,309,694,739 of OY856411.1, read as the reverse complement.
AGATGCCTGCCACCGCAGCAATTCTTCCTTGACCTTCTCAGCAACTACATCGTTGACCTTCTTAGCAACTAAATCCTCAACTCTCTTATTCTCCTATACATGGATAAAAGAAACATTATCTTCTTATTAATGAATTTCCTTTTGCAGTAACATTCTAAAAAAAGAATAGGTTACCTCTTCTTGAGAAAGTCCCGCTCTGGGTTTGCGCTGGGATGGCCCAAAGAATGCTTTGATGCCAACACCAGCGCCGACACCTCTAACACGTCCAGGATGCTCTGGGTTACCCAGAGCAACTGTCAATTCATCCCTTGTGCCCTGAGGGATGAACGTGCCTTGTTTCCTCTGCTCGTGCAGCTCCCGCTAATCAACATAAACAGAAATTGGTAAGTTAACACCACAAATAATCAATATTCAAACAATTTCTCTAAGAGTTGTATTTTACCATTTTTGCAGCCGCCTCAGCAGTTACAGGCTTCTTTATTTCACGCTTCTTGTTTTGCCTGCCAGCTATCCAGATATCATGGCGAGGCATGGGTGTGGCAGACTCCTGAGTAGGAGCAGACTCCTGAGTAGCAGCAGACTGCTGAGTAGCCGCAGACTCCGCCTGTAGTCTTTGGCAAATGCTTGCATAGCCTTTTGGACCCATAGTGTGGTCATGCACATTCAGTGCATGCCTTGCTTTTTGTGCGTCACTGAGGGCCTAGTTAGTATGCACATTAATGATTTGGTTAGTAGCACTAAATGTTAATCTTGAATAGGTGAATACAATGTATATTAATTAAATTGGGAGTGACGCCTAATACCTTGAATTCTTCAGATTTTCTTGAAGCAACAAAATTGTCCCAATCTTCTTTGTCCAAGAAGTTCCATTGTTCAAGGGCTGATTTCTTCTTCTTATCACCCTCTTTTATGTATTCTCTGTTCAGATTTGTCCTATAATTCCTAAGCATCTTTCCAGCGCGTTGCATCACACTTTTACGATGCAACTTCTCAACCAATGCAAACAGATTCTGTAAAATAGAAATGTTATTAACTAGTATCCAAAATAGAATTGCAAATAATAGAATTTGTAATCTACAAAATAGAATTGCAAATAATAATAACTCACGCATAAATCCTTCCATATCAAGTCTTTTTTCCCTTGAGGAACTTTATGCCAATTATCATACTTAACACCACAATGGCTCCGAGTGGTACACCCAAGATAGTTTACAAAATTATTGCGGTTCACTCCAATTGCATTTCCTCCATTATCAAACTCCACCACCAATTTGGATCCACTACCACTTAGCGCTAATAACTTCTTCAACAGAGTGATGCCCCTTTTCTTGTTAAGTGTTTGGTGTTGCGCATCAAGTTGCTCCAGTGCTTCAGTGGGTACATGTACATCATCAACCTAAAATTTGACAAAAATAAACACACTAAATTAGCCCAATATAGAAATATAAGATATATGACATAACTAGAAGATTAGGTGTTCAAGAACAGTCCCAAACCGGGGACTATCCAAGATTTACTCCTAATGAGTCAATCTTGGACGAGTTTCTAGGCCAACAAATACATGTGTTGTCATTCTTATATATAATAAATGTCTATAAAGTACAGGCAACATGGTTAATCCTAATCAACAGAGCATTATTAAATAATAAATCAAGAAATCAATATACATCCTAAAGTGCCACAAATCATATAATAACATTAAACGCTACTCAAGTCCTAATCTAGAGTTTAGGTTTCCTTATTATCCTGTTATCATTAGGGTTATTCTTGAACCCCCAATTCCTAAGTTCATTGATTTAATGACATAAAAAGATCTAGTTCATATTATGTTTAGCCATGATTATAAAACTATCATGTTATGATATTAGGACCACTTAAAGCAGATTAGGCACATTAAGCAAGCAGAGTAGGGAGCCAATTTCGCGCAAGCAGATTAGGCAAGCAGATTAGGTCGGCACATAAAGAACCAATTTCGTGCCTGGGTAGGTCGGCAGGTACCTCGGCAAGAAGAGTAGGGCGAGGTCGAGCTGGTTGAGTACGTGGGCGGCGGCCGGCGAGCTCTAGAACCAGCGGCAGTGACTCTGACGAGCAGGGAGCGTCAGCGGCGGCAGGCAGGTGATAACCTCCCATTTTGTGACGTTATCTTATTAGTTATCTTTAGTTTTCCATACTCTTTCTTAGATAAACCAAATAGAATCATTAAACCTTCTTACTTTATTGCAGATACATCAATACACTAACTTTTCCTCCTTTTCATTACAGAAAATACAAAAAAATTACAAAGACTCCTCATGGTCCCAAGACCGCGAGAAGCCTCACGGTCCCAAGACCGCGACAAGCCTCACGGTCCCAAGACCGCGAGAAGCCTCACGGTCCCAAGACCGCGATAAGCCTCATGATCCCAAGACCGCGAGAAGCCTCACGGTCCCAAGAACGCGAGAAGCCTCACGATCCCAAGACCGCGACAAGCCTCACGATCCCAAGACCACGAGAAGCCTCACGGTCCCAAGACCGCGAGAAGCCTCATGGTCCCAAGACCGCGAGAAGCCTCACGGTCCCAAGACCGCGACAAGCCTCACGGTCCCAAGACCGCGACAAGCCTCACGGTCCCAAGACCGCGACAAGCCTCTCAGTCCCAAGACCGTGAGAAGCCTCACGGTCCCAAGACCGCGACAAGCCTCACGGTCCCAAGACCGCGAGAAGCCTCATGGTCCCAAGACCGCGAGAAGCCTCACGGTCCCAAGACCGTTTGAGACCAAACGGTCTCAAGACCGTTTGGGCTCAACTTGAGCCTATAAATAGGACCTCAAGGGCCACTTCAAAAGGATCAAATTTCAAGACGCCCAAAGGCTGCCTCTCCAGATCCAGAGCACTCTGGTCTTCCGTCCACTGCCCCAAGGCTTCCAGTTTTGAGATCCGTGCTGATCAACAAGCTACCCTCCCTCTCTTCTTTCTCTCTCTTCAACAAAGAAGGTGGGAAGAGAAAATCCATCATCAAAGCAACCACGAAGTGCGAAGATCGTTGCTCTCTTCACCAAGGGTTCAACCTTCCCTCCTCTGTGGAGATGACGTTCTTTCTCTCTCTTCTCGCCTCCTTCTTTGTCATGAGCGAGTAGTTTCATTCACTAGGGTGCGGGGAGTAGCCCCGCTACCCATGTTTTCATTTCATGCGATGTAATTCAATAACTTGTAATAAAGATACTCTTCTTTTCAGTTTGACTTCAATCGCTTAATGAACACTAGTTGCTTGATCATCGACTTGTGTTACATATTGTCTTTTGGTATGAATTGTCTATGTTTGTACCCTTAGATCTAAATATCGATTGAATGTTGGTTATGGATGTATGTAGTCACCATATGTCTGTTTCGGTGTCTAGTAGTGTTTTCATGAGTGGAGTAAACTCACCCCCATCGTCGCACTTTCATACTATGAAATGGAATCAGTTGACGTATGGAAGTGCAACCTTGGTAAGGTCGAGGAACACATTTCATGAAGGAGTAATGCAAAGCATGTGACCATTCATTATGGAATGGCTGTCATTGCAATACTCCACACTTCTCGTAGCTAGTTATCCGAAAGGAAGCTAGGACTACAAGATGCTAACTGATTTGACTCTTTTTGCAGGTTGTTTTATTATGTTGCATGACTCGATCCATGTGTAGCGGTGTGAAACCCGATAACATCCTAGTGGTTTTTATCAATTGTTTACAACCTTAATCTTTACTTTCTTGCTTTACTTTCCTCGCGTTTAGCTTTAAAACCAACATCAAGCTTTCGGTCTAAATATTAACTGTTAAGTAGTTAAGTAAAACTAAAAACGTTTTCCGTCTTGACTTCGTCAAGACCGTTGTCCCAAGGATTCGACCCTTAACTATACTACGATAAGACTTCCGCGTGTCTTAGCACACGTGGGTGGAGTTCTTACCATAGTACTAGCAAGGCTAAACCTAAGGATTCATCACCTTAGGATTTTTAGTGGTGTTGCAAAACTCCATCAAAAATTGGCGCCGTTGCCGGGGACAACGGAACTTTTTAGTTTTTACTTAACAACTTCTTGGTTGATTAGGATTTTACACTTTTTCTTGATAACTACTCCAAAACTTCTTGATTTCTTCATTTCCTTCCATTATCCTAACGTGTGATTTTCCTTCTAATCAGGTAGAAAACGTGTATGCAACCCCCGCATAGCATCGGATTCTCCCCTGAACCAGAATACGATTCTGAGGTAGAAAGAAGTTTCCACTGAAGGAATAGACTTAACCGCCAAAGAGCCAGACAGATGGCCGAAGAGCAATGCCTTGTTGCAGAAAGAGTCAACGCCGCCATAGCAGCACAACGAGCACAACTTATTGCCGACACTCGTGCTCAGGTGCAAGCTGAGATCCGAGCTGAGGAACAAGCCCGCATCCAAGCAGAGCATGCTGCTGCTCAACTTGCGTTAAGAAACAAGCAACTTCGGGACTACGCAGTCCCGAAGAATTATGAAGACGATCATCCTGTCCGACCACCGATTATTAACATACCACACTTTGAAATTCGGACGCAATGGATCCAGATCATGCAAGGCATCTCTTTCTCCGGAGCACCCGGAGACGATTGCATGGATCACCTTAAGAGATTCAAGTCACTCTGCCGACTTGTACCCCAAGCAGGAATTGCATTGGAAGCAATCATGTTACACCTTTTCCACTTCACCTTATCTGGAAGAGCACTAAGCTGGTACAACTCTTTGGATAGACACCCCATCATCACTACTTGGACTCCTTTAGAAGAGAAGTTTCTTGAGAAATTCTTCCCACCTTTGCTAACCTATGAGATTAGGGGACAGATTAATCACTTTTCCCAACTACCTGGAGAATCACTTGCTGAAGCTTGGGAAAGATTCAAAGATCTCCTGAGAAAGTGTCCTCACCATGGCATATCTCAAAATCAACTGATAGAAACATTTTACAGAGGAGTTAGTGATGATATCAAGCAATTCCTAGATTCCTCATCTGGAGGAAACTTTATGAGAAAGAATTATGAAGATGCCTGGAATATAGTTACGCTAGGGGCTGAGAACCAATCCAATTGGGGAAGGTCATCTAACCAACCCAAAGGTGTTCTCAAGGTTTACAAAGCAGAAGAATCCATGGAACTCAAGGCCATTGCTGAGGCCTTGAAGACTATTGCTAGAAAGCAACAAGCCCTCGAAACTTCTTTCAGGGAATATGATAAGAAGAAAAGCTCTCAGGTTCGACAAGTTAAGGCAGCTACTGGAACTTGTGAAGCCTGTCATGCATCCGATCATCCCACATTATCATGTGGCCTGTTATACAATGTTATGATGGATTTACAACCACCTATGCCGCAATATGAACCCATTATCGAGCATCCCGAGGACCAAATGCCAGAGCAAGTCAACTCCATACATTCAATACCGGGCCAAGTGTATTACAACCCAGATAAACCAAGGAACCATCCTGGTTTTCAATACGGGAATCCTGCAGGGACTGCCAACCCACAGCAGCAGGCACAAGGTGGATCTTTCAATAGACAACCACCAGGATTTCAGAATAACTTCAATCAAGGGAATTATAGACAAGGTTTCCAAAGATCTAACTATCCCAGGAATCCTTCTTACCAATATGCCCATTCAGGACTGCACCCTCAGTTGCAACAACCTCAGTTGCAGCAGCCACAACAACCCCAGTTGCAGCAGCCCCAACAGCCACAGTTAACTGCACCTCTACAACAACCAGGACAGCAAGTCACTCAGTATCAACAAAGGGGTGCTCCTCCCCAATCATCTGATGAGATATCCTTGATTAGACAAATGCTTCAATCGCAACAAACCATGCTTGCAAACCAACAAGCTCAACAAAAGGCCGTAGAAGCCCAACTGGCACAGATTGCCGCTCAATTGAAACCTCAAGTCGGCACTTTTGCTGGGCAACCAGAGGCAAACCCCCGTCATAACCCAAACAGACCAGAACAACTTAATGCCGTCACCACGCGGTCTGGTCGTGTCCTGCCTGATGTCACAAGAATCGACCATGATGATGATGACGTAGCCATTCTTTCCCCAACAGGGAATTCAAGCAGAGAAATAGAAAATTCTGCAGAGAAAGAAAAGGAAAAGGAACCAATCCCAGAAGTCCCACCAAGAATTCCTTACCCAGACAGACTAAAAGGAACCAAAATGGACACTAGGTTCCAAAAATTTAAAGAAGCTATGAAAAAGTTATACATTGATATTCCTTTTCTTGATGCCCTTTCCGAAGTGCCCGCTTGGGCAAAATACCTGAAAACCCTCTTGTCGAGAAAGTATATGACAGAAGAGCATGAAACAGTGAAACTTTCTCAGACCACTTCAGATATTCTGCTTAATAAAATGCCAAAGAAAAAGAAGGACCCAGGTTCCTTCGACATTCAGTGTTCCATTGGAAATGGCTCCAGCAAGAAAGGATTGGCAGACCTAGGAGCAAGCATATCTATTATGCCCTATTCAATATGTAAAAGATTAGGCTTCACTGATTTGTTACCTACGACAATGACAGTTCAGTTAGCCGACTCTACCATAACTGCCCCTCTTGGCATTATCGAAGACATCCCTGTCAGAATAGGAACAAATTCTTATGTCCCGTGTGATTTTGTTATTATGGACATACAAGAAGACCTGAGATATCCGATAATCTTTGGAATACCTTTCCTAGCTACCGCCCGAGCTCTCATCGATGTAGAAGCAGGAACTATTATTTTGAGACTTGGGAGGGAGGCTTTCCAGTTCAGAGTTCTAAACAGCATGAAAGGTCCAAGCATTCAAGAGGAAGTCTTTCTCCTGGATGCTATATATCAAATGTCCCAGTTAGAAATGTCTGAACCATCCGACGAATTGGAAAATACTCTTACAAATCCGGAGGTAGAATTCTCGGCCAGTGAACTAGTACAACAATGCCTGCAATACTTAGAAAAAGCTGAAGAAGCTCTGACAGCCACGTTTGAAGAACTTAAAGCCATCACAATTATAGAAGCCACTGAGCCACCTAAGGCTCTAGAAATGAAAGCCTTACCCGAGGGGCTTAAACATGTTTTTCTTGATGATGAGAAGATCTGTCCAGTAATCATCAGCTCCACTCTGGAGGATGATCAAGAAAACAGACTCCTCGATGAACTGAAGAAGCATAAGAAAGCCATTGGCTATAAAATGACTGATCTGACGGGCATAAACCCTGCTTTATGTATGCACAAACTGCCCATGGTTGAAGAGTTTAAACCATCACGAGAACACCAGAGAAAGTTAAACCCCAACCTCAAAGAGGTGGTTCGCCTCGAGGTCCTCAAGCTTCTAAAGGCAGGCATTATCTACCCAATTTCTGATTCTCAGTGGGTAAGCCCAGTGCAGGTGGTCCCTAAAAAGGGGGGAACCACCGTTGTTCTTAATGACAAAAATGAACTGGTACCCACTAGAACCATTACAGGGTGGCGTATGTGCATTGATTATAGGAAACTTAATAAATCAACACGAAAAGATCACTACCCCCTGCCTTTCCTAGATGAGGTCCTCGAGCGCCTAGCTCATCAGAAGTTCTTTTGTTACCTCGATGGATATTCCGGCTTTTACCAAATCCCGATACACCCGGACGATCAAGAGAAAACTACTTTTACCTGTCCCTTTGGGACGTATGCTTTCAGAAGAATGCCATTCGGGCTCTGTAATGCACCAGCTACTTTCCAAAGATGCATGTCTACTATCTTTGCGGGATTGTCAGAGTCTATAATGGAGGTATTCATGGATGATTTCTCAGTTTATGGAGACTCCTTCGACAACTGTCTGCTCAACCTGGTTCAAGTCCTAAAAAGATGTGAGGAAACAAACCTCATTTTAAATTGGGAAAAATGCCATTTTATGGTAACAGAGGGTGTTGTTTTAGGACACAGAGTGAGCGACAGAGGGATCGAGGTGGATCAAGCAAAAATTGACGTTATCACAAAATTGATGCCACCAAAAGACATAAAAGGAGTACGTGCCTTCTTAGGACATGCTAGGTTTTACAGAAGATTTATTAAAGATTTCTCCAAAATAGCAAAACCCATGACACAACTGCTAACCAAGGACACAGAGTTCAACTTTAACCAAGAATGTTTGCAAAGTTTCACAACTCTGAAAGATGCCTTGATTTCTGCACCAATATTACGAGCTCCAGATTGGTCGTTACCTTTCGAAATCATGTGTGATGTGAGCGATTACGCCATAGGGGCCGTTTTAGGGCAAAGAATCGACAAGAAACCCTATGTTATATACTACGCATCTAAAACGCTGGATGAAGCACAAAAAAATTACACCACTACAGAAAAGGAATTTTTAGCTGTCATCTACGCATTCGAAAAATTCCGCTCATACCTGATAGGAGCTAAAGTCATTGTCTACACTGACCACTCCGCTATACGATATCTGATTCAGAAGCAAGACACAAAACCTAGACTTATCCGCTGGGTACTAATGCTTCAAGAATTCGATTTGGAAATTAAAGACAAAAGCGGAGTGGAAAACGTCGTCGCCGATCATCTCAGCCGTATTAGAGTCGAGGATGAAGAAAAAGTTCCTATCCAAGATTCCCTCCCGAACGACCACCTAATGAAAGTCTCCAATGGATTTCCCTGGTATGCCGACATTGTCAACTATTTGGCAACAAGAATCATTCACCCATCCGCATCCTATCATGACAAAAAGAAGTTCATTCACGATGCTAAGCAATATTTCTGGGACGAGCCCTATCTTTTTCACTTATGCGCAGATGGACTCTTTCGTAGATGCATCCCAGAGACGGAAATCACTTCGGTCCTTGAGCACTGTCACTCAGGCCCCACTGGGGGCCACATGAGTTCTAAGAAGTCAGCCCTCAAAGTCTTGCAATCTGGCTTTTATTGGCCCACCATCGCAAAAGACGCACATGAATACGTGCGATCATGCGACAAGTGCCAACTATCCGGAGGGATAACCAGAAGAAATGAAATGCCATTGAACATATGGCAAGAAATCGAACTCTTCGATGTATGGGGAATAGATTATATGGGCCCTTTCCCCTCATCTTATAGATTCAAGTATATATTGGTTGCTGTGGATTACGTTTCAAAATGGGTAGAAGCTCTACCAACCACCTCTTGCGATTCAAAACCGGTAATCAAGATGTTTAAAGAGATAATATTTCCCAGATTCGGCGTCCCAAGAACGATTATATCTGACGGCGGATCACATTTCTTGGAACGGAGCTTTGAAGCCTTATTAAGAAAATATGGAGTCAACCACAAAGTTTCTACACCATATCATCCACAGACATGTGGACAAGTTGAAGTCTCCAATAGGCAAATTAAAGCTATCCTGGAAAAAACTATCAATCGACACCGCACCGATTGGTCCACCAAACTATCTGACGCTCTATGGGCTTACCGTACAGCTTTCAAAACACCCATTGGAACAACACCGTTTCGATTAGTGTATGGGAAGTCTTGCCATTTGCCAGTTGAATTAGAGCATAAGGCTTGGTGGGCCATTAAACAACTAAATTTCGATCTCAAAGGTGCTGGTGAATTCCGACAACTTCAACTCCAAGAACTAGAAGAACTACGAATGACAGCCTACCACAACGCAAGAATCTACAAAGAACAAACTAAGATGTGGCACGATGGCCACATCAAAAGAAAAGACATAATCGTTGGAGACAAAGTCCTCCTATTCAACTCCAGATTAAAACTGTTTCCTGGAAAACAGCGTACTAAATGGTCGGGGCCCTTCACAATCAAACATATATACCCGACAGGAGCTGTCATTATTATTGACGATAAGGGAGGAGAGAGGACCGTAAATGGCCACAGATTAAAAAAGTATCACACTCCGGCAGACAAGTTATCAAGACAAACCATAGAGATTCATGACCCTATAAAGTCAGCATAGCCGGGGCAAAATATTGTCGAGCCAGTGACATTAAACCAAGGTGCTTCTTGGGAGGCAACCCAAGGCCTGAATATCACCTTCCCTAATTTTTTCTAGCCTTTTCTTTTATTTTTTAAACACCCTTTTGTTTATCTTTGTTTTTCCTTTTTCTTTTGCTTTCTTTAAATCCAAAAATACATAAAAATCCACATGATCTTGAGGTCAAACGGTCTCGAGACCGTTTGGGCCCTCGCGGTCTCCAGACCGTGAGGCTCCTCGCGGTCTCACGACCGTGAGGCTCCTCGTGGTCTCAAGACCGTTTGGATCCTCGCGGTCTCAAGACCGTTTGGATCCTCGCGGTCTCACGACCGTGAGGCTCCTCGCGGTCTCAAGACCGTTTGGATCCTCACGGTCTCACGACCGTGCGGCTCCTCGCGGTCTCAAGACCATTTGGATCCTTGCGGTCTCAAGACCGTTTGAGCTCTCTCGGTCACCTGACCGAGAGGGCTCCTAAAAACCTATAAATATACCCCCCCACCTACGTGTCCCTCTTCTTGATTCCCGAATTCTCGAACTCTCCTGTTTCATTCCACTCTGACTTTCGTCTCTACACTCCCGCGCGTCGTTGTTTCAAGTGCTTCGCAGATGACTCGGCTTCGTCGCCGTCGTTCTCGACTTCGTCGTCGTCGTTTCTAGCTCGTCGTCACTCCCGGCTCGTCGCCAGCTCTGCAGCAGCTAACCCTTCACCGAACCACCGACCACAGCGATAGGTTGACGCATCACCGTTTAAAACTCGCGTTCGAGCTCCTTTCCGCCGTTGTCGCAATCATCGTTTCCGCAGCTCTTAGCTGACGAACGGCCGCACGGTTCGTCTCCCGCGCGGTTCGTCTCCCTCACGGTCTCAAAACCGTTTGGATCCTCGCGGTCTCAAGACCGTTTGGATCCTCGTGGTCTCAAGACCATTTGGATCCTCGTGGTCTCAAGACCGTTTGGATCCTCACGGTCTCAAGACCGTTTGGATCCTCGCGGTCTCAAGACCGTTTGAGACCAAATGGTCTCAAGACCGTTTGAACTAAATCAAACTAATAAAACTCAAATTCAAAATAATTTTACTTTGTTATAATTTCAAAATTTAAGATTTCTAACTCTTGTTTCTTATCAATTATTTCAGAATGACTTCACCTTCTAAGCAAGGACCAACAGACGCTCCCTTCTGGACAAAAGAGAAGCTCAATGCTGAACGAGCAAATCTGCAAAGCATAATTGACGACTTCAAAAGGACTGGAAAAGTCCCAGCAGAAGTGAACCTGACTGCTGTCATGAAGGACATCAAGCGAATCAACCGCTGCCTAGATGAAGAACCTTCTGACGAGGAGGTCGAAGAGACCTCATCCGACGAGGCCTCCGAATACCAGCCTTCCCCTGAGAAAGAATCACCCACTACAAAATCTAAGGGGAAGAGATTGGCTCAAGAACCAACAACTGAGCCAACATCTAAGAAGAGAGCCAGGAAACAGGTCCACCCTGCCTGTGCAAGGGAACAAATCCTAGTAGGGTGCATCCCACCATCCTCCACCACCGTCACCAACCCCGCCACAATAACTGTTCCTATTTTTCCTCCCATCACCACCACAGCATCACCACCCGAGAACCTTCACCTCCAAATCATTCCCCCCATCAACCAACTCCTTAAACCGACCAAGTATGTCTGCCCCAGCATACTGATGAAGATGGGGATCTACCACAAAATCCTCACTCTTCTTGACAATTCTAACATTTCCCGGCTCTGCTTTGTATCTGAAATTTCCTACTCTGAGCCAACTACTGAATTCTTCACCTACTTCAACAAAGAAGTGGTGGACATCTTGCATAAAGAAAGGGACGGTGGTGACCGTAGAATAACCTCCAGAATCTTCAACAATGAGGTGGTCATCACCGAAAATGTCCTGAACGAAATTTTCATCGACAATAAAGACCAGCTGAAGAATGCCAAAGCTGCTGGCACAGACCACCCCAGTTTCAACAAGCATAACTTCTGGAAGTCATTAACGGGGTTACCAACCTTTGATGCAAGGACAAGCAAGGCCTCCAACGTTCATTCTGGCCTAGTGTGCACGTTACACAAAATTATCGTCGGCGCACTTTTCCCTAGATCCGAAGGAGGAAATGTTCTCATATCCGACCTTTTTGTCCTCTGGTCAGTCCTCAACGGAATGCCTGTCAACATTGGATGGCACATGCTGATCAAGCTATCAGCCTTCGCCCTCGGGAAAGAAATCTGCACGGGTGGTCATATCACATCTATCATCAAATATCTCAAGATGGATAGACTTCTACCCAAATGCAGCCCAATAAAAGGCGACATTCTTACCAATGAACAGACACTAAAGAACTCTTACATCTTAAAGGATAAGGATGGAAGGCTGAACTACGTGTTCTGCCCCACAAAATCTTCAAGAATCCTGCTCCCACTTCCAGAGCATGCTGACTATGATAAAGACAAGCTCCTATTCACTGAAGACGAGATCGCCAAAATCATAGCTTCAGTCAAAGCCAGAGAAAAGAAAGCAAAGGCAGGGCAGGCAGAGCTTAGTATAACTGCCCCGGCAGCTAAAATAGCAAAGCTCCTAGTCAAACGACCTTCCAGAAGGCTCGTCAAAGCTCATGAGCTGTCAGGGACACCCACATCGAAACCTAACCCTGAAACTGAACCCCCCCTCCCTGAAGAAAATATTACATCCTCATCACTAGACTCTTTTATAATGAGTCTAAATGCTGAGCTCAATACCACCTCTCCACCTTCCACCACCCCAATATCTACCACCCCACCACCATCAACCACCCTTCAATCATCCTCCGCTCCACCTTCCTCTACCACCCCTCCACCACCTCCACCCTTCTTTACTTCGGGCACCCCATTCTCCACCACAATTCCCGAATTCTCCTCCTTTACATCCACCGACTTTCCATCAACATTCCCGAATCCATTTCCCTCTTCGGGAATGCCACCTTTTTTTCCATCCTCCACCACCCCGACATCGCTGGTGACCCCATCTACAGTCACCACGCAATTCGCGGGTCCATCAACAGTGTCTTTTCCACATGACACTATCATTCCACCCCGACCCCAGCCACCTCAACCTTCGTTCACTGGGGTCCCTTTTACTAACGTCGGTGAGGAATTCGGACGTCAATTTGACACCATCCGAAACCTCCTCACCGACCCATCTAACATTTTAAATTCTATTTTTTCATGCGTGCATGGTCTAACTAAGCAGGTTGCCCAGATCGGCGAGCAGAACCGCACCATGCCAGGCATCCTCCAAGGAATCCAACAACATCAAGCTTCAGTGGCCAAGCAAGTCGACCACATCGACGGCCACTGCAACAACTTGCCCAAGTTGTTCCAGGGAGTACAACGCCAGCATGAAGTGTTGGCAAAGCAAGTCGATAGGATTTCCACACAGACTTTACCTCTGCCAGAGACCCTACGTGAGCTGAAGCATCAACAGCAAGCTTTCAGCACACGCCTGGATGACATCACCACCACCCTCACGCAGCTACATAATCTCCAGGAGGAGTCATCAAATAATGAGCTCATTCAGCTAAGAGCTCAAGTAACAGATCTCACAGCAAGACTCCTCTCGGCCGAACAACGTTATTCAGATCTTAAAGAAACCCACGAAGCACTGCTTGAAACACACGAGCACGTGCAAGTGGCATATGATGAACTCCATCCATCCATCGTCTGTGCAAAAAGAAAGCACAAAAGAAGACAACTAACGACGATGAAAATGATGCTGATAATGATGACGATTCTGACTCTTCGGCAGACTCCACCAACAGTACCTCCTCAGATGAAGACTCTGACAAACCAGATGATGCTGGGGAGGGTCCAAGCCAAGGAGCAGAACCCAGACAACAAAAAGATCACCATGACGGTGATAAGGATCCCAACTCCCCACACCATGATAATGTTAATATATCGTATGGGGATCAATTTCTTGACTACTCTGCTATGGGATCCATTGGGGAAGCTGCTAAAGACGCAGCCTTCGCCGAGTTCCACCAATGCATAATTGGAACCGGCGCCACCCCTCCTACAACAGCTGTCTTACCCCTCTCAGGGCCCACCACGACAGCAACCTCACCCCTCGACTAGTACGAGTCAGAACGAGTGCAATTAGATACTGATGAAGAGCTCGATTCTGCCTCGGACTCAGACAACGACACTCTTGGCTCTGAGGAAGCCCCAGAAGTACATCCTCCCCCCCCTCTACAGGAGCTTCCCCCGCCACCACCCCTGCCGCAAAAAATGCATGACCTTGATATGGCGGCCATTTCCACTTTAGATGCTCAGGATATCTTTATACTGAATACTATCATGGACGATACAAAGGCAGGAGATGATATTATCTACCACAACATTAAAACGAAGCGCAAGTTAACACGTGAAGATTTTCGCAAAATCCTGCGACCTGGGTCGACGATGCCAATGTCTATCTTCCGTGTCCTCCTCGCCAACTGTATCGAAATCTACAGAAGCCACAAGAGGAAGCAGCCTGTCTTTAATGCCTCACCCACCCTATCCTTGGGCCTCCTATACAAGGATATCCAAGAAAAATCCATCAAACGTCTGCGTATCGGGATAGCACGACGAGTACGTTATCTTACTATGCCATTCCAAATTTTAAACCATTGGCTAGCTATGATTGTCGATACAGAGGCTCGGGACGCCACGGTTTATAACTTCTGCAGCACCGAGCTACCCGCCGGCACGATAAACTTTGTGGGTGAAGCAGCCGGCGAAGCAAGATGCATACCCTTTCGGCTTCTTAAGTTAATTTGGGCTGCACGCCCATCTCTCCGCCAAGACTGGAGCCAGCCCTGGTTCAAAATTATAAACCCTCCAGCTCAAGCCGCAGAAGGATCCGGGGATTGCGCTTTCTGCACCATTCATCACATCCAAGCGCTGAACCAAGAAATCCCTTTCTCTGCCCTGGTCACTGAAGATTTTCATTCCTTGAGAGGACGTTATGCGATGGAGCTCATCTGCGACAGACGGTTCTTCAAGGACCAAACGATGGCACCAGATGATGTCCCTCGCTACCTCTTCTCTGCTATCCGGCGACCGCAGCGGCGACCCTTCCGCCACGCTCTAAAAGAGTCAGAGAAATCAAAGGGACCGGCCTCCGCTACCGAGCAAAGAAAAGACGTCAAAGATCCGTTGTCTGCCATCATACCATCTTTTCCAGACTTCGATCTCAGTGCTTGCAAAGGCCTATCCAGCTACGAACTACGTATCATTATGTCAAAGCTTTCCGCCAAGAATGATGAGCTCGTTTTCATGTCTGGTGACATTCTTATAATGGCAGACGCTCTGCGAGAATCTTTACAAATTAAAGGATCCCTCTCTGTTGGCCTTATGTCCTCCTATCAGCTTCTACTCGGACAAGATCACCCCACAACATACATGGCGTCTCCATATCTGAAGGATGATCTTTTAAAGCTAAAGAACTTCGGCGTAGCTGAAACACTAATCTCATATCTACAACACACAACGCCGAAGTTCATCATGTTACCCTTCCTCTACCATGAACACTGGCTACTTCTGGAAGCAAACCTACCAGATGGAACAATTACAATTTATAACAGTTCCGATAGCCAGTACAACCCACGACAGAAAGTTTACGTCGTAACGCAAAAAACACCCACATAGGTAGTGGCAAAAGAATGTGCTGAAAGATTAATTGATCTCCTTAGTCAGCACACAAAAGCTTACGCCAAAGAACACTTTCACCACCCTTACTTCTGCCACAAGTGTCCCCAGCAAATCCGACAATCCAACGACTGCGGCTTCCATGTCCTCTACTGGATGTTTACCATCTTAGTTCTTCAGAAACCAGTAGAGGATATGACTGACGTAGACTATCACGCCCTGCGTGGACAGTTTGCAGCTAAGCTCCTCCAAGCACCAGGGGCAAGCTCAGGATTAACCGACACCTAAATGCCCTTGTCCATGCATCTCTCAACCTATCCCTTTGACACTCTGTGGACAGAGTGCGTGATAAGTTAGGGGGGGAGTGCACTGGACAAGGGCGAGGTATCATCCTTCTCCAACTCTTCTAACTCATTTTTTCCCACACATCATTTTCAAATTCGTACTTAGACTTTTTCCAGTAATTTTTTTTCAATAAAAAAACCTCTAAGTATAACTTTCATCATGGAAAGTATCACCCTTACCTAAGTTAGAGATAAAGCAGTCCTCATATAAATAATAAGATTAGCTTACAGGCTTGAAATGGCGAATCCATAAATTTCATTCACCAGTGGTTTCTATACTTTTGCTTCAATTCTATCTCAGACTCTTCACAGGTCAACTTCAGGGCCAAAGCGAACCGAAAACTCTCAAAGTCAAGAGGGAAATCAGGAAAATCCAAAATCAAGAAATCTCACGAGCGGACCACCAATAAAAAAAAATAATAAGTGCATGTCAGGAACCCTAAGAACAATTTTCTTCTTTCAATAAAAGAGGCTTGGCCGCCCAATCAAAAACCCTAACAAAACCCACTTCCTAAGCCTGTGAGACTCGAATAAAAGCCAGAGTGCTGAATAAAAACATGAGAGTTGTGCCATGCATAAGGACCTATATGAAGAGCCAACAAAGATCTCACCCGGCCGGTACATACAGCTGCCCTCATGAAGGCAGATGTGTCGTGCCCGGTAATGAGATCCTAAGGTTTCCTAATATATGATAAGGCTGATAAAAGATCTCACCCGGCCGGTACATTCAGCTGCCCTCATAAAGGCAGATGTGTCGTGCCCGGTAGTGAATCTCTAAAAAAAGCATAGACAAACCCTTCCCCACTTGAAGGGGGAGTTACACAATAAGCCTTTTAAGCCAACCCTCATGCCCACTCTAGCTACCAGTAGGTTTCTCCAAAGAAGTATAAAACTAATTAGAGTCGATGACATGCACATAATAAGAAAGGTGGTCCCAATGCGAGATTCACGATATAAAAGGAACCTGAGATCCATGCAACTTTTGATACTCGAAAGAGTCAGTGTAAGCAGAAGCCCTGATCAGACCTCGGTAGATCTATGACCTAGAATTGAAGCAAGAGTATGGAAACCCTAATCAAATAAAATCGCCTCGCCATTACATACCTTAGCTCTATCTAACTTGAGGACAAGCTAGACTCTAAGTTAGGGGGGGTGATAACCTCCCATTTTGTGACGTTATCTTATTAGTTATCTTTAGTTTTCCATACTCTTTCTTAGATAAACCAAATAAAATCATTAAACCTTCTTAATTTATTGCAGATACATCAATAAACTAACTTTTCCTCTTTTTCATTACAGAAAACACAAAAAAATTACAAAGACTCCTCATGGTCCCAAGACCATGAGAAGCCTCACGGTCCCAAGACCGCGAGAAGCCTCACGGTCCCAAGACCGCGAGAAGCCTCACGGTCCCAAGACCGCGACAAGCCTCACGGTCCCAAGACCGCGAGAAGCCTCACGATCCCAAGACCGCGAGAAGCCTCACAGTCCCAAGACCGCGAGAAGCCTCACGGTCCCAAGACCGTGACAAGCCTCACGGTCCCAAGACCGCGACAAGCCTCACGGTCCCAAGACCGCGAGAAGCCTCACGGTCCCAAGACCGCGACAAGCCTCACGGTCCCAAGACCGCGACAAGCCTCACGGTCCCAAGACCGCGAGAAGCCTCTCGGTCCCAAGACCGCGACAAGCCTCACGGTCCCAAGACCGCGAGAAGCCTCACGGTCCCAAGACCGCAAGAAGCCTCATGGTCCTAAGACCGCGAGAAGCCTCACGGTCCCAAGACCGCGAGAAGCCTCACGGTCTCAAGACCGTTTCGGGCTCAACTTGAGCCTATAAATAGGAACTCAAGGGCCACTTCAAAAGGATCGAATTTCAAGACGCCCAAAGGCTGCCTCTCCAGATCCAGAGCACTCTGGTCTTCCGTCCACTGCCCCAAGGCTGCCAGTTTTGAGATCCGTGCTCATCATCAAGCTACCCTCCCTCTCTTCTTTCTCTCTCTTCAACAAAGAAGGTGGGAAGAGAAAATCCATCATCAAAGAAACCACGAAGTGCGAAGATCGTTGCTCTCTTCACCAAGGGTTCAACCTTCCCTCCTCCGTGGAGATGACGTTCATTCTCTCTCTTCTCGCCTCCTTCTTTGTCATGAGCGAGTAGTTTCATTCACTAGGGTGCGGGGAGTAGCCCCGCTACCCATGTTTTCATTTCATGCGATGTAATTCAATAACTTGTAATAAAGATACTCTTCTTTTTAGTTTGACTTCAATCGCTTAATGAACACTAGTTGCTTGATCATCGACTTGTGTTACATATTGTCTTTTGGTATGAATTGTCTATGTTTGTACCCTTAGATCTAAATATCGATTGAATGTTGGTTATGGATGTATGTAGTCACCATATGTCTGTTTCGGTGTCTAGAAGTGTTTTCATGAGTGGAGTAAACTCACCCCCATCGTCGCACTTTCATACTATGAAATGGAATCAATTGACGTATGGAAGTGCAACCTTGGTAAGGTCGAGGAACACATTTCATGAAGGAGTAATGCAAAGCATGTGACCATTCATTATGGAATGGCTGGCATTGCAATACTCCACACTTCTCGTAGCTAGTTATCCGAAAGGAAGCTAGGACTACAAGATGCTAACTGATTTGACTCTTTTTGCAGGTTGTTTTATTATGTTGCATGACTCGATCCATGTGTAGCGGTGTGAAACCCGATAACATCCTAGTGGTTTTTATCAATTGTTTACAACCTTAATCTTTACTTTCTTGCTTTACTTTCCTCGCGTTTAGCTTTAAAACCAACATCAAGCTTTCGGTCTAAATATTAACTGTTAAGTAGTTAAGTAAAACTAAAAACGTTTTCTGTCTTGACTTTGTCAAGACCGTTGTCCTGAGGATTCGACCCTTAACTATACTACGATAAGACTTCCACGTGTCTTAGCACACGTGGGTGGAGTTCTTACCATAGTACTAGCAAGGCTAAACCTAAGGATTCATCACCTTAGGATTTTTAGTGGTGTTGCAAAACTCCATAAAAAATTGACAGGCGGCCAGGCGGCGGTAGGCAGGCAGCGGCCAGGCGGCGGCAGGCAGGCAGTGACTAGGCAGAGGAGAAGGAGAAGGGGGTGCGGCGGCGGAGGAGAAGGAGAAGGGGGCACCGGAGAAGGGGGCGCCGGAGTAGCAGTGGCGGCACAGTGGCGCTGTCGTGGAGAAGAAGGAGCAGAGAGTTGGGCGACAGCAGAGAAGAAATCGCTCGCAATGAAACAGAAGAAAAGGGAAGAGTCGGGCGATCGAGGGTTATGAAGTTCCCAAATAGCGTCGGTTGTTTACAACAACCGATGCCTAACCATCTTTAGCTTCGGTTGTTTGCAACAACCGATGTCCAATTGGACGATATTTTCATGAAAATCTTTGGTGGGAACCACCTTCAGCGTCGGTTATACAAGGATAACCGACGCTGAAAGTGACATTTTCCGTGCAAATTTTCATCGCACATAGGCGTCGGTTTTCTAGGTATATAACCGACGCTGACAATGACACTATTTTTTTTTATCAAAATATGGATTTCGCGGGCGACTTTAAGCGTCGGTTTTTTTATAAACAACCGACGCTTAATACAAAGCGGTACCCGCGTCTGACTGGTCTTCGAATATAGACGTCGGTTTGCTTAAACAACCGACGCCTTATATGTTAGGCATCGGTTTTTCTTAATAACCGACGCCCAGAAAAGTTACACTGAATGCTATTTCTGTAGTAGTGAGTGTCCAGTAATAGTCTCTTAGCCATTTATATGTGTATTGAGTAGAACATGATAGATTATGAATAGCAAAACATATGATACGAGTGAATGAGTTTCATTCAAACATAAATAGATAAAAAAACTTGGACATAGTTTTGTAATCACAACAAACAACAACTCTATATCTAATGTCGAGGGGTTTCTGAAGCCACGATAGTGAAATAAAAATACACAATAAAATGTTTACCCTAAAAATTAGCATAAAAAACCTACCTTCAAATAGATGCAACACCTTCAATGTGCCAACTATACAAGGGACATTCAATATAAAGAAATATCACTACCTGGAAATGTTTTCTTCTACATCAACACTGCAACACTTTGACACAAACAATTAATAGAGGATAAAATATTGAATCCCCTTTTGTATTTTTTTTTACCTTGTAATGGTTCCTCTGAACCTCAACAAAAATGTTGTGTTGGTCCTTGAACGGATCTAATAAAGGTCTTTCAATGATCATAGAAGGGGGTTCAAAGGGATAAGGAGAAAAGGGATTGTTCTTAATTTGTCAAGTCATCTCTATTTGTCGATTATACCACTAAAGGCTAACTACCTCTATTTAAATTATAAAAAACACTTTGTTCATAGAGGAAAGAAACAATCTCAGATTTTTCCGACCGACATCACACGGGGGCACTCAGATGATGTTCTTCCAAACAAATCCACCTTTGTTATCTCTGCTCAAATCTAAAACCCATCCTCACATAGAGATGATTTGAATGAAAGATAGAATGAGAAAATATTTTCTTTAGACATCACTCTTCATTAGGGATGCACAGATTCAAAAGGGGAGAGAGACGAGATTTAGGTGAGTCGGTAGGGACTCAACTAAAACTTGTTTTGTTTTAATTATTATCATAAAATTATATGAATGCCTTCATAGAGGCTCGAATACAAATTAGGCTATCAATTCTTTCTATATGGTAAAACCCACAAATCTAAACACAAAATCAGAAGAAGATGAGAATGCAAACATCATATCTCTATTAATGATATGTTGAACGTGTTGTAGGAGAGAGATAAAATCATCAACTAGAAACCCAAATATATCAAATACAAAGAGGACTACATTTTGATGATTGGTTCACATGTTGTACTATTCTTATTTTTCTTGATTGAATCCTAGGAAACCAAACCTCCCTGGAAGTTATCATAAATAATGTCAATTAGAGGAGAGACCCAGTGTAAGATCAACATGTGAGTGTTTTCCATATGTTGAATCAAATAATAGGAATTATTAAGGATAATAGGAAGTATGCAGGTCAGTGATAGTGGAAACCATCTTTTTGACTGTTCAAAAAAGCAACTGGAGATTTTTAATAGATTTTATACTAACACGAGAAAGAATACCAAATAGAGAATCTAGAACAATATCATGATGAAATTTGATCCCGAACATGTGCAAAAATGGTCATCATGGTCCCCAGAAGAATCAAACTCTGCAAAATGTTAGAAAGGACATTGCTCATTGCCAGGATATAGAGGGATCATGAGTCAATAAGGAATAATACCTTGATATTTAACAAGGGCCATGGATAATTCAAGACCATTAATAGGAATAGCAAGAAGAAATCATGTGCAAGGTCTTCTTGTAGATAAGAAAGAACAACTCCTTGTTGGTGTGACTAATCCAATATTTTAAGCATTGGAAGACCATTTTATAGGAATCTCCCAAAAGAGACTATGTCTTTGAGGTGGAAGAAACAATACATGTGTAACAAACTGAAATCTAGGTACATTCCAAATTTGGCCCTTTTTCTAAGTTTTCCTTTCCTTTTTATCCTTTAGGCTTTAATTTTTAATTTGTGGGAATTATTAGTGGTTGGGAGTATATTTGATCACTATTAATGCCTATGTATGGGTTTATGCACAAATACGCCAGTTAACATTTCAATCAGGGTTTAAGATGCAACATTACCACTTAAGTGACATATTGATAAAATAATTTTTTCCTAGAAATTTTTACGGCCTTTTAGATTAAGGAAAAGAAAAAGGGATAAATAGAAAAGGCTATAAATGATTTAATGTGACAAATAGTGATAATGAACAATAATGGGCTAAAAATTAATAAAAAATGAAACTCAAAATAAAAATCTAAGTCCAGATTCATATTCCTTGGGTTTGAGTATGCTTGAATGCCAAGTTTCAAAATTTTGGAGCAAAAATAATTATCCTTGTAATATTTGGAAATGGAAAATATGAGTTTTCTCCAAAATATGAAATAAAATGTTAAATGAATCCAAAAGAGATAACAAATCTCAAATTTGTAATCTACATGTCAAAGTAAGCCTATTCGTAAATTTTCAACTAATTTGGATAATCTTAAATGTTCAAGTGTAGATTAAGAGAGAGAAAGTATATAAAAGCCCCAAAATATTAAATAATATGTGAAATAATCTCAATAGAGAAAATTAATGTCAAATTTGTGTTTCATAGGTTTAAGTTTTCTTGAGGTTGAAGTTTCACATTAATTGGTGGTATTTAGATGTCTCTAGTGTGATAGGAAAAAGAAAATATGATTTAATTTAAAAGTATCAAATACAATTTTTAGAGTCTCCAAACTAAAAAGTAATACAAAAAATGGATTCCACACCTCCTAAGTAGGCTAGGTATTAATTTTCATTTATTTTGGAGTTTGTTTGCACCCTCAATTAAGGAGAAAGAAAAAGAGAAATAATTAAATATGTCACTATAGTCCAAATTGAAACCGGAATGTACATAAATGTCACACACTCAGAATTTTCCACATGTACATGCCTTGACCATGGTCATTGAATCCTGATCCAATACCTCATGGATCATCACCAACCTCACACGTAGTTGAACAGTGCCGCTGGAAAAGTGGGATTTTCAAATCCAATTTTCTTGCTTGTTTCTCAATGAAATCTCACGATTCTTTCGCCAAAAGTTTCTATATTAGATTTGACACACATTGATCTATTACTTGTTCCATTTCATCAAAAAATTAGGAAATTCCCAATTCTTGGGCAATAAGGAACTCGCTCGACTTCCCTCTACCCTGTTTCACGTACCCTCACCTATAAATTGACCTACCCTTGCCTTCGTTTGACCTTGTGGTACTCTCCTCTCATATCAATTGTATTAGAGTCTCTTCCCTTCTTTGTCAAAATCTTGCAAATTGGGGACCTTCTCTGATGGATGGTGCATCTTCCTCGCTTTAGCTCAAGTCAATTTCTTCAAGCAATGAGTTTGTGAGACCTTTCTCTTTCATTCTGTGTACTCTCATCGTCAAATTGTCATTGTGATTGGAATCACCCAATTTTCATGCAAGCACAATAGCCTTGTTGCTTGCCTTCCATGGCATGTGGGTGGAGGGGAAGAATCCCCACCTTGATTTCTGTTTCTACCCCTTCTCTTATTCTTTCCTGGCATTTTCATGCAAGGGTATTTTGGTCTTTTGGCCTTGTTTTTCTTTTCCTCAGATGAATTCTAGGCATCCATTGACTGGTGATTTGGCCATTCCTGATTGGGCCAAGTCACCGGGCTCGGTCGCTCCCTCTCTCTCCCTCTTTCTCACAAAAATTGCTTATTTGGCTTTTTTAATTTTTCTGATTGGTTATATTTGTAAAAATCATGTCTTTTGCTTTGCTTGCCTAAAAATGATAAATTAATATGTTTTGGATTTAGAAAAATGAGGTCTTTCTAATAATAATGTTACATGAGTTTGGTTTCCATGTTTTGGACATTTGATTTTTGGGAAATTTAATAAATACATAAAAAGCGTAAAAATTATAAATAATTCATATAAACTTAAAATAAAGCAAATAAATATGTTTGCTTGATCAGGAAAACATAAGGAAACAATTGGTTTAGGTTTTGTGACCAAAATCTGAGTTTTCCAAAAAGGTCTATATTTAGGGTTTCTTTACACTTATATGCATTATAAAACCCTAATACATGTGAACAACTTGAAATTAGGCAAAGGTGATCATGGAATCTTCTAAGTTGGTGAATCTTGATAACTAGGACTCTAAATTGAAGTATGTACATATTATCCTTTAAGTTGGGTGTTTTTGATAACCAAGCCCTAATTTCCCAAAGAGGCATGGACTAAAACCTTTGTTCCTATTATTACTTCTTTTGATATAATTGCCTCAATTCTTGCTAAAATTATCATATCTTGGGTCTTGGACCACACTTGCCATTTTTCTAGTATTTGTTGCCTAAACTTGCCATATTACTTTTTTGAGCATGATTATTTGTTTGACTTATTAGCTAATGTAGTGTCACTTATGTACAGCCACCCAAAGTTTGGCATGTGTTATTTGGCCCTGGGGAATTTGTTACTCTCCCCCATATGTAAATATTTTGTAGGTGACTAGGAATTTGTTTACTCTCCCCTCACCTAATGGTTGGGGTCTGGTAGGTGCCTCAACCCTACTTAGTTAATTTAGTCTAACTTAATCATTCATGAAAAATTTCTTATTATTTGTTATGGCAAGATTCCTATTAGATATGTGCCTCATACTCTTGACCCTCTATGTTCTAGATGAATCTATACTCTATATTTTCCTTGTTGTTCTTAACTTTATTCTTGTTCCTTAATTTGACAAATACCTTATTTTCTCCTCTTCCTGGGGGAACCCAACCACCCAGGCCTAGGACAAGGAGTGGAACAAGACCAAGGAGGACATGCCCAAGAGTAGATTCAAGGAGACTTTCCTGAGATGTCTAGATTGCTACTACTAGATCCTGTAGTTTTTTTTTTGAGTTTATGTTTCATGGAACTCATGTAGTGAACTTGTATCAAAGACATGTAATAACTCAGTCTTCTCTTTCTGCTACTACTATTGACATTTTTGTATCTAGATCATTGTTATTTAAATGGAATGATTATGCATGCATCCTTCATAATCTAAATTTCTCATAAGAAATGGATGTTGTGTATTTTCCGTTAAATTTTAGTAAGGGAGTGATCTCACCTCTTTACAACATGACAACTTAGACAAGCAAAAGTATGGTAGTCCATCATTGCACCAACCAAAAGGGTGGTAGGAGATCACATAATGTAACCTAAGCATTGTCAAGCAAGGCACCACTAGGAACAAAACCAACCTCATGTAGAGTATTATCTTGAAGCTTTCTGATATGGAGTTGAGAGGAAAAATATGTGTAGTTGCCAACATCTTAAGCAGTCAAAATACCCACCCTCTAAAACACATAGGAAGTGTTGCCACACACCACTATAGATCACCATAGCATTGTCCGTGACCACCTATAATACATGTCAAGCAATGTCAGAGTCCACTATCAAATTGTCCAAGGATGAGTCAATAGAATTTGGCAGTGGTGTTTGAAGGGAAAATAACAACTTAGACATACTAATGCACGACTTGAGAAAAATAAGTTTGCTTTGTGGGTCATTTAGAGAGGCCAGGAGGTCCATCATAGCTAGATATTTTCCCACATACTTCCTCAACAAATCCAAGGCTAAGATCTTATCAATGGAAATTGGACCACCAAGAAGCTTCACGCCCTGTGTAGGATGGATATGTTGTCAAATGGGAAAAAGACACTACCAGGGGCTCTCCTTGAATCATCATAAGACAAGAAGATTTTTCCTTAGTTTATTTGAGATGGAGTTCAAAATGGGACCCAATGTTTTAAGAAGAGATAAGGCCTTAGAAACCTCAAAAATGTCACCAATGAGAGTTCCACCATCTAGGTTGAAAGCCAATAGGTCAAGGTTGCATTAAGATTTTAGGTGCAAGATAAGGGGATGAAGAGGTAATGGAAAATGAAGATGTCCAAGAGGAACACCTTTCTGGATCCCAAGAAAGATGAGTATGTAGACAATAACAAAACTCAACCCATCATGCAATCATCGATCATTGAAGACAGACTTCTCAAAAAATGGTAGACATGTCAACCATATTGAAAGTATTTAGAATTTTGCAAGAGAAATGTATGAGTATGGAGATGAAAATTGTCATGAACAAGGCGCTCCACTGCATGAAAAAGAGCTCCTACACCCCTAAGAATGCCATCACCAAGTTGGTGATCTTAGAGATATGAGACAACACCCGTCATGCTTCCTTTATTGCAATCTTAGAGACAAGTCATTGTCAAATGGTATCAACTATAAAATGTCTAATGCCATATTTTGGATTTGGTAGGGGATTCATTAGAGCACTAGAAAAATAAATAGACAAAGAGATAGGAAAATGACCAACAAACAAAAGGTTGACAAAAATCGAAAACAAGAAATTCCATAGTTGAGGGAAATAGTGGAGGGAAAATGTGGAGCTAGAGGAAAATTCATGTTAGTATATGTGAAGGTAGTGTTACATATTTTTGATGTATCCATCACATAATAAAGTAAATTATTTCTCAAAAATAGGATTTAAGGATTAATCTTTTATTTATAGAGTCATTACCTTTAACAATGATCATACTAGATGAAGAAATGTTTTCCTTCCCAAGTACTTCACCAAAATCTTCCATGAAACCCACATATACATCTCCTTACATAGGTTGATCCAATAAACCAATTCAAGCACAAATGTGTTAATTTTTGAGTCCGCAACTTCAAGTAATTTACTGGAAAAAAATTGAAATATCAATTTCTCAACATATAAAATATATGCTTGTATTATTACAAGTTGCCATCTTTCATATTTTAACAATTCCATATAAGTCCTTACAAAATCAAATAAATCACCCAATCAATACAAATAATGCTTGATTAAAGAAAATATAGATTTAGGTCCTTACAACTTCCCCTTCTTAATGGGGTATCATTAGCAAACTCCTAAAAAAATTCTAGATACATATGACCTTCTCCTCCTCTAACTCCCATTTGACCTTCTCAATTCCATGGATGCCAAAAAACTCATAGAAATATCTATCTAGAATATGAATTGGCCCCATTTCTTTAGAAACATCATCCACCAAGTGGACTTCCACTAGCTGATGCATTTCTTAATAATAGGATGACACTACCTCAACATAGAAACATGGAAGACATTGAGCAATCTGTTCAACTCTGGTTGAAACTACAACATGTGGGATAATTTTTCAATTCACTCTACAGTAGGATAATTCCTCATATATCATGGTGCAAGTTTATATTTTATCCCAAACCTCAAAAAACTTTTCCAAAGTGATACTTTTAAGATAAACATGGTCTGCAACTTATAAATGCAGTGTTCTCCTATAATTGTCATCATAAATTATTTCTACTTTCAATTATTTCTTGATAACCTATATATTATTTGTTGTCTTCTATCTCAATTCACCCAAAAGTTGATGTTCGACCATATCATACAAAAAATATAAGCAATCTACGATGCCTACCATACATGCCTTCTTACATTGTCATGTTTATTCTTATCTAATTGTTATCATTGTAGGCAAGTCAACCGAATTGAGGTGGATATCCATCTACCAAGTAGCTATAAGACACAATATTTTATAAGACCTTTAGAAGATTAGATTGTCCTATCTGACTGGTCCTCTATGTGTGGGCAAAAAGCATTGCTATACCTTTACAACTTACCCAACACTTCATTAAGATGGTCCCAAAACCTACTCATAAATTGTAATCTCATGTATGATACAATAGTTGACAATATACCATGCAGGAAAAATATCTCATCCATGTAAATCCTAGATAACATCTCCAATGAGTAGGTAATTTTGTCCAACATAAAGTAAAATGACTTATTTAGGCAAACAAAAATTACCCAATGGAATCATATCCTTTAGCTATTTTGGGTAGAACAACCAAGAAATCCATAGTGAAATGATCCCATATTCCACTCAGTGATAGGAAATGACTTAAAATAAAATTATAGGTTTCTAATGCTCTAAATTCCCATGTTGTCAAACATGACGCATGGCAAGAAAACCACCACATATTTTTTCATTTATAGACATCAATATAGGTATTTTACATTCTTGGACATCTTAGTACTTTTAGGATGGATCAAATACATCAAGGAATGCTCCTTTTATAAAAATACATCCCTTAAGCTTCAAATCATAGAAACAACAAGACTACTATGGAAGAAAATAGAACCATCATATGAATCATGAAGACCTTCATATTGCTTATCACCCAACTTTAACTGAATACACTATATCACTGCATTTGTTATATATGCATCTTTGATATGTTCTACTAAGGTAGGAATTATATGAAATATTCAAACAAACCAAATGGAAGAATTGTGTATGTACATTCATCTTCCTAAGTGACACCAACATATATCTCTCAATATAAATCATGGAGTACAATCATACATTTTCTTTGCACAAAGAAAAAATTGACTTCCCACTCAATGCATCATCCAAGACATTTATCCTTCTAGGGTTATAATCTGTGGTATAGTTATAGTCTCTAATCATCTCCAACCATCGTATATGCCTCATGTTCATATCCTTATTGTAAATATATAATTGAGGAGCTTGTTATCTATGAAGATCAGAAACTTTTGCATATAAAGGTAGTGGCTTCACACCTTTAAAGCAAGAACAAAGACTACTGACTCAAGATCATGTGTTGGATATTCTTCTCATGATTCTTAATTGAGCTACCTAAAAGAAGAAGAGATCATGTTCTTGTCTTGCATCAACACACAACATAGACCCCTTTTGGAAGCATAAAAAAAATGATGTATCCCTTTCCTATCTTATCAAAAGCTAACACAAGTTCCTATTTCAAAGACTCCTTCAGCATTTATAAACAACATCTACACTCCTCATCCCAGATAGAAGTATACCCTTCTTGGTTAGTTTAATCAATAACAAAGATATATAAGTAAAAATCCTAATGATCTGTCTATCGTAAATAACTAGACTAAGAGTAATTTGAGCTTATTCCATAAGTTCTGAATGATCCCATTGAAAATTGACTCTATCTTCTTCGACCTACAAAAATCCCATACCAAGAAATGATGTGACCAAGAAAATCTACTTTAATCAACCATTCTCACAATTATTGATGCTCTCATAGAACTTAATGTTGACTCATCAACTATAAAGCCATGAATAGATGTTGCTCATACTACTATTTTTCCCTTGAGTGGATCACGATATTATTTTTGAACATCACTAAAACTTAATTTAGAGACTATCTAGACACTATATTTATCAAATCCATGCAAACTGTAGGTTCATGGTAAGCCCAAGCAACATAACTGTAAATAGACTGTGATCATACTTAGTCTAGAAAGTTTCCTTAGGAATTTCATCCACATTCATCCACAAATATTGGTATATTGACCTTAGATCTAATTAGAAATGACTATATCTCACTTCAACTAATCAAATATATTGACTATCCTTGACATAGGTTAATTTTTCTTCACTAGCACTCTACTTAATTTCTAATAGTCTATACATGTCCTCATTGATACAAATTCTTCATCACAAACATAGTGGGAACACCCCAAAGTGACACGATTAGCAACAAACCCTTGTCCAAAAAATCTTGAAATTGTATCTTCAGCTCCCTCATCTCTTCTGGAGCCATCATATAAGGTGCTTGAACTATAGACTAAATACCATGTAGCTTAAGGAAATCAAAATCAGTCCTCTAGGTGGTGGAAGACCTAGAAGCCCCTTGTAAAACTTAACTACAAACTGTCACATTATAGGATCATCCTCTATTTAAGGATTCTCCTCCTTGGTATTTATGATGTGTGCTAGAAAGACTAGACATACCTACATCATCTCTACTATGGCTGAATGAACTAGAAACTCATGATGAATCTTCCTATATCCTTGGAAACTCCATAATATATCACCAACTCGAAGATTTGCAACCTTGGACCCACTATGATAAACCACCTTATACTTATCTGCATTATTCATCCCTAAGATCACATCCAAGAGCTTATCAAGCAATAACAAATTGACTTGAACAATGGTCCTCAAGAAAGAAAGGATACAAGATGGAAATTCCTCCAAATACACTATTGAATCCACCAACAAACTCTCCAAAACACATCATATGGCATACTTGTAACAAATTTTTTATTGTTATATCAACTTTCTTGTGACAAAAAAGTGTGTCACACTCATCTAAAATAGAGTTAATAGATGAAGCAGTTAAGTCAAAATAAACTTCTCATGGAGCTTCATATTTCTGCATGAAATTCTTTACACATAAGTTAAAACTCATGCATATTCTTACTAACATATTTTTTCTCAACCATATGAAACTTTGGGTACTTTTACGGAAAAGGTTTTTGACCTTGGTCTTTATTATTATATTTCTTGTCTATAATCTCCCATAGTTCCTTTGTAGACATAGAAGGAGAATAATTATATACATAAAAAATTATGTTGGATGATTCCATGAGAAAATATCCTTCTCATAAATGACTAAACTTATTCCAAGCAGCAATTATGGTCTAACTTTTAGGGTCAACTTCATTCTAGTTTGGGGGATTCTTTTTTGACAATGACCAACAGCCCAACCATAATAAGACAATTGTTTTTGGCTTTTCTTATGTTTGAAGTGGCCACATTGAACATATCATGCATCCTGACATGTTACCCTTACTAAGCATGGATATATGTCTAGACATGTTAATTATACAATATAATAATTTCTTTAAGACAATTGGAAATAGAAGTCAATCATACAACAAGAACAAGCAAAAAGTTGTAACAAGGGTTAAAATGTTAATTTTGTCCAAATTTATAAATGTAAATATAAAATGTAAGATAAAACAAATTATGAGAACATGAAAACAAGCAAGTTAGGAAATTCTAACTAGATGATCCAAAAGGAGCATCAAACTTAAAGAAAATCAACACTCTGGTACTGAATGATAAGAATGTTGTTCTCATAGTAGACAAGATCAAAAAGTGACAATAGGTTGTCATCCTATGAAAGAAAAAATCTCAAATCAGCAACACCATCGACATGCCTCAACATATATTAGGTATCCTCACCCATTAGGTCGTATTATCCAAAGCGTTTTGATTGAGGAGTTATTGCCCACATAAGAGAAAAAATTTATACAAGCAATGGCTAGAGAAAGCAATGTAAGGAATAATTACCTTAATCTCCATATTACCTTATTCTCAATATGCCAATGGCACTCTACAAATATCACTTATGTCATCAATTTTTTTAAGGGAAACTGATTGCGCAATCTATCTCGTCGATTCCTTAAAGAAAAATGTCATGGTTGGACAATTATAAAAACATGGGATGCACTTTATTTATCTCATCAGTTGTTTCACCAGGATATTGACACAATAGATCATCTGCAAAAATACAATTTCACGCATAATTTTTGGGAGGCATTTCATTTGCTTCCAGAATACTCTTTCATCAATTTTTTATATAATAACCTATAAGATAAAAGGGTACATGCCAAACATCTTCTTATAATTCTCATTTGTTTTCTATCTTGTCGATTTTTCCTACATGAACCAATGAGAAAGGGGTATGCATCAAACATCCATTGAAATTTTGTTTCTCCCAAATTGGATTGTTTCGTCAGTTTTCATGACCTAAACTGACGATGTAGGTGTCGCTGGGATGCATCGTTAATCGTGGGTTTTGTAGTAGTTAACTAATGAAATAGGTTCTCACAAACACATGTTTTGTCGGCGGTTTGTCCAGTTTAATCGACGACATAGGTCTATCTTGTCAGTTTTTATAACAACCGACTAGGTATGTCATATCAAACCCCTTGAGAAACCTCTCTTTCCCCTCCCTGTGTTTCTCTAGAACACAACATCTCTAGCCATTTTCTTCTACCGTTGCCACCATCGACGCCCCCAACCATGCTTTTCTGCTCAACAACCCCCACTGACCCCTCCAGCTCCTTCACCAGCCACCACTACTATTGCTGCTCCCTTCTCCACCACCACATCCCTTCTTCTCCATCGCCACCCTATTCTCCTCTGTCGGCTCTATGCCCCATCCTTCTCCTCCACCAGTTGCTGTTCTTCTACTCCAAATCCACAATGACTCCTCACTAGTGTGAGGTACGTTGGCTGTTGCACTATCCTTCTCCTCCGTCTTCTTTTTTAGTGAATGATTCCACTTTTCAGTGTGTTCCCCTTGTATTGCCTATTGTATTAGTGACTTATTTTATCATTTTAAGCATTTTCATGTTTTGTTGGCAACATAGTCATTGTTTCCTATTGATGACGTGCTTTGCATCTTCTTATTCCACTACCTAGTTTCTTGAATTATGTGTGATAAGAACTTTTGAATTATGTTTTATAATAACTATGTTGATCTAGAATGTGATGACTGTATAAAATTGTTATGCTGCATGATTATTTGATAAAATTTTGTTTTGTTAGCTCCATAGTCATTGTTTGAATAATCTTTACCCTAAGAAATATTTTGGGTGTTCTTAGTCTGATATGAGTTTCGAATTGTTTATTATATTTGTTTATATATTATGTTTGAATAATATGTAAGCCCTAATATATAAACCCTTATTTGTGAACTATAATATGTAGACCAATGCTTTCTAAACCCTAATATGTACATGTGAATCTATAAACTCTAATATATAAAACATAAGTTCCAAATCATAATTTCTAAACCATGTTCTTGGCCTAGAAATCCATCCAAGATTTACTCATTAGGAATAAACCTTGGATAGTCCCTGATTCAAGACTGATCTTGAGAACTTCATCTCACTTAGGATGTAAGTGTATAACACATGCTTGATTTCAATAGATTTTGGTGATATTTCCCCTTTTGTTCTCTGGGTACTTATGTAGGTGGGTACTTTCCGTTCTATATTGGTGTACTTGGAGAACTGTAGGGCAATGCCGCCAAAATTTATTGAATCAAACATGCATTATACACTTACTAGTGAGATGAAGTGCTCAAGAATGATATTGGTGATACATATTCATCAATGTGAATGTTAATAGATAATTAGGGGTCAATTCAAACATATTTTTTTCTTCTAAAATTAACTTATTACCTAATACATGATGCACTATTCACTTCCCCTCTGATCATAGAATGGATCAATCATGGATGTCTAATCCAAATCGCTGAACTCTGAAGTTTATTAATGGTCTCAATGAGTTTGTAAGATTTGTAGAAGACCATAACAAACAACCTAGGGATAGGTTCTATTGCCCCTATAGGAATTGTAGTAACAGCTTGAAAGTTGAGATTGTTGACATGATCAAAGATCATGTCATATGCGTTGGTACCGTATAAGGCTAGATAGAATGGTACTTGCATGAGAGATTCCTACTAAGAGATCAATAGATGTCTCTAGGGGTAGTTGTGCTTGAAGAAGAAATGGCTGACAATGTTGATGAAAATGAACCAATTCCAACAGACATGGTTGCTGTGATGCTAAATAGTTTCCTAGTAAATGTTACAGATCCACCTCCCTTATTTAGAGACATTGTGCATGATGCCAAAAAACCATTATATTTAGGTCGTACTAAGTTTACGAAGTTGAGATCTCTATTGATATTATATACTATGAAGGCCAACAATATATGGAGCGACAAAAGCTTCACTTATCCATTGTCTTTATTATAAGAAATTCTCCCAGAAGGCAATGAGCTTCCAATCTCAACATATGAAATGAAAAATATGTTATGCCCGTTGGGAATGGAGGCTAAGAAGATACATGTATGTCAGAATGACTGTGTGTTGGTCTATATCAATATTAAATAATGTCCAAAATGTGGGGTAAGACCAAAATTGACTCTCTTGTCAAGTTGATGTGGTATCTTCCTATAATACCATAGTTTCAATGCTTATTTGATAATACAGTAGATGAACAAAATTTATCTTTGCATGCATAGGTTAAGAAAAACAACAATGGTATGCTACGACATGCGTCTAATTCCCTGCAATGGAAGAAGACTGATTTACTATATCTTGAATTTGGTGAAGAAGCTAAGAATTTAAGATTTGGAGTTTAAGAAGAGACATATATGTCAGAATGATTGTGTGTTGGTCTATATCAATATGAAAGAATGTCCAAAATGTGGGGTAAGACCAAAACTGAGTCTCTTCTCAAGTTGATGTGGTATCTGCCTATAATACCATAGTTTCAATGCTTGTTTGATAATACCGTAGATGAACAAAATTTATGTTGGCATGCATAGGTGAAGAAAAACAATGATGGTATGCTATGACATGCATCTAATTCCCCACAATGGAAGAAGATTGATTTACTATATCTTGAATTTGGTGAAGAATCTAAGAATTTAAGATTTGGAGTTTCTACTGATGAGATGAATCCATATAAACATTAAGCAGCCAACATTGCACTTGGCCTGTCATTATTGTTATATACAATCTTCCTTCATGGTTGTGTATGAAGAATAAATATGTCATGCTGTCCTTGCTAATATCAGACCCCAAACAACCTGACAATGATATTGATGTTTACCTTGAACTGCTGATTGATGACCTAAAGAAATTCTAGGGAGAAGTTGTGTTGACTTATGATGCTTTATGTGGAGAGATGTTTAATTTACATGATATGTTGTTTTACACTATTAATGACTTTCCAGCTTATGGGAACTTGTCTGAATACAACATCAAAGGAACAAAGGCATGTCTTGTATGTGAGAAAAATACTAATTCAATCTGACTAAAACATGTGGTAAGACTGTATATCTTGATCATCAAAGGTTTCTACCAAAGGTTCACCCTTATCAAAAGTTGCACAAAACATTCAATCGCTCAACTGATAAATGGAGTGACCCTAAACCTGTGTTAGGGGAGGATGTTTATGTAAGAATAAACAGCATTATAATCAATTTAGTAAGTGACCATGTACTACTCCCATAGGTGAAAAATCTTTATTTGGAAAGAGGTTGATATTATCGGGTTTTCCTTATTGGATTTTTTTGACAGTTCAATATTGTATCTATGTCCTGCATGCTGAAAAATTGTTTATGAATATAAAATGAAAGACTGAAGATAGGACAACATATAGATTGGAGCTATGTGAAATGGGTGTAAGGAAAGAATTAACAAAATAAGTTACCAAAGGTCACCATGCATATTTGCCTCCTACTTGTTACATCTTGTCTACATAGGAGAAGAGAACTTTTTGTGAGTACTTTCTTAATGTTAAGGTACTATAGGGATACTCAACCAATATCCATAGACTGGTATCAATGAAGGATATGAAGCTGATAGGTCTTAAATCTCATGATTGTCACACTCTAGTGCAACTTATATTGCTTGTGTCTATTCAATCTATCCTTCCTAAGCATGTAAGGTTTGCAATCACTAGGCTTTGCTTCTTCTTATACCCTCTATGCATCAAAGTAAGTGATTCTAAGATTCTAGATAAGTTGCAAATAGAAGTGGTTGTTACCCTATTCCAGCTTGAGAAATATTTTCTCCCTTCATTCTTTGATATCATGGTATATCTAGTTGTTCATTTGACTAGGGGAGTGAAAATCTTGGGTCCAATTTTCTTTCATTGGATGCATGCTTTTGAGAGGTACATGAGTGTTTCTAAAGCATGTAAGGTTGAACCTTTTTAGGGCCGGTATGAGCTTGATGAAAAATTGCATCACAAGTCTATTATGTAGCTTGTCGGGAAGACATAGAGATTGGCAGACAATCTTTACAAGAGACTACATCTTTGGAGATAAGAAGGATAAAGACCCCACTCTTAAATAGACCTATCTTGATAAAAAAAGATCTTCTATAGTTTTTTGAGCAGAGAAAAACATATATGTTCAAGGTATTGAATTAATTACATTCTTATGTCTAGTTAACAATATTTCTTATTGAATTAATTAGGACACCCAAGATTCTCAAAAGAAAAGCGTGATAAGAATGTGCACACCTACTGGTTGGGTTTAGGTGGTTATATCAAATGTCACTAGTTGAGAGAGAAAGAGAAAGTGCCTTTTACTTTTACTCCTTGTGATACTGAGTCTTCTAGTTCTTCTAGATGGTTGCCTTGCTATATTGAGTGGATAGATGTGAGGAAAAATAAAGCTGGAGAAATCCTCATTCAAGCAACCTAGGAGGTGACTGCCAAAATGGTAAATTTCTTGGCATTCTTTTTTTCCCTAGATTTTAAAGCTTTACTGATTAGTTTGTTTTTTTATGATGAATAGTTGAAGATGGGTGTTCAGACAAAGGAGGGCAAGTTCACCATTCAGGACTCACATGATAAATTGATGGTTACTATAGGGACAAAAGAGCACTCTGTACGTGTTAGGGCCGTTGGATCTGGGTTTTAGTTGAAATCTTTTGTTGGCTCATACCAAAAAGAGTGCCAAATCTACCAAGAAAGAGGGAATGGACCAGGAGGTTTTGTAATGATTAATAGTTGTATCCTTGAATGAGATTAAAGCTTCTTATGTGGCACAATCTTCTCTAGTAGTCACAGAACTTGTACAACAACACATGCCCACAGAGGGTATTGGGAGTAGTCCTTTTGGACCCCCATATCATGGATGGGGTAAGATTCAATTTAAGTCAGTTTCTTAGTGCTTATGCCCCCTAAGTTGGCCATAGAGAGGATGCGAATAAGAATTTTTGGGATGACATGGATGAATTGATGCAAGGAATACCGATCGAGGAGAAGAT
This sequence comes from Alisma plantago-aquatica, assembly GCA_963693085.1. Lineage (NCBI taxonomy): Eukaryota > Viridiplantae > Streptophyta > Magnoliopsida > Alismatales > Alismataceae > Alisma > Alisma plantago-aquatica. Next base: position 1,309,658,415 of record OY856411.1, on the reverse strand, counting down.
TATTATTGGGACTGATTTAAATGACCATGTTGGGAGTAGCAATGCCGAATATGAGAGAGTTCATGGTGGTTTTGGATATGGTAGCAGGAACGGAGAAGGAGAGAGGATATGAGATTTTGTAATTACATATGATATGATTTTTAAAAACACTTGTTTCAAGAAAAGAGAATCTCATAAGATTACTTTCAAGAGTAGGCACAACTATAGCCAAATTAATTACCTCCTTACAAGGTAGGTGGATTGTAACATATGCAAGGATTGTAAAGTGATTCCTTGCGAAGAACTCACGACCCAACAAAGGTTGGTGGTTTTGGATATTAACATGAAGATCAATAAAGGCAAGCATAACAAAAACCAATATAGTAGGATCAAGTGGTGTAATCTTAAAGGAGAAAAGAAATTGACTTTTCATGATAAACTCATCAAGGAGGAAACTTGGAATTTGGAGTCTGATGTTAACACTATGTGGCATAACATGAGCTCCTACATAATTATTTTCTTCTAAAGAGGTCTTAGGGGAGTCTAAAGGTTGTAGGCCTCCACCGAAGGAGACTTGGTGGTGGAATGATGCAGTATAGAAGGTTATTAAACTGAAAAGGGAGATCTATAGGAGCTTGCCCAAATCTAGAGATGATGCAACGTTCCAAAGATACAAGAAAGCAAAGAAAGAAGCCAAAAAGGTTGTTCAAGAGGCAAGGTCTAGATACTTTGATGATATGTGTAAGAAGCTGGATACTAGAGAAGGGGAAAAAGATATATATAAAATGGGTCGTATAAGAGAAAGGAAAGGAAGAGACTTGAGTCAAGTAAAATGCATAAATAATGAAGATGGTAGAGTATTAGTGAAGGATGATGATATCAATAACCAATGGAGAAATTACTTCCATAAGCTTTTCAATGGAGATACTATATACAATGTTAGTGACTCGTGTGACATGAATACAAGAGATATCATTTACACACGATGAGTTTCACCATTTGAGGTCAAGAATGCTTTGAAAAAGATGAAAATGAGAAAGGCATGCAGACCAGACGATATTCCCATTGATGTATGGAAGAGTATGGGGGATGAGGGAGTTACGTGGTTGATGAATTTCTTTAACAAGATCATGAAGACCAAGAAGATATTAGATGAGTGGAGAAATAGTACTATAGTCCCCATCTACAAGAACAAAGGTGATGTTTAGAGCTGTACAAACTATAGAGGTATCAAGCTGATGAGTCACATGATGAAGCTTTGAGATAGGATTATTGAGTAGAGGTTAAGATCTATAATGCATGTATCAAACAACCAGTTTGGTTTCATGCCTAGAAGATCAACAACATATGCTATTTTTCTGATAAGAAGGCTTATGGAGAAGTATAGACAAAGCAAAAGAGATCTTCATATGGTTTTTATCGATCTAGAAAAGACTTATGATTGAATACCTAGAGAAGTGTTATGGATGGTTTTGAAGAAAAAGGGTGTGCCTATCCAATACATTGACTTGATCAAAGACATGTATGATATCTCTACTACAAGTGTCAAGACTCCTAGAGGAGAGACAACAACTTTTCTTATCACAGTTGGGGTATACCAAGGATCCACACTCAGCCCATATCTATTCGTTCTTGTTATGGATGAGTTGACAAAGAATGTTTAGGATGATATTCCTTGGTGTATGTTATTGGCTGATGATATTGTTTTGATTGACGAAACGAAAGATGGATTGAATGATAAAGTTGAACGTTGGAGAAAGACATTGGAATAAAATTGATTGATGATTAGTAGGAGCAAAACTGAGTATATGCATTGCAATTTCAGCCAATCTCACAGTGTGAATGATGGATCCATGTTGGACGGAGTAGATATACCAAAATGTGATAAATAATGTTACTTGGGTTCTATTATTCAAATAGATGGGGATGTCCAAAATGATGTTTGTCACCAGATCACTACAGGATGGCTGAAATGGAGGAGTGCAACTGGAGTATTATGCGATCAGAAGATCCCTCTCAGGTTAAAAAGTAAGTTTTATAGAATAGCTATACGACCAACCATGCTATATGGGAGTGAATGTTGGATGGTGAAGAAATAAGGTCTCAACAAGATGAACGTGGCTGAAATGCGTATGCTGAGATGGATGTGTGGGAAGACAAGAAAATATCACTTGAGAAATGACTATATTAGGAATAAAGTGGGGGTGGAGAGCATTGAGGACAAGTTGCGCGAGGGCCGACTCAGATGGTACAGACATGTGCAATGCAGACCGACTAGTTCACCTATACAAAGTAATTCTATTGAGCCAAACACTATAGATAGACAAAGAGGAAGGCCTAAATTAACATGGGATGAGCTTATAAAGAGAGATTTTGAATCTCTACATCTTAATCAGAATATGGCCCATGATAGAGCTAAATGGAAATGAAGGATCCAAGTAGCCAACCCCAACATAGTTGGGACTGAGTGTTAGATGACGGTGATGATATATATATGTTGTGATGAAGTAATTCCTCAAGTCAATATATGTGCGTGTCAATTTATATGTCATGTTTCATCAAATTGTAAGTGGCGAAAAAATGTCGTCTTGCCATCAATGATCCATACAATATCGTGGCATATGGTGTGGTTTTTTCAACTGCTTATACAGTTCATGGTGTTCTTCTTCCCGTTGATCATGTTCATGTGAATATCATACGTGTCATTATGACATGGAAAGAAACACCACTCCCATATGAGCACCAGATGCCACAACAGTAGGAGTTGTAGAAGGAAGATTTATTGGGCGGCCCAAACAACATGTCGTATTGGTTGAGTATGACAAATTCTATATTGAATTTATGTATAATCTGAAGTTAATTTGAGAATACATGCATGATTACTACAACAACTAACAAGACTCCAAGGATATAAAGCCTCTGCCTCCACATTTTATTCCACAAGAATTTTTCAAACCCTTATGCCCTACTGCAAGGCATTGATAATATAGTTAGACAATATAGATCAGTCAAATACCATGGTGATTGACCTTCTGGAGTAGGTCGTAGGTATAGACCGGGATAATGTTATTGTGTTGACAGATGTTTCTGAGCTATATATATATATATATATCACTGGATGAACACATAAATAACATAACTTCAAATATTGTGCGTCTGAATACCTCTTCATATGTGAAAATACACGTTTTAAAATTGTTTCTTATATATTTACTAATTATTTTTTGTATTTTGTCATTTGTAATACACGACTGCTGAGTTCGGAATATCAAATGTGGCATTTCTAATACCATCAATGATTAGTGATGTAGTTATAGATCTAAGTGGAATCAAATATTACATGACTACCACAATGAAGGTTTTTAGTGCTTCCAAGACTGTGATCATATCTCTCTTCAACGTCGTGTATGTTCTGGGCTTATTTATATTTCCAACTTATGAATATACAATTGTTGTGAAATTTAATTTTTATTTTAATTGCCTTCTACTGACTCAAAAATTAGCATTTAGAGTTTTTAGTATTTGTTTTTGAGATCAATATTTTGTGTTCTTTTGATCCTTCAGGTAGAGGACTAACACCAAATGAGGAACACCCAATGAGATTGGAAATTCATGTGTAAGTATAGTTTTTCCATGCTCAAAATATGTGTTATTGTTTGCATCATATGACAGTTTAATAATGCAACATATTTGTTAATTTAACTTATAGGGGTATGAAAGAATTATGTAGCGATGGAGGGAACGCTTATACAAAAAGAAATCAGTAGCTTGAAGGAGTGTTGATGTATATAGTCTTCTCACCCCAATGCATATATATTACCAACTCTACTCAATTGTATTTATTAATGTAATTTTAAATACACAGTACCATATACAAGATTGGACGTGCATATTGTGTGATTCTGTACATGGAAACGATTGTCACACACACGACATAGATCAAATGTATAACAAAGATATTGTTATCAGTCTTGGATCATAATTAATGAAATAGTCTCATTTGAGAACACAAATAATCAAATCTAGTTAGAATTATGACCCATTCTCTTTGTAGATTTTTGACACTATTGAAGCCTATACATTGGAGAGGTCGAATGGCCTACACAAAAAGTGGGCCAAGTTCTTCATCAAACATGTTGAATTTTCAGCTAGCTGGGAGGGTTGATTGATATTTTGTATTCAACTTTGATGTGAGTATGTATTCATGCATTGTAGACAAACTCTGTAGCAGCTGATGAATATATGTATTCATGCATATGTGTGTGTGAATTTAATGTGAAGTGCATGAGGAGGAGAATGATGTGTGTATTTGTGCATATGCATGAAATAGAATGTGTGGTTGATAAATGAATCGATTGAGCTATGACTTCATGCATATGTGTGTGTATTTGAATTGAATAATGGATAGAGTGTTGAGGATCACTGCCCTATTTTTGCATATGTATCAAATGCATACATATTTGTATATATATCTTTCCTCTTATAGGTTTGTTGGCATGTTGTGAAGCTGCAATGCATGCAGAGGCCTACAATTTTGATGAACTTTGTTAGTTCTGATGAAATGTAGATAGTAGATAGGCTAGCAGCCGCACAATAGGTCTTCAAACCTGTTATATAAAAAAGGGACATTTTTCATAGGTTATTTGAAAATAACTGACTACATATACATATTTCATCGGTTACTTGTAAGAAACCAACAAGATATCCCTTAATGTTCACCATTTATTCACTAATAAACTGACGACATACTATTACTATTAGTTATTTCTTAATAAGCCAACTACATAATTACTAGTACATCATTGGTTCTCATTCAATAACCGACGAGGAACAGTCAAGGGAAACCATTTTACTACATAATTAGCATTACATCATTGGTTCTATTTTAAATAATCGACAAGGAAAGGTCAAGGGAAACCACATTTTTGTCGCACAATGCATGTTATGTGGTCAGTTTGACTGTAACATGAAATTGACTACACACACACACACACACATATATATATATATATATAATTATAGATATATATATATCATCTATTTCTTTTTTTCAAAATAACTGACGATGTCATGAGTTTTAGGGTTGCAAACTTAGTAATTGGTTTAAAACCAAAGACATATGCCTAAAATAACCGATGAAATATCTCATTTATGTACTAGTGTAGAATCCCACATTCGTGAGGACAACTTTTGAAAATTCACAATCATATGTTCTATAGTATAAACATATATGGATATTTTATTTTCCTATATAGTTTGTAAAACCATTTAAGAAAGAATTACAACCCTAATAGAAATATAATTATTTGTAAAACTCCTTTGCAAAATTATATAGAAGATGGAAAAATGAGAGCCATGTTCACAAGCTCAACAAGGCATGATGTGCCTCCACACATGCGTGTGTTGTGGTCATGATACCTATATCATGGTGTACATTTGGAATTATTTCCTCCTAGACTTCTTCATCTTCATTAATATTTAATATTACTTATCTTAATCATAGTAGGTCTAGAATATTCTTTCATATACCTAACATCATTTTCCTTTTGATCACATTAGGTCTGTAGTGTTAGATCACAATATCAGAATATGACTTTACTTCTGGCCCTGAATGGAAATAGCTATGCACTAACTACCTTGTTATGGACTATTTTATTATTATAGGTTTGTAATAAGTTTTTTGTTTGTTTTAATAGAGGTCCCATATTCTTGACAATATGTGAAGTGACGTGGCTTGTAAGAAATAGCAATTAGCTATTGTTGCTTCATTGGATGTATGAAGTTCATGGTTTCAAATAAGCAACAATCAACAATGTTTACAATTTTATGATGGAGGAAAACAACATCATCATTGTACACAATTGTTCGTGTATCTTTATACATCATACCTATGTTTTCACTTAATATAGTTAATTTACTCAATATCTTGTTTGTATGCAATTAATTAGAAATCATGGATCTCGATGATTGTTGTTGTCTTCATATGTAAAATAGGTGGAATATGGAATCCAATATAACAATTGGTTGCTTCATAATATTTATGTTGAATTAACACTGATATATATGCAATAGCATGAAACTAAAAGTTTGATTGACATGTTTTATCAGACCAATTAATTAGAAATAATAGACACATCAAGATAAAAACATAAAAGGATAAATAAAGCAAACATAATTGGAAACAAAACCAGATTTCCTAAAGGTTAGAAATGAATTTTTCATAAAGGAATCAATGCTCTCACATTGTCCAGTTATGCATTATTGTCCCAGTTGATTAGATAACAATCCTATAACATATAGTTCTCCCACACAAGCATTAACGACCAAATCTGACTCAACAAATGTTAGGTATCACCTCCCAATAAACTACAAGAAAGGAAACTAGCATATAAGTGAGTATATTATCACTTTCTTAGGAAAAGATATCTCCACATGTAACAATATCTAGACAAGGAAGTTGAAGGAATGCTATATCTAATGAAATGATAACTAGGGATAATCATGAGAGCGAGTTTTGTCAATAACCCTAAGCTTCCACAAGCCATAATTTATAAAACAAAAAAGATATCACACTCACAAGAATCAAATACAAAACTCACAAACACTTACTCTCTTACATGTTTCCCCATTTTGAAGACAAAGCTTCCTATTTTGTTTTTGAAAGACATTTAAGAGAGTATTACATGTAGTCCTAATTTATTGTGGTTTGAAATTTTCCTTTGGTGTAAAAGGAAATCGAAGGTAGAGGACGATTCTACAAGCCACGAGCCACGAGTTACCCTACTAATTCTAAAGCCTACTAGTGTGAGGCATGGAATGTCATGGCATGCACACATGCATTGAATTCACCACACTTGACCCGAGGTGAGCATAACCTCATCTAGATATTTGGAACATCAACATTATATTTTGTTCCATCTGAAAGGAGGTGGGAAATATTGGACTAAGCGTCCATTCTATTTGTACAATTGACAAAAAGCACTTTATATTCTATAGCACACACTAGATGAATTGGGGCTTCAACCATGCAATCATTAATCTTACATTAAAGCTAACAAGCTATGAATGACACGCAAATTCCAAAGTGCAGAGTGCTCTGCCCATCAAACCTATATATTTTGCTATCAGTAGTGGTGTCGTTCAACTTGTGCCACACCTAAGTTATCCAACTTTACTACCACATGTTATAGGTGAACATACATCTCGAACTTGAACCTGGGTTGTTAGAGTGTTTGTTAGTAGAAGCACAATAAATAATGTGACAACAAAGGTTTTGATGCATTGAAGTTCATGCATCCACATTATGTATCATAACTGATATCAAGAAACAACCCAACTCCCATATTGTAGACACACTATGAACAAGAAAAGCAACCTATGGAATGAGATTCCTTTAGTGTTGACAGGGAACACCTATATATTTGGACATAGGTGGTGGCCAATACCTGTTTACACAATGTGGGACTAATCTCATATACATAGTGAATACATAAAGGTATAAAGAATACTGAATCAATATAATAATAAAGACCTATTATTCTAACACTCCCCCTCAAGTTAGTGCATATGTGTCATAGGAACCAAGCTTGTTACATAAAAAGTTTACTCGACTTCCATTTAGGGATTTTGTGAAAGATCAATCACTTGGTCTTCTGAATGGACTGGAATAAGTACAATTTGGTGATTGTTTACCTTTTCCTAAATGAAATGTCAATCAACTTTAATATGTTTGGTTTATTCATGAAAAAATGGGTTAGAAGCAATGTGGAAATCATCTTTATTATCACACATAAGTTCCATTGCTTCGGGATAAATGAGCCCTAGTTATCCTAGAATATTCTTGGTCCATAAGAGATCACTGATTGCATGATCCATTTCTCTATATTTAGATTCAACAATGCTAGACCAATCTACTACTGTTTGCTTTATTTCTTTTACAGGAAATGATATTGCTACCCACAAAGACACAATATCCAGAAATTGATCTGCAATCTATGACGCAACTTGCCCAATCAGCATCCAAAAAACCCTCTATTTTGAGATGTCCATGATTGGTGTACCACATACCTTTGCCTGGACTTTTCTTGAGATAGCTAAGGACCCTCCTATAGACACCCTCCATATGACTATTATAGGGTTTATCCATGAATTGACTAACCACAGTAGTAGAAAATGATATATTTGGATGAGTGATAGTAAGATAATTTAATTTTCAAACCAGTATTCTGTATCTCCACTGATCTTCAAGTGGCTCCCCCTCTTCCTTGGGAAACTTGACTTGGGGATCCATAGGAGTATATGTTGGCTTTGTTCCGAGCATACCAGTCTATTTCAAGAGATCAAGAGTGTATTTCCTTTCTGAGATGACTATTCCATCATTAGATCTAGAAACTTCACTGCCCCAAAAATATTTCAAGAGGCCTAAATCTTTAGTTTGAAATTTATTTTGAAGAGACTGTTTAAGCTACAGAATACCCTATTGATATTTTCTAGTAATGACAATATCATCAACATTGAAAATAAGGAGAACACAACCTAGAGATCATTGTTGATGGAAGACTAAATGATCTAGACCTGACTGTAGATGGCCAAACTCAACAAGAGCTTGACTAAATTTCCCGAACCAAGCTTTTGGAGACTGCTTGAGCCCATATAGAGATTTATGAAGATGACAAACTAGATGTTACTCCCCCTGAGCAACGAACCCATGAGGTTTCTCCATATAGATTTATTCATACATGTCACCATGGAGAAAAGCATTCTTAACATCAAGTTGATGCAAGGGCCAAGAAAAATGAGCTGCTAGAGAAATAAATAGACAAACAAAGGACATTTTAGGAACATGAGAAAAGGTCTCAAGATAGTCTTCTCCATATACTTGAGTGTATCCTTTGGCTACCAAATAAGCCTTCAAACGATCAACAATTACAGTGGGTCTGACTTTGACTAAGAAAACCCATCGAAACCCAACAAAATCCTTGTTGATGGAGTAGGAACTAAACTCTAGGTGTGATTTTGATGAAGAGCATTCATCTCATCTTCCATAGCATGACGCCATCCTAGGTGATTCAAGGCAACATATATAAAACTAGGAATGGAAATATTGCTTATGGATGATAAGAAGGCTTTATATGAGAGAGATAAATATTCATATGAAACAAAGTTATAAATGGGATGAAGGGTACACCATCATTTTCCTTTCCAAATAGAAATTGGTAGATCAAGAGTACTATCGTTGTTACCTGGAGCTCTAGAGTGCGTGATGGTTGAAGAAGGGTTGACACCTGCATTGTCAAATCCCTAATCTTAGATGATGTCCTACATGTGATGTGTGTAGACATGAGTGATGGGAGGTTTCTATCCTTGGAGCATAGATGGAGAAGACGTTTCCTAGATAGGAGGTGTAGATGATGAAATTTCAATGACAACTGACAGTAGAAGATCTTCTTCAAGATCCCTCATTGACCGAGGATCTCCAAAGTATGGACTATCTTCAAATAAGGTGACATAAGAGGAAACAAAAAAATGGGGATCGACTAGATCATAGCATCGATATCCCTTCCGAGTCTTGGAATAATTGAAGAAGACACACTTGGAAGACTTTGGACTAAGTTTGTCATGACCCATCCGAACATTACAAACAAAACAAACAGATCTAAAAAGCATTAGGGAGAACAATATAAATGGGTTGGACATGGCATAAAAGTTGAAAGGGGATGTGTTTGTTTAAGGTGGATGATGGCATGCGATTGATGACATATGTGGCAATGAGGACAAAATCACCCCAGAATTCCTTGGGAACACTCATATGAAAAAGAAGAGTACGGGAAGTTTCAATGATGAGACGGTTTTTACTCTTTCCTACCCCATTTTGTTGGTGTGTGAGGACATGATGACTGGTATATGACTCATTTGGTAGATAAGAATTGAGTAAGAGAATTATTGAACTATTGTTTGGCATTATTTGTCCTAAAAATATGTATTGCTGAGAAAATTGGGTTTCAATTTCATCAAAAAAGTTTTATATTAGAGATAAAATTTTAGAGTGATCTTTCATCAAATATAACCATGTGACTCTAGAGAAATGATCAATGAAAGTGACAAAATATTTTTGACCAAGTTTTGATGGAACCTGACATGGGCCAATGACATCAGAATGAATAATTTCTGAATTTGACTGAGTAGTCATTTGATCCCTAGATTTAAAGGTGGATCGATGATGCTTTCCTAAATAACATGACTAACAATAGAGTATGCTAAGTGTAGATAGTTGAGGATGAAGGAACCAAAGTTTATCCAAGGATATGTATCCAAGCTAACTATGGATATGAAGAGGCTGCCACACATGGTTTGAATGGAAGACCAAGATAGTAGAGACCTATAAGTTCATGCCTACCACCAATCGCCTTATGTGTTTGAAGGTCATGTATCACACAAGTTAAATGTAACTATCTTGAATAGAACAGGTTAATTTTCTAATGGATAATGAATTGAACTCATGAGCATATAAAGATGATTGCAAGGTGGTTGTAGGTATAGTCTTGATGATCCATGTACCATGTATTGCAACTTCAGACCCATTAGCAATGGTAAAAGGTGGAAGAGGTTTTTTGCTGATGGATAGGTTAGATATGAGATGGGTTTTACCTATAATGTGATTTGTTGAACTTGAATCAAGAACCCAAGAAGACAAACTTGCTTAACAAGATTAAGATAGGCATGTAGTAGGTCCACCAGGCTGTTGCGCAAAGGAAGCCATTGAAGAAACTAAGGATGAGACATGTTGAGAATTTTTGTACTGACAAAACTGATTGCACTCCTCATCTATCACCTGGATCTAATGAATGGTGTCTCCTAAAGTGTCTTCAGTGGATGCCATATTTTCATATGTGGTTTTGGAAGGATACCCATGAAGTTCATAGCAAGTTTCTTTATAATGCCTCACCTTGCCATAATGAGAGCATTTTGGGTGTCCACATCCTCCACTAGACCTACCTCCAAGACCACCTCATCCTTGTCCACGATTGATAGGGCCAATGTTGACATGGACCTTCATGGTAGAGACCATATCAGATTTGTCTGAGATAGAATGTGCAGTTTCCTCAATGAAGGCACGAGATACATGATGATATGCTTCCACCAACTTGGGAAGCTCAAACTTAGTAGGGATTTGGATGTGTACTCCTTCATTCTCACGTTGAAACCCAGCAAAGAATTAAATGACATCCATTTGATCCCTATGCTTTTACAGTACGTTAAAGTCCACTATAAGTGGAAGAAGAGAATGACGATCATCAATAATGCGAGTTATCTCCCTAAAATATTGAGTCAGGGATTTTTCATCTTGTTGAAGATTGTACATCTCCACAGTCAACTTGTACATGCGGGAGATGTTTGACTCATACATGAGGTTAAGGTGATCCCAAACTATTGGGTTTTGTGAAGGAAACATGCACGATGGAAGCAATAAAATAAAATATATTTCCACACAACCTACAACAAGATCTTGTCAACAACAGTGTATTCAAAAAGAGTGTTCACGGGATATACCTTGTCATAGAGCAAGTCTGATAACATCCTACTGCTTGATGGTGTGTAACACTCCTAGCTTACACAGACGATACTTCTCTCATATTCTCTGAATGTGTCACAGGAAGATCCGATAGCGCTCCTCTCATGTGGTGATCTACGTCGCTCATAGTGCATATGGATGGTCATTGACGTCCTCCGAATGTAGGCATTTCAGCATCTGCATCTCTACTTCATCCATACAGATGGAATGATAGTCCATGTCATGCTTCCTAAGCTGAAAGGAACGAGTAGCCTTTGTGAAATGATGTGCTTGCATCACGATACTCTCCTTTCTCTCCTGAGGGTGGTGACAGCTAGGCTTTACATACGTGAGCATAAACTAAAAAGCCTCTCTCAAATATCTTATAAATACATTGGCTGTCAAACCACTTTATATAGGAGACGAAAGGAATCAGGGTTTCCTAAACCCTTCAGTAAATAGAAAGACTATGTTAATTAAAATTCTCGTGGATTAATTAGAATATTCTAGAATTAAATAATTAACTAATTAATCGTATTAGTTGATTAATTCATATCTGACTCCATGCAATCGCTCAGGATGGCTCTATGGGCATACATACCAACAAACTCCCACTTGGACTTAGATCCAGTCACTCTAATTAATTAGCATATACATTTTAACATATTCCAATATTATTCTAATGGATTACATAAACATTTTAGTAATCAATATGATTCGGAACAATTCCAATCAAATCCACAATTATACTCATATTCCAACATATCCTATGTGTGTGACCCTGTAGGCTCCGAATTACATTGGCTGTGATATCCATAATCATATTATGATCTCACAAGCAATGATTGGTATATAGCAAGACTTCATTTCCACCCAAGTAATTGGAGAAGTTGGAGAACAACTTAACCTATCATTCATGACTGGTGTTACAATGATTGTATAGTTCCTTTGTCACTGATATTTGGATTGAACTTGAGTCATGGAACCATCATCCTCTTCAACGTTCAATCCATGTTCCTTGAACTAGAGAAGACTATCTAAGATATATGTAAGCTCAATATCACAAATTGACTCACATCATTATGGCCATGCATTTCTCAGTCTCGCTTATCAAGTGGATGGAATATCAAACTCCCATAGGAAGGACAAATTCCATCTACATCACTCGCAATTATTCCCATGTGTAATAGTGCACCCAAGAACCATCTTTATGGCAATCCTTATTCAGGAACACAGTGGATGATGTTAAAGTACATCAAATGACATGTGATAAGTGTAGTGACTTCAGGTCTAAGAACCACAATCCCCACCATCACTATCAGATGTGACTCTAACTACAAATCATGGTATCGATGTGTCACTCTCAAGGTGGGTCTATCCGATACACTATTCTCTAACAAGTATCTATGTATTTGGTTTGATATCTCCATATCATGGCTAATGAGATTCTTCCATCAACCAACATGCATTCTAATCTTATGTGTTATTGATGTTTATGGATATTTCCACCATAACAACCAATTAGGGACAAAACAAGAATACATACTCTTAGCAGACATAAGATCTCACTCTTCAGGTCATCAACCCGAAGGCGTATGTCATTGAGTATATTATTCTATAGACATCTATAAGTTTTGTGGTCATTTCACAATATAAAACACAAACATATAGATTGGAAGCTTGCCTTTATTGTTATGATCAATATAGTATTACAAATCATTTACATAGTATCCCATTACAATCATCAAATGATAGTCTCTGTGGGCATACATACCAACAGACTCCCACTTGCACTTATAACCAATCACTCATGAATCTCAATCCAAGTAATTGAACATGTCTGTCATGTTTCTACTATGAAAGTGCTTTTGTGAGTGGGTCAACCACATTTCTTTCTATAGGTACTCTGTAAATATTCACATTTTTCTCATTGTACGATCTCTCGTATGAGGTGGAACCTCCATAGAATATGTTTGGAATGTTGGTGCAATATTTGTTCTTTAGCCTGTGCAATTGCTCCATTGTTGTCACAAAACAACTCAATTGCATCACTAGCACTTAGAACCACTCCAAGTTCAGATATGAACTTCCTGATCCACACAGCTTCCTTTGTAGCATTAGATGTGGCAGTATATTTGGCCTCTATTTTAGAATCCGCAACCATCTCTTGCTTGGAACTCTTTCAACTTACAACTCTATTTTTTAGGCAAAACACAAATCCAGATTGCTATCTATAGTCATCTTTGTCAGTTTGGAAGCTAGCATCGGTGTAACCCTTTACCACGAGATCTTACGCACTACCATATACCAATAATTGATCCTTAGTCCTACTCAAGTACTTTAGGATGTTCTTTACAGCTGTCCAGTGACATCCACCTGGACCTGACCGGTACAGGCTCGTCATTCTCGAAGCATACGACACATCAGGATGAGTACATAACATTGCGTACATGATAGATCTAATTGCTGATGCATATGGAATCTTACTCATGCATGCCCATTCATCACATGAACTAGGAAATTGGGCTTTATAGATTTTAACCCCATGTGGCATGGGCAAGTTACCTCTCTTAGATTGCTCTATGCTAAACCTCTTTAGCACCTTGTCAATGTATGTTCTCTGGTTTAGGCCTAGAAGCCTTCTAGATCTATCTCTATAGATCTTGATTCCTAGTATATAAGATGCTTTGACTAAATCCTTCACAGAGAAGGTCTTCCCCAACCAAGCTTTTACTATCTGAAGAGTAGAGATATCATTTCCCATCAATAGTATGCCATCTACATATAATATGAGAAATTTGACTATGCTCCCACTAATCTTTCTCTAAGCACAAGGTTCATCTTCATTTTGAATAAAGCCAAACTTTTGACTACTTCATCAAAACATAGATTCCAGCTCCAAGATGCTTGCTTCAATCCATAGATTAACCTTTGCAACTTACAAACTTTATTGGCTTCCTACAGATTAATAAAACCCTCAGGTCGTATCATGTATACATCCTCAAGTAACTTCCTATTAAGGCATGCTATTTTAACATCCATCTGCCAAATCTCATTGTCATGATAAGCTGCAATGGCAAGCATGATCTTGATGGATTTAACCATGGTAATTGGTATGAAGGTCTTGTCATAATCAACACCTTGAATTTGACAGAATCCTTTTGCAACCAATCTACATTGATAGGTTTGAACATTTACATCCATGTTGGTCTTCTTCTTGAAGACCCACTTGCACCCTATGGGTTTTATCCCTTTAGGTGGATCCACTAAGGTCCATACCTTGTTGGTGTACATGTATTTCATCTCAGATCTCATGACTTCAAGCCATTTCTCAGATTTGGGTTCCTTAGTAGCTTCTAGATAGGAAGTTGTCTCATCTTCTATGCCCAATTTGTCATTGTTTTGAGTCACAAGAAATCCAAATATCTCTGGCTCAATTCATGTCTATGAGGTTCCTGTGTTACATTTGGAACATGAAATTCCACAATAGTTTGTGAGTGTTCATATTCCTTGTGTACCACCTCGGGTTCTTTGCTTTCATGCTGATCTCAAACTTCTTTGAGCTCTACATTCCTCCCACTAATTCCTTTGGAAAAAATTCCTTTTCAAGAAATACAGTAGTCCTAGAAACAAACACTTTGTTGTCAGTTGGTGTGTAGAAGTAATACCCCCAAGTTTCCTTGGGGTATCCAACAAAATGGTATTAATAAGATTTGTTGGTATGTATGCCCTGAGAGCCAATCATGGGATGATTGGTGGGATACATTAAGATTGATTTGATAAACATCAAAGGAAAGCTTCCAATTCTTTCTGGTTCAGTCATATGACATAGTGATAGAATAGATTGAATGTCTAGAGAATGACAGTACTCAATGACGTATGCTTTCATGTTGAGGACCTGAACGATGAGATCATACAGATGCTAAGAGTTTGTACATTCTTGTTATATCCCTAGTCGGATGTCATTGTGGAAGGTAGATAGACTGCAATGACACACAAGACTAGATTGTGGTATTGGTTGATGATATAATCTCAGTAGTCATGATATAGAGATATCAAACCAAACACATAGGTACTTGTTAGAGAACAAGTATACCAGACAGACCCACCGTGAGTTTGACACATGGAACCATGACATGGTAGTCACAGTTAGTACTCACAGTGATGGTGGTGAGTGTGATTCTTTGACCTAAAATCACTACACTCAACACATGTAGTTGGGCATACTTTGACATCATCAAACACAGTCCTGAAACATGGGTTGTTATAAAGGTGATGATTGGGTGGCTTTGACACATGGGGCTTTTGAGGGGTGAGTGATAGATATGGGATTTGTCCCTCCTGAGGGAGTTTGATATCCATGGCCACTTGATGAGTAGGATTGAGAAAGGAGTGCACGCATGTGTGAATCAGTATGTGATACTAATGTCATAACATATCTTTTCCAATCTACTCTGAGATTAAGAAAGTGAATGAACGTTGACAGGATGACTGTTCCATGCCTCGAGTTCATTCGGGATATCAGTGATAAAGGAATTATACATTCACTGTAACACCATTCACGGATTGTAGGATTGAAAGTTGTTCTCCAACTTTCTATTTCACTTGGCTAGCACTGATGTGTGACTAGGCACCACTCTTTGCTCGTGAAGTCATAAGTGTTATGGACTTTCATTGCCAACGTGAAATGGACCTGTAGGGTCACACACATAGGATTTAACCTAGAAAAGGAGTTTTGTCCACAAACAATGTTTAGATTGATTACTAAAAGAGTTTAGTAGTTCAATTAAACACTCAATCAATTGATAGCTTAGTATCATAATGTTCAAGGTGTTGGACTCATTGATTAGAGTATCAGATTGATTGAAACTGCAATTGACTATTTCTTCACAATCTGCACTCCCAACCGATCGACTCATGTGATGAACCGATCGGCTGAGCTTGGTGAACCGATCGGCTCAGGTGGTGAGTCGATCGGCTAATGGACAGGGTGAAACAATCGGTTCAAGTGTTGAAATGATCGGTTCAACTGGTCCAACCGAGCAAGTTGGGAATGTATGATTGGTGAGAAATTTCTTTTCGTTTCACTTGCCCAATTTGATTGGAACAAGGATTGGTATTTGGTACCAATTAGAAACAAAAGAGGAAAAGTCAATCGGGAACTGACCAGGACCATGAACCGACCGGTTCAGAAGTGAACCGACCATTTCATGGGTCCCAACTGATCGATTGAGGTGTCAACCGACCGGCTCAGGTCCCCAACCGACCATTTCAGAAATGAAACGATCGTTTCAGGTTGCGCAATTGGTTGTTTTTGTGGAAAATCTCAAACCCTTCTACTCCTGCTTTAGTCCCACATTGCCCGGGATAGAGAACCCTATCCCATGACCCTCCTATATATATAGGGGTATTGGGGGCTTCTCAATGTACAACTTAGTGCAACCAGTTGCTCTGTAAAGTTATCATTCTCTCTAGTTTTGGTAACCGAGAGAGAGCCCGAGCAAGTGCTACCAAATAAGGGAGGCACAACAAGGGAAGGACAACTGTAGAAAGCGACTGGTGGCAGGAGAGTGTGTCAGTGACTAGTACGTTGATAGGAGGGTGTGACTCCTTCTAATTCTTTGTGGGACAAGGAGATTGGAGTTCCAGGTGGTCTGTGTGGACTACTTCAGAGGCAGGAGATTTCTACCGCTCAGAGGACAGCTGTCAATCCCGACAGTCCCAGTGAGACCAGGAGTCGTCAGTCCCAGTGCGACCTGGTGCTACATAGACACCGTCCAAGACCAGAGGTGAAGACCACGCAAGCCACGAGGTATTGTCGCCGAGCAAGCCTCAGAACAAGGTATGATTCCACAAACCATCCTTCCTATTGTATAGACGTTGACGTGTTTTCTTGTTCTGGGTTTGGGGAGGAGAAAATTTTTGTTTCCACTGCCTTCTCTGCCTCCCCTAAAACCCAACAGTGTTATCAGAGCCACGTCAACTTCTCTATACTTTAGGATTATCGATATGATCAATTTTGGTTTGTCGCCTTTATTTATTGCATACGATGCAAACAAAATTGTCTTTATGCATGTCCAATCCTAAATCCAAAAATCCCAATTTACATATATGATATGTATTATGAATGCACTCGATACGTGTCGCCCTTAAACGAGTTTTTTGGTGGATGTATAGCGTGGTTATGGCCAATAAGCCCTATCTGTGTATGGTTGTATGTGGTTGCTTGCACCTCGGTCTGCGCACCGATCTTCCTTCTCCTATTCCTGATGTAACTCGAAATAATTCGAGATTTCTTTCCTACCTTTTCTCCCCTCGAATGTAACTCGAGGTTTCTCCTTTTACAATGTAAAATAGGATAGAATTTTATTTCCTGTTATGTCAAAGAACAGAGGACATCCTGACGACAACTGAGATGATCAGTTCAAGGTGTGAACCGATCGGTTGACGTTCGAGATGATCGGTTCAAGGAGTGAGCCGATCGGTTGATGACTGGTTCGAGGAGAGAGATAAGCAGGTGCGGCCATGATGAGATGCATGACGACCAGGCGAACTGATCGGTTGGAGGAGCCAACCGATTGACTGGTGGCACCCAGCCGACTGGCCTGATTGCGAGCCGATCAGTCATGTGATGAGTTGATCAAACCCAGAAAGGCAAAGCACAGAGTTCATCTTGTACAGGTTGCATGTGATGTAGACCTAGATGATCGTGATTCCTCTTGGCTCGAGGAATCACATTAGGATGGCCATAATCATCGCTTTTATCATTTCACATGTTTTCTGTGGGATATAATATGTATATGATACATACAATATATTGTGGTGATTGGATATGTATATGTATATAAAACCAAATCCCTCATTAAATATTAAGTTTTAGATGCCTTCCAAATGTGACACACGTGAAAAGCTTGATCGACCAAGTGTGGGCACGCCCAAGCATGGTGCACCGTCTATCTCGTGGAAGCATGAAGGATGGATATGTGGGTCTGCCCAAGTAGGGTGCATATTCATCGTGTTGGCTTTGGGTCAGACTTAACAAGGTGACCTAGATAGGATCTAGCACCTTGAGGCATGGAGATGATCATGGCAAGGAGTTGCATATGACATCTTATCAAGAGTTGCATATGATGCAATTGGCAAGAGTTGCCTACCTGAGAGATCTAAGTTGTGGGTGACAGCCCAAGATGGTCCATGACTTAGAGGATTTCAGGATCTTGCCCACTAGAAGGTTGTACGTTGCAATCTTCCAAATTGATGGTGAGGGCTATCAATTTGAACTAAAATAGTGGGAGCGATAATTAATTAAAGGCCTAATTATATCGTCAACTTTTCAAATCAATCAAATAAGTCAAAAGGAGTTTTGGACTAAAATTGCATATTTTCCCTTTTGTAGTACAAATGGCAACAACCAACAATCACTTATTTGCGATCAGTCTTTGAGACCAACAAATTAAATGGGAATTTTTCCACGACTGGTTAGGACATTGAGAAGTGTTCTCAATCGTAGAGTGAAAGCTCTAAGTCCTAGTTATACTAGAACTAGATGAACTCGATCCCACCTCAGCAATGGCTGAAAGTATGCTTATGGAAGCATACCGAGTAAGACATTGATGAGGAGTGCTTGATGTTGTGTTCTCTGAACTATGAGTTGTAGAGACAACATGAAACATATGATGTCTCCAAGACACTGTCCTAGTATGTCATGATAGAAGGAGATCCAGTAAGGTATTCACACACTCAATGTGATTGGGTATGTGGAAAACCTGACTAAGAAGGATTCCCTCTGAGCCAAGAGTTGGCTATTGGTATGATACTGCAAATGTTGCGAGAATCATACAATTCATGATAAGCTACAACATGAACAACTTTGACAAGCGTTGACAACGTTGTTGGACATGTTGAGGATAGTAGAGGAAAATATGAAGAAAGACTAACCCTAATCTTTGATGAGATCAATGAAAGGCAAGTCTTAAGGGCAAGGGCAAAGCAAAGAAGTGTTTTGATGCTAGCCAGCAACCCAAGCCGTCTTCAACCTCAAGGCACATGGGGAAAGGGTGTATGAGGCAATTGCCCTCTATATCTAGAAGAACAAAAGAAGATGAAGGAGGGGATGGAGATCTCCACCTAAGGTATCATGAAATGAACCACTTCTTTATCTGAGGTATATGATACAAAGATATGGATATGTCATATATGATATGCAATATCCACAAAGAAGTTATGGCCTTTGTGAAAGGACCAAGAAAGGAGTACCCATCATTGGAGCAAGTGTTGCTGCCATAGATAGGAGTACCTTTCAGTTTATTTCAGCCTAAAGGGCACGAAATAGAGTTATGAACTGCTATTTCATATTTTCCA
Source organism: Alisma plantago-aquatica (assembly GCA_963693085.1). Lineage (NCBI taxonomy): Eukaryota > Viridiplantae > Streptophyta > Magnoliopsida > Alismatales > Alismataceae > Alisma > Alisma plantago-aquatica. The sequence goes on along the minus strand of OY856411.1, from coordinate 1,309,638,524 downwards.
ATAGATAGAAACACTTTATTTTTGCATATTGTATGACAATGATGGTAATTAATAAAGTTGATATTTCAATCTCAAAGATATGATCTTTGTGACAATGCCTTGTTTATCTTGTGGTATTTGATATGCATAAGATAAAATGACACCTAAAGTTATAGATAACGCAAACAATCAAATTAGCATCAATCATGAGAAATTCATTTCTAGTTTCCATGTGATGGATAAATCTAGACTCTTTTGGTTAGAGAACCAGTAAGAGACATGAATATCTTGGACATGATTAATCAATCTTCACTAAATGTAGTGGGAGAATGATTATCCTATTAGGTAAGATACATGTGATGTATTTACATACCTATTGGAACAAATGCTAATATTTCAAAAGGTGTTTAGAGAAATACCAATATGAATATCTTGAAGTGTTCAAGATTATCATAGATAAAGTGAAAATTTGGTAAAGTGTTAATTCTTGATAAGATCAATGAATGAAATACTTGGACCAAATGTTTGAGATCCTTATGAGTGATTATGATAGTGTATGATAGTGAACTCATGATTAAGGCATGGTGATGTCTAAATCAAGAAGGAATCATACTCTAAGGAGTTAGAGAATGATTATCAAATAACTGAATTCTTCTTAATAAAAGAATACCCCAATAAAGGACATTAAGAATCACAAGGAGTTGTAAGTTCTTATATCCTTAACAGATACACCTCAATTATCTATGTGATGAGTTGTTCATGTGATGAGTCAACTATCCAGATGAATATGAGGAACCAAATCTTAAGTTATGGTTTATGACCATTACATCCTAATGACTTCCATGTGAACCATAAGGTATGACCTTGATGGTAGAACCCATTGGATGAAATCCATAAGTGCAAATGAATCTTAAGTGTTAAGACACATGGATAACATTTTGAGAAGGATGATGCTTGTTGATTGCAACTTAATGACTAAGAAATTTGGCATATGGATACTAAAACCACATTCCTATTTGGAATAAAACAAGGATGTGTACATGACACAACCTATAAGGTTTATGAATCCACTAATGCAAATGAAATCTATAAGTTACAATGGACTAATCAATGTGATTGATTGAGTACAAGCAACTTAGAATTGGATATTTACTTTGATGATATAGTCAAAGGGGTTTGACTGATATGTCAAAGATAAAAAAGGATCTGTGATTTAGTGGGAGCGTATTCACATTCCACATGTTGATGTGAAATGGAAATGTTCTAGAATGGAAATCCAAAAGTGGAAATTATCTTTAAGGAAGATAGAGATGTTTCCTATGTGATAGGAATAGAGATCTATAGAGATAGTTCTCGAAAAACGTCTTGATCTGAAAAGAGAAAGCATACATTGGCAATCTGTACTAAAGGGTTCAGTATGCACAAATTTAGTGGGAGAAAACTTGTCCATGTTACATGGAGTTAGTATCCCAAGGCCAAGTGTCCAATTCTTATGAAGAATGGGAACACTAAGAATAGATATGGATCTATCATGTATGTAATTATCCCATTATCTTGCATGTATCGACATGGCAAGAACAAAATGCATTCATCATCTTGTGTGTAAGACATGGCAATATGATGTTCTCATCCTGGTAACTCATATGTGGGACATGACGAGTGGATTTCTGTCTACTTCTAGTAAGGGTTACTGGAATACCATGAGAACTTGATAAGTACTTGAGAAGTACTAGTTCTATGGAGATAAGGAAGAGTTCAATGTAAAGAGTTACATTGATGCGAACTTATGAAACGATAGAAAATAAATCGCAAAATATATATAGGATATATAAAAGTGAAAGTTTGTTGATAATTGGAAGTGTTCCAATAAAACCATTTAAAAGGAAATGCCAAGTATCTATGTGTTGGAGAACAACAGTGGATACTATATGGATCTGGAAGTTCATGAGATGAACTTATAGATATTTTGCTCATTGATGACAAGTATGGAATCCTTGATCATGCAATGTGGCTAAAGGTTAGCAAAGGAATACTAGATTGCATATTACGACAACTCCATCTCATACGTGTGACGTACAGTGAAGAGATGTGAGACATGCAATTTATACTGAATTTGGCAAGGTGTTGCCATAACTCACTGTATTCGCACTAGAGAACAGTAACATGTGGGTCATGTTTGAAGATCACTATGAATATGATTCAAGGGTGATTGGCTCACAGTGCAGGTGGGAGTCTGTTGGTATGTATGCCCTGAGAGCCAATCATGGGATGATTGGTGGGATACATTAAGATTGATTTGATAAACATAAAAGGCAAGCTTCCAATTCTTTCTGGTTTAGTCATATGAGATAGTGATAGAACAAATTGAATGTCTAGAGAATGACAGTACTCAATGACGTATGCTTTCAGGTTGAGGACCTGAACGATGAGATCATACAGATGCTAAGAGTTTGTACATTCTTGTTATGTCCCTAGTCGGATGTCATTGTGGAAGGTAGATAGACAACAATGACACACAAGACTAGATTGTGGTGTTGGTTTATGATAGAATCTCATTAGTCATGATATAGAGATATCAAACCAAACACATAGGTACTTGTTAGAGAACAAGTGTACCTGACAGACCCACCGTGAGTTTGACACATGGAACCATGACATGGTAGTCACAGTCAGTACTCACAGTGATGGTGGTGAGTGTGATTCTTTGACCTGAAATCACTACACTCAACACATGTAGTTGGGCACACTTTGACATCGTCAAACGCAATCCTGAAACATGGGTTGTTACAAAGGTGATGATTGGGTGGCTTTGACACATGGGGCTTTTGAGGGGTGAGTGATAGATATGGGATTTGTCCCTCCTGAGGGAGTTTGATATCCATGGCCACTTGATGAGTAGGATTGAGAAAGGTGTGCACGCATGTGTGAATCAGTATGTGATATTGATGTCATAACATATCTCTTCCAATCTACTCTAAGATCAAGAAAGTGAATGAACGTTGACATGATGACTATTCCATGCCTCGAGTTCATTCAGGATATCAGTGAGAAAGGAATTATACATTCACTGTAACACCATTCACAGATTGTAGGATTGAAAGTTGTTCTCCAACTTTCTATTTCACTTGGGTAGCACTGATGTGTGACTAGGCACCGCTCTTTGCTCGTGAAGTCATAAGTGTTATGGACTTTCACTGCCAACGTGAAATGGACCTGCAGGGTCACACACATAGGATTTAACCTAGAAGAGGAGTTTTGTCCTCAAATAATGTTTAGATTGATTACTAAAGGAGTTTAGTAGTTCAATTAAACACTCAATCAATTGATAGCTCAATATCATAATGTTCAAGGTGTTGGACTCATTGATTAGAGTATCAGATTGATTGAAACTGCAATTGACTGTTTCTGCACAATCTGCACTCCCAACCGATCGGCTCATGTGATGAACTGATCGGTTGAGCTTGGTGAACCGATCAACTCAGTTGGTGAGTCGATCGGCTCATGGAAAGGGTGAAACAATCGGTTCAAGTGTTGAAACGATCGGTTCAACTGGTCCAACTGAGCAAGTTGGGAAAGTAGGATTGGTGAGAAATTTCTTTTCGTTTCACTTGCCCAATTTTATCGGAACAACGATTGGTATTTGGTACCAATTAGAAACTAAAAAGGAAAAGTCAATCGGGAACTGACCAGGACCACGAACCGACCGATTCAGAAGTGAATCGACCGTTTCATGGGTCCCAACTGATCGGTTGAGGTGTCAACCGACCGGCTTAGGTCCCCAACCGACCGTTTCAGAAATGAAACGATCAGTTCAGGTTGCGCAGTTGGTTGTTTTTGTGGAAAATCTCGAACCCTTCTACTCCTGCTTTAGTCCCACATTGCCCGGGATAGAGAATCCTATCCCATGACTCTCCTATATATAGGGGTATTGGGGGCTTCTCAATGTACAACTTAGTGCAACCAGTTGCTCTATAAAGTTGTCGTTCTCTCTGGTTTTGGTAACCGAGAGAGATCCCGAGCAAGTGCTACCCGATAAGGGAGGCACAACAAGGGAAAGACAACTGCAGAAAGTGACTGGTGGCAGGAGAGTGTATCAGGGACTAGTATGCTGACAGTAGGGTGCGACTCCTTCCAATTCCTTGTGGGACAAGGAGATTGGAGTTCCAGGTGGTCCGTGTGGACTACTTCAGAGGTGGGAGATTTCTACCGCTCAGAGGATAGCTGTCAATCCCGATAGTCCTGGTGAGACCAGGAGTCGTCAGTCCCGGTGCGACCAGGAGCTGCACAGACACCGTCCAAGACCAGAGGTGAAGACCGCGCAAGCCGTGAGGTATTGTCGCCGAGCAAGCCTCGGGGCAAGGTATGATTCTACAAACCATCCTTTCTATTGTATAGACGTTGACACGTTTTCTTGTTCTGGGTTTGGGGAGGAGAAAATTTTTGTTTCCGCTGCCTTCTCTGCCTCCCCTAAAACCCAACAAGATTTGGGTCCAAGCTTTTTAGGAAATTGTTTCCTAACATAAGCTTCACATCCCCAAATCTTTAACATAGACAAATTGGGATGATTCTCATTCCATATATCATATGGTGTCTTTTGAACCAATATGGAAGTTACACGGTTAAGTGTAAACACTGTAGTTTCAAGAGCATATCCCCAGAACAATATTGGAAGTTTGGCTGAACTCATCATTGATCATACCATATCTAACAATGTATGATTCCTTCTTTCTGAAACACCATTATGTTGTGGTGTACCAGGTGGATTCCATTGTGATACGATACCATGGTTTCTCAGAAGGTCCTCAAACTCTTGGCTTAAGTATTCACCACCTCGATCAGGTCGGAGTGCTTTAATACTCTTACCAAGTTGCTTCTCTACTTCATTCATGAAAGTCTTGAACATTTCAAGAGTTTGTGACTTGTGTTTCATAAGATATACATAGTCATACCTACTGAGGTCATTAATGAAGGTAATGAAGTATTGATAGCCTCCTCTAGGTTTTGATCTAAATGGTCCACATACATCAATATGTATGAGCCCTAGCAGATCATTCGCTCTCTCACTGTGTCCAGTGAAAGGTGTGTTGGTCATCTTGCCTAATAAACAAGCCTCACATGTCTCTAATGATTCAAAACCAAAAGATTCTAGATAACCATCCTTATGGAGTCTAGATATGCGCTTCTCATTTATGTGCCCCATGCGACAATGCCATAAGTATGTATTGTTTGAGTTGTCAAATTTTAGCCTTTTAGTATTTATGTTGTATATGTAGTCTAAAGTTCTAACAAGTAGATACCATAAGACATAGGGGCATTTCCATAAAAGATCTCATCTTTAGAAATAGAAATCATTCCATTCTTAATGTGAAATTCAAATCCACTCTTATCCATATAAGAAACATAAATAATATTTCTATGAACGGAATGCACATAATAACAATTCTCTAACTCTATTATAAGGCCTGTAGGCAAAGATAAACTAATAACTTCAACTATAGTGGTAACAACTCTTGCTCCATTAGCGACCCACAACTCGACTTGGCCCTTTTGTAAAGGCTTACTTCTTATTAGATACTGCATATTTGAACATATGTGAGATCCACATCCAATACCCAATACCCATGTTGAAGAAGTATTTAAGTTTATATCAATAATGTATATGCCTAAAGTGGAGATCTTTATCCCCTGCTTCTTCTTACTCAGTTCCTCCAGGTAGAGAGGATAGTTTCTTTTCCAATGTCCAACCTGGTGAAAAGGGTGACAACTACCTTCTTTGGGGATCCCACCTTTAGCTTTGAGCATGGATGACTTTGGCTTATGCCCGACTTTAGAACCTTTCTTAGCCTTGACTTTGCCTTTTGATTTTCCCTTTGTCCTTCTGATCATCATCACAGACTTGGGCTTGTCTTTCTTCATCTGTGATTCAGCTATCCTCAACATGCCCAACAACACTGACAATAGCTTGTCAAGATTGTTCATGTTGTAGTTCATGACAAAATGACTATATGATTCAGGCAAAGATTTTAGAATCACATCAGTGGCCAACTCTTGACCTAGGGAAAATCCCAGCTTGGATAGGATTTCCATGTACCCAAGCAAAGTGAGCATATGGGTGCCAACTGAGTCTCACTCTTTCATATTGCTTCTGAACAAAGCCTTGGAGATATCATATCTCTCCTCTCTTGCTTGATGTTGATACATGTTCTTGAGATGTGTTACCATTTCCATGACATTTATGTTCTCATGCTTCTCTTGCAACTCATAGTTCATTGAGCACAACATCAGGAACTTGACATCTATGGCATTATCAAGGTGCTTCTTGTAAGCATCCTTTTCAGCCTTGGGTGCTTTTGAGGCAGGTTCCATTGGCTCTGGTGTTTCAAAGACATAGAGCTTACGCTCCACTGTGGGAACAATTCTCAGCATCTTACACCAATTTTGAAAGTTGATTATGATAAGTTTGTCCTCCTCATGGACCAATCGTAGTGAGAATGTGTGAGTGTTGTTTTCCATTTGATTGCTACAAAAGAAAAAGTTTGCATTTAGTCCAAAACATTTTTACTTGTAAAGATCTGATAAACAAGATTAATTAGGACTTTAATTAATTATGCTCCCACTATTTTATCTAAATTGACAGCCCTCACTATCAACTCAGAAGATTGTAGTGTACAACCTTATAGTGAGCCAAGATCCAAAATAACTAGATCAATGCCCAACCAACGCCGACGTAAAAGACCAAATACTAAGGTAGGCAACTTTTATCATTTTCATCATATGCAACTCTTGGATAGATGATCACACACAACTCCTTGCCATGATGCATCTGTGTTCCTCTAGGTACGTGATTCTATCAAGGTCCCCTAGTTAAGTCCAACCCATAAGCTAATACGATGAGTGTGCACCCTACGGAGATAGACCCACACACTCACCCTCACACTTCCACGAGATAGACAGTGTACCATGCAGAGGCATGCCCACACATAGTCCATCAAGCTTTTCATGTGTGGAAGGCAACTAAAACTTAATATTACTAATTGAGGGGTTTTATTAATAGATATACATATCCAAACACCACATATTTATAGTACGTATCATATAATACTATATCCACAACCACAAATGATTGACATGCAATCACAAACACAAAAACATCAGTTATGGGCATACTATTGTAATACTTTGGAGCCACAAAGTATTACGGTCCACCTAAGGTCTTATGTGTCTCATGAAACAACACTTGTGAATCAACCTGTAAGGATCAACATTACAATGAACAACTTCATGGATGATCTGTGAGTTTGGAACTTCAAGTTGTTTCTCCATGGATGCTCCTTGGAGTTAGATCTTCAGGTTGCTTCTTCGAATTGGATCTTTAGGTTGCTTCTCCATGGACACTCCTTGGAGTTGGATCTTCAAGTGGCCTCCTTACATCAAGTTTACAAAGACTAAAACAATCCTATCTCTATTACATCATATGAGTACAAATATAAAGAGAAGGAATTAATTACACTTTGAAATAAGAGATGAGGCTCAACATGTAAGCCCAATACTTTACACAAAGGATCCACGTACAACTAGTATACATTTATAGCATTCAAAAACAAATTTATCCACAACATTCACAACCACATTCATTCACAACATTCACAAAAGGGGATTCTAGGCCATAACCATGCATGTATTCACCACATAAAATAGATTTTAAAGGCAACATGTATAATATCATAGGTATATATATACATATATACATATTAAAATTGTAGTCCTTTTAATGTCAGACATTCCTCATTAAATAAATTTTCAAATCCCATGCAGAATATGTGGGGTACACAGGAGCAATGCCCCTCTATGAAATTTTACTTCCATGCAATTAGGAAAATTAGTATTTTCCATAGTTGGCCATGCCGAAATGTCAAAAATAGAAGTCTGCGGCATATGTGGAATTAGGTTTAGATATTCACATTAGCATTTTAAAGTTTGCATCATATGCAACCACAGAAAACAATATACAATGATTGGATCATATCGAAACAAATCCAAATATGCCGTAGATCGACGTTACTCTGACACCACGTTTGGGTTTAGTGGAGGAAACATGCACGGAGGAAGAAAAAAAATAAAATATATTTCCAAGAAATGCACAACAACATCTCGTCAGCAATATCGTATTCAGAAAGAGTGTTCACATGATATATCTTGTTGCAGAGCAATTTTGGCGATGTCCCGCTGCATGATGGTGTACAATGTTCTCGACTTACATGGATGATACTTCTCTCCCTTCTCTGAACGCGTCACGGGAAGATCTGGTAGAGCTCCTCTTGTGCGGTGATCTATGCTTCTCGTAGCATGTATGGATGGTCATTGACTTCCTCTGAACATATACATCATCATCTGCATCTCTACTTCATCCACACAGATGGATCGGAACTCCACGTCGCACTTCCTAAGTTGGTAGGAATGAGTAGCCTTTGTGCGATGATGTGCTAGCATCGCGGTACTCTCTTTTCTCTCCTGAGGATGGTAATGGATAGGGCATATGTACGTGAGCATAAACTGAAAATCCTCTCTCAAGTATCTTATAAAGACATCGGCTGTCAAGCCCCTTTAAATAGGAGACGAAAGGAAGTTGGGTTTCCTAAACCCTTCAGTAAATAGAAAGACTATGTTAATTAAAATGCTCGTGGATTAATTAGAATATTATAGAAATAAGTAATTAACCAATTTATCTTATTAATTGATTAATTCATATCTGACTTCATGCAATCTCTCATGATGGTTCTATGTGCATACATACCAACACAAACATCTTTGCATCTCTCAAAGTGACTAGTAAGATCGAATACTTGTGGCTCCATGGAATTCCACAAAATGTTGAAGAGTCTGGCATCATCTTTCTCCTACTATTCTAGAGTGTTATTAGTAGGAGGATATTCTGTGAGATGCTTGTATTTTCCTTGCCCTTTTAACTAGATTTTGACCGATTGACTCGAGTGACTGGAGTTCTTTTCATTGAGCTTTCGAGTAGCAATGAGTTGATCTCAAATAAGGAGATGAGCCATCACTTCCTTCTTTTCTGACATGATGAAAATTGAAGGTGGAACATGGTAGTTAGTTCCTTACACGACGTGTGTTGTCAGAGGCATAACTCTTTCTTCCTGAAACACATCGTGTCGGTGATGGACACAATGTGTCAGTTGTCAGGGTGTACCTTGTCTGCTTTGAATCACATGGTGTGTTGGTGAAACACATAGAGTGTGTGGCACTGTCGGCTCAGAAATTTTAGGTCTTCTTCCCAAAAATCACACCTTGGAAGGATATTCTTGTAGAGAGAATCCTCTAGGCATAGATTTATCTACCACTATGATGGTGGTGAAGATGTTGTAGAGGAGATGGAGATGAAGACCCTTTGGATAGTGAGGTTTTGCAAAAAGATGTTTCGAAAGGTGGATATGACTTCCACCACTAGGAGATAGTTCCCAAAGTGGAGATGATATCCATGATGTAAGGAGAAAGGATTCCACAGGGGAATGACTGTCATGATGGAGAAGGATATGATCTTCCATGATGGAGATTATTTCCACAATAGAGATAGAGAGATGGCAACAATGGAGGAGCCTTGCGAGGATGATGCCAACACCAATATATGATGGTTACCACTGCTACCTTCTATATAGAATTAGGGTATCACTTGCTCTAATACTGTGTGAATAGAAAAATAAATATGCATAATGATATGCCTTTTTTATTGATAGGGCACACCTATATATATGGAAACAGGTGGTGGCCAATAACCATTTACACAATTGGGTCTAATCCCATATACACAGTGAATATGTAGAGGTATAAATAATAATGAATATATATATAATGATAAAGACCTATTATTCTAACACATCCAATCACTCAGTGATAGTCTCCAAGGATGTTCTACTAGAAACCTATCCTAGGAATTGACACCATTTAGAGACTAACATATTACTAACTTATAATCATAACACTAAGAGGTTTCTAGGGACAAAGACACAAATTCGAAGAGTATTAAGAAGGTTACATTGAGTCATCCAATTCACCCAAAAACTTTTTATTACCTACTCGAATCTAAATAATGAGATATACACTCATTTTGGTTGATTACCTACTACCTAAAAATTGTAAAGATGTTTCAGTCCCATCCCCAACCTAGATTCTCAACTAAGGCCACAGAAATACCATTAGTTGATGGTTCAACTATAGGAATAGTCCACATGGGCATGTGACATGCCAATCATGAGTGATCCAAGCATGTTGGAATGGTCTATACTAGTTAATGGATCCACATTTTGTATTGGTAGACATGAATGGGGCCCACACATTTTGTGTATACGCATCTCCCATTCACAGATACCAATACAAGGGTGGCTCCATAAAAATGAATAGCCTTTACCAACATGCATGGACTGCAAGGCCCAAGACTGGAATTCTACATACCCATGAGGGATCCACACATCCTAAAGGGGGTCTAGCTCTTGTACCTTATGTAAAACTCAATCTTCAAATAGATTCAAAGGGGTTTTACTCAGTTACCATTTGTAAAGCACATGACCCTATACCTAGGTTGTGGTAGAGTTTCAAGAATGATGATTGGTCCCATTGATCAACATTAGTCTTGGATGTGCTCCTTGTCCTCACTCGTGTGTAAGACTAGTTCAACTTCCTGATAGGTCACTCATATTAGAACTACTTTAGGCCTAACATGCTTAACTACATATCCTGTTGATGGGGTACCTAAAAAAGAGGTGCACCTTGGTGATATGAGTAGTCCAACCATTCCTATCAAGATCATTTTATCCATGTCTTAAATCATCTGAAGCTAGAGGCAAACTACTCATAGGACCATGTAACTATTCAACTCATAATATAATTTCATCTAAATCACACAATTCACCCTCAAAGGTCGACCAAGTCAATGTGGTATGTTTCTTAGACCTCCAAGAAATAGTATATTGTCCCAATATGAATACATGTCCTAAGACCCCATGAATCTTAGATAATAATCTAACTTGCATCACTGCTTCCCTCGACTACAAGGAGTTATTTTTTGTAGTTTAATACAATGTAACAAGTTCAGTTGATTTACTTCAGTGCTCTCTCAAGAGCTTATTAATGATACCTACATGACAACTTGTGCATCTACTTAATTTGCATACAAGAAACACTATGTATGGCCATGTGCAATACAAAACATAGATCAAACATCCAATAATATGAGAGCATCATAATTGAGATACAAGAATACCACTTTCACTTTTAAACAAGGACTTAGATATATAATATGGTGTCTTAAAATGTTTACTTCATGTGCACTTAAACATCTCTACTATATTCTCAATATAATGAGACTAAGAGAGAATAACACCATAAGTGGACCTAGTTATTTAATCCCTAATTCACACCAAGAACACCCATATCTTTCATCTGAAACCTGCTACACGAAAATGACCTTTTCTCATTTATTACTATCATATCGAAGCAAAAAAAATAGAATCTTGACCATAATATAATGATCTATAATTGACGGTTTTGGGGTAAATGCACTTATTAAAATCAATATAAATGAATATAAAAGATGATATCACAAATCAAGTTTCTCACCATTTCTTAGGAGCTTGTTTCAATCTATACAAAGACTTCACAAGTGTATGCTGTAACATCCCAGGATTTCAGGCCTCAGATAAGTTGATCTTAAAAGGAATGATTGGACTACCCATATCACCAAGGTGCACCTCCTTTTCTGGGAGCCCATCACTAAAGAACTCCATAGTTAAGCGTGCTCATATTGGAGTAGTACTAGGATGGGTGACCAGTCAGGAAGTTGATCCTGGCTTGCGCGTCAGTGTGGACAAAGTGCGCAGTTAAGGCTAGTGGTGGTCTGTGGGGCCAGTCGTCATTTATGAAACTCTACTAGAGCCTTGGGCAGTGGGCCCAGGCATTACAAATGGTATCAGAGCCATAACCCATCCAGTAGGTGGGGCCGACATGGGCATGGCATGCCAGTCTTGAGCTGTGCGGTCCAGGCATGTAGGAAAGGGCTTTCCATGGTTGACGTAGCCACCCTTGCGCTGGTATTACGTGATCGGGAGCTAGGTGTCCATGGGCCATTGTGGGTCTGCACTAAAATGGGGAAGAGATTATGAGGCCTTATAGTTGAGCCTTGACGAGGATGTCAAGAGTCTAAGTGGGGGATATTGTAACATCCCAGGATTTGAGGCCTCAGATAAGTTGATCTTAAAAGGAATGATTGGACTACCCATATCACCAAGGTGAAACTCCTTTTCCGGGAGCCCATCACTAAAGAACTCCATAGTTAAGCATGCTTAGCTTGGAGTAGTACTAGGATGGGTGACCAGTCGGGAAGTTGATCCTGACTTGCGCGTCAGTGTGGACAAAGTGCGCAGTTAAGGCTAGTGGTGGTCTGTGGGGCCAATTGTCATTTCTGAAACTCTACTAGAGCCTTGGGCAGTGGGCCCAGGCGTTGCATATGCACCATGGAGTCATTGCCACAACCTAGAAAACCCACACATTATTTCATTTATATCTCTTATTCAATGTAATCATGTAATAACATGATCTTCACATCCATCTCATGGATAGGGATATTATAAATGGAATCTAACACGAAATCATACAAATTGTGGTCTTGCAAGAAATGTGGGATATGTACCAAAACAATATATTCCCTCCATTTGTGTGTACAATCGAAAAAACCAATCTAGCCTTACACATATTTATCGCCTCAAATAAATTTAGTTTATTATTCAACATTTATTTGCAACCATGAACTGAACAACTAGTATGCAAATATGCTAATTCCCAAGTTCTATTGGAGAGAATAGATTGAATTTAATCATTAACAAATTCCTTCCAAAATAGCTTCAAATGAAGACAAAACATGACTTAAGGATATTGGACAATCCACAATATTATAAGCAAGAAACTCACTTTCCAAATTATTGGATGCCATGGGATGTTCACTTTCCTTGATCAACTATTCTCTAAGAATCATATAATTTGTCATCCTTCCCACATGTTTGAGAATGGAACATGTGGTGTTTGGATCTTCTTGAGGAACTTCCTTATGCACATTAGATCTGAAGGGAATAATGTTGTTTCATTTACACTCATGTTGACATAAATCCACATATTTCATATTTGATAAACAAGAATCTATATACATAGCTTGTTTCAACATAACCAAGAATATGGAATATACTATTTTTAGTCCTAAATTATTTTCATTATATTGAAGGACAAGTACCTTTACTAGGAATCCCTATTCTCTAAGACACTTGAGATTAGACTTGCCACCTCTCCAGACCTCAATCGGGATATTTTTTATTTTTATCGGGAACATTAATCATAATGTAACATTGTATATCATGGTAAGGTTTTATACATCAATCCATTGTATTGTGGAGAACATGGATCAATGACCTCATGTACTATACCATGGAATTGAGAAAATTCTAAGAATGTGTTCCATATGTACTTTTTACTTCTTTACCTTACTTGTTTAAGTACATTTCTATTTCAAAGATTTATATTTATTTGTCACTTCATATTTACTTTTCAACAAAAATATATAAGAAAACATACTACAATCATCCATAATTGTTGTAAAATAATTATTGTGATCCCTAATACCAATCCCATTAAATTTATAGATATCGGTATGTCCTAATTCAAGAATATCATAATTCCTATTCATGGTATGAAAATGCTTCTTGGTAACTTAGTGTCAGGATAGACAACCAAAGGTGAGAGAATCTGAGCATTTATTCCTAAAAAGGAACACATCATAACATATGAATGAATAAAATCACATTCAAAAACATAGAAGAACCAAGGTATGAAAAAACATGACATATCAAAAGAATCTAAACTAGTACATGACATTAAGATCTTAGTCCCCATATTTTAATACATCAATTTGATTTGCATGACATTTGATGATTCTAGCAGAGATGAGTGGAGTATATTATCATATAAAAATGGAAGCAACAATCATTGCAATTTTCATTATGAAATTAATATCTGAAATCATAAAATGGGTACACTATAGAAGACATAATATCACAGATTTAAGAGAACATATATTGCTTGGGAAGAATGATGTATTTCAAAACTTTCTTGTTAACATGTAGGCGTGTTCTAAATGCATTTCCATTATACTAAACAACATCATATGTCCATTGACTAGATTCCCAATGAAGGGTCTGTGAGGGGCATTAGATACAATACTACTAATGACACCTATTTTAGTGTGTAGAGCTACATGACCAAAGTCAAGAGTTAAACCTTTTAATCAACATGGTCTGCCTTTGCTTGATAAATCAATCAGGACACCAACCATGTCTCTTTATCCCAAGAATACGTGCGACTGCACACGGTTTGTATAATGGACATCTATGATTACATTTCCAATTTTTTCAACATATAAAAAGAAAAATGAGAGTACTGATCATAGGGAAAAGTATCTCAAACAAGTATATAAGCCAAGCATTATAAGCATAAATACATACACACATAACATACATGTTTAACACCACTAGTCTGACCAATAGGAGTATAATGCAAACCTTGATTAGAGAACAAGGTTGAGATACTTGATTTAGAAAACCATATGTATAACACTTGACTAGATCTTGGAAAATATCCCTAAAATATGTTGTAAGATTGTAAATATGTGTATTTTGATTAACATCAACATGATTAGTTTCATTAAATATTCTCATGGTGGTTGATGCATCACCTAGGTCTAGGTTTTAATTCTTTCAACATTGATTTCAACATCCCAAATTAGGTCACACATATTCATTATCATGTTAGGTCATACATACACCATAGATTCATCTAGAACCTAGGTTCTCACATAACAACTAAGATTAGGGATTAATGATTACAATTTTGAGATATTAATGTATGAGTCATAAGATTCAAGCAAGCTAAATGACTTGGCACCAAAATAATCAAAACTAGTCATATCAAGTCATTTTTATGCAAGTTAGTCCTCAACTGAGCATATATAAATTCCACATGGATTAGGTGTTACAAACATCTTCAAGCTACTGATTTAAAGTCATAATGTAGAATGGGTCATCATTACAACAATGTTTGAATAAGGTTAGATATTATATTAGAGACATCCACAAAAGATCATATTTCATGTCAAGATTAGATCAAGTAGTCATGACCGTGTGCAAGAGTGATACACATGGTTGTTAGGTGCATTAAACATGAGAAGTTACCGATATAATAGTCAAAAAATAGATTTGATTAGTATTAAGTCAACATTTAGAAAAGGTTCAAGATTTAACATCCAAACTTTACCTTAAGGCATGTTAAGGCACTTTAAGTGTTGAAAGGCCCTAATTAGTATCCACGAAGCATTATTACCAAAAAAGAGCTCATCACATGGCATGATATACTAATCTTGAGCATAAATAGTGATTTGAAGTCAACTTGAACAAGATTAGGCATTAAAGTAGTGATCGTTTTCATAAAATCTCAATTTAGGCCAGTTAAGTAATAATATACCATTTTACAAAGATGGACAAATTTAGAATATTGATGCATCAAGATATTCAAGTTACTAATCTTAGGCTAACATAAGGTTTTGGAGTATACTAGACCATGATTTCTCATTAAGCAGCATAAATCATCTTAAAATTACTCCAAAAGCAAGATTTTTAGGATATGAGTGGCTCTTAAAGCATAAACATGCCAAGAAGGTATTTTTAATGGATAGATATCATTTGTTTGAACCAAAACAACAATTGGAAGTCCCTATTTGGTTAAAGGAGTATTTGGTTTCAAAGATTTACCTCAATTTGGAAATCTAGACCCTTAGATATAGATCCAAGGACCAAGTAGGGTGCTTGGGAGGGCTCTCTCCTACTCTGGGCTTCTTGTGCCCTGCCCCTGGTGGTCTAGCTCATGATCGAAAGGTCCGATCACATTCCCTGATCCAACTAAAGGGGGGGATAAGCGTGATCCAAGTCTTCGCTTTGAGATCTAATGGCTTGGCTACATATTCTCTGTTACAATCTTCCCCAGCATGCCAAACAAAGTTTCTATGGTAAGAATGGTTGTTTCACACTGGGTGTTGGAGGTAGGGTCACAAAAACCATATGGGATCAACCAAGTGATCATTTAGGTTCATTTTACTTTTGCGGGGAAGGTGGCACCCTTGTTGGCAACCAAAGTGAAGCAAGGAGTGAACCCCCAACTAGCTGGATGGAGGCACCACCATGGTTGGAGGTGGAAAAAGTAGATTGGGGGCTAGGATGCACAAAAAGTAAGGAAAATATATGGGAAATAAACGGAAAGAAGAAACAGACCAAAAGAGAGTGTCAGTTTATCCCACAGAGAATAGAATGACTAGATTTTCCAAGAGCAAAGGATGGTATACGTTGGCTGACACAACATTAAAGAAAATACCTCTTTTGTTGGATCGATGATACATGGACCAAGGTATATACACTCTAATTATTGAGAGGGAGAGGTGCAGATCCCTGACTTGGATAGATCAATTTTGAAATGTATTTCTTTATAAATATCTCAAAAATCATATCTCTCCAACCATAAGTCCAATTTGCATTAAATTTCTATATTTTGTCACAAATTTTATCTGCTACCTATATAAATAGGTTTCTTCCAAGATGATGACTTTAAGTGCTCTCAATAATGTTCAAAAGTATAATTATGCACTCAATTTCTCAAATAATCTCAAAGTGACATTTAATCACATCCAAATCATCAATTGAGCATAATGTGACTCAAACCCATGTAATTGAGGGTAAGGTTGTTGAATGTAATCAAGAATCTTATGATTCAATATGTTTGTACCTGAAAGAGTGAGAATATCAAGGTTGTTACATCCTCCCCACCATAAAAGGAATTGTTTCCCCAATAATTAAATTAATCCTTCAATTGAGACTTATACTTCATATTGCATATCATAATAATCATATTATTACACACACATTATCATCATCACTTTAAACATCAAAATCATACGAAAATTAGGCAAGAGGGTAAGAAAGTTTGCACATAGTCACATAGATCATTGAATTGGAAACATCATCACATGAATCACAAATTTGGAGATCATATAGAACACAAATTTGAAGATATCACATTTTTGGTCAAATGAATTGATTTCTTTGAATCAAGATTAGGTGGGGTTGTACATTCATGATTGAGATTTCATATTTTATAAATTTACAAATGTCATATTTCAATTTCAAGATTACATGTTCCAAAAAAATGGAAGGCCCCAACCTAGTCCATAAAAGAGATTATCTCTAATTTGTAAATAGTAAGGTCAAGATGACCATCATTCAAATTTTTTGAGATTTGGCAACACGAAAGGCAACAATCATATATCCAGGGTGATCGCAAGATCTAAATAGGGATATCATAGGAGTAAAATCATTATCAAGACCATTAATCATGAGTCATGGTCGAAAGTCATGTGTTCAAAATTTTTGAAGCGAGGATTTTAATCCTTCCTAGACCATAAGTGTGAACATCTATAAATATATAACTACAAAGCAAAACTCAAGCAATATGCAAGAAACATTTCAAATTATCAATGTCTAGTTCATTTCCATGATATTCAAGGTTGATGAATGTTAAAGACCTAGGTATTTCTAGAAACGTAACCACAATCTATAGTCAACCTCTTAATATTCAAATATCATTATCATATCAAGATTTTTGATCATGTATCAACATTATTATAGATCTTACCTATTTGAGACTTAGGTAAAGAAATAAAAATCATGTGAAAGGGGTTACCTTTCTAGACTCTAAATAATCAACAAGATCCCAATTAAGAAGTAATCATAATAGTATTGACCTAGGTTAGGGGAGTCATGATTCAAACTATGACCCTAATCTAGCATATTATCCTCATAGATCATGAAACATCAATCATACCAAAATAGTAAGAACATAAATTATCAAATAATATTTTATTGGATCAAAATATCAAAGATTAACTACTATCATAGAGAAACCATGTTTGAAGATTTTGCATATTCAAACTCATGGTCACATTCCCTTCCTTTCATGATCAAGATAATGGTATATTTGGAAATTGAGAAGTCAAACTGGGCACTCCAAGAGTTAGAGCATAATGGGGCAAGATTTGAGATCCATAATCATCATGTTATTCAAAATTTAGTTTTCAAATAGGTTAATAAATCAATAGGGAAAAAGGCTCTTGTATGAGATTCTTTCATCATGATTTTAGAGTAAAAAAACATAATCATCTCAAATGTTCATCACAATATATATAAAATAGGGGAAGTTTGCTTAATTATGTTGAGGTTTAATCAATATTAGGGAAAAACAAACTTAATAAAATAAAGAACTCATCAAACATTAGGTATAAGGTATGTAACCTCCTTATTTCATCATATCACGATTGTTATCATTTACTTAAAACATTTGAAGCACAAAGTCCAGATTTGTTAAAGTTGAGTTTTCATGACATAAGGGTTTATACATGAGTGATTAATTTCAAGAGTAATTTCATACATCATAATAGATTTTCAAATTAAGATTAGATCATGGAATCATTTTCATCATAATCAAGATTTAACAATTTGTTCAAAATTAATTTCCCCCATGCACAGACTACCCAAAATTAAGACTTCATATGAGAAATTGTCACTAGATCACATTTGGAAGACAATTAATCATAAATTAATTAGGTGGCTTGAGGTAGTCTTCAAAGAAGAGATGAGATGCTAGAAGACACTCTTAAATTTTTAGGTAAAAATCCTTAATTCAGTTTTGGATTCACTTTGTCCATGTAGGAATACAAGGGGAAACATAGCTGCCACTTCTATGCGGATAGGAGGTGTATCAACCCCACTGCATTGACCAACCTAGACACCTCAACCTCACCATTACAAACTTAGGTTTTTCCTAGGTTTATGTGAATAATTGGGTTATTAAACATGCATAGAGGATATGTGATTTGTCTGATACTATTAATCATAAAATCATTTATTACTCGAGTATAAAATCCAATTGACTAGAAAGTCAATGGTGAAAGGACCCGAGCATCCATCTCTATAACAAGACACATCATGTAACATATGAATGAATAAAACCACATTAAACAACGTTGAAGAACCAAGGTTTGAACCAACATTGTAATGAACATGGGTCACCTAATTTGGGATTTTGAAATCAATGTTGAAAGAATTGAAACCTAGATCTAAGTGACACATCCAACCACCATAATAATTCTTAATGAGACCTAACCTTGATGATGTTAACTACACTTATTTGTTATGTTAGGATCTTCATGTGGAAACTTTGCCAAGATCTAATCAAGCTTGTTATATATGATTTTCTAAATCAAGTATCTTAATCTTGTACTCTAATTAAGGTATAATTTATCATACTATTAAACAAACTAATGGTAATAAACTTGTATGTATGTATGTATCAGAATATGGTAAATTTTATTACAAACCCTAGCTAAAAATTAAGGGGCAAAAATACAATGTAGTCCAACACTACATTACAATCTTATGAAAGAAAATCTATATATTTGCACATAGCCTATATGCTTTACAAAGTTTTTTGATGAGGCACTCCTCATCCCTTGATTTGTCTTTGTGCTTCCTGGTGTTCCTTTCGTTCCAAATGTAGAAGTAGAGGGAAGATAACAACAAAATCTTCATCTTTTCCTCCTTTCAATTTCTTCCCAGATGAATGACCATCTCTTTTGTATTCCTGAGATCTCCAACTCTAACTTTTAGGGCTGTCTTGGAGTCTTTCCATACCTTCTTGGTGTAGGGATAGGTAGCAAATAGATGCTCAGGGGTCTCATCTTACTTCTTGCAGAGCCAACAGGTGGTTGGTACGTTTCCATACCATTTCTGTAGTTTATCCAGGGTAGGAAGAGAACTATGAAGACTCTTGTAGAGACAGACGTTCCATTTTGGTACTTCATACTAATTCCAGATGAGTCTTGCTGGACTAATAGGATCACCCCTGGATCGGATTAGGTCCCAAGGATTTAGCGAAGTGTCCTTCAAGCTCCTACTACCATCAACATGAGGCGAGAAAGCATGCTTGCAGGCTTTCCAAATGTATGTATGTATGTATGTATGTAAGTATGTATGCATTTATGTATGTATGTATGATTACAATCCTTGTCTTTATATACTTGTTTGAGCTACTTATTCTCTATGATATATACTTTTCTTTTCCATGTTATATGTTGAACAAACTTGAAAACATAATTATATATGTCCATTATACAACTATGTTCACCTACTTGTACTCTTGAGGTAATGACACAAGGATTGTTGTCCTACTCGATTTATCAAGTAAGGGCGGACCATGTAGATAAATAGGGTTAATTTTTGACTTTGGTCATGTAGCCCCTCACGTTGAAATAGGTGTTATTACTAGCATTGGCTTTAATACCCCTCATTGACCCTTCGTTGAGATGTTGGCCAATGACCATATGATGTTTTTTAGTGTAATGTAAATGAACTCAAAACATGCATGAATGTTAATAAGGAATTCTTTAATGTCGTTGATTTATTTCTTGTTATTATAATAAGTTTTTTGTAAGAAATATATGTTCCCTTATTCCTGCAATTTTATGTCTTTTATAGCGTACTCACTATAGTTGTGCTGATGTGTACCATTTTTTGATATTAGTTATCAGTTACACAATGAACATTAGAATGATCGTTGCTTCTACTCTTAAATGATAATATATTAAAATTATATTTGTTGAAGTTATCTAATGACATGCAAATGGAATTCAACTGATTTGAATTATGGGGACAAGGATCTTAATGTCAGGTACTAGTTTAGATTATTTTGATATGCCATGTTGTTTCATACCTTGGCTCTTCTATGTTGTTGATTGTGATTTTATTGATTCATATAGATATAATGTGTTCCATTCTAGGGATAAACGTGTGGTCCTCTAGCCTTTGGCTATCTATCCCTTAGGATTGAGATTTTGGATAATAAATAGTTCTGTGATACTTATCTTGCACACATATATGACATTTATTCTCACCAATGATAGATTTAGAAACTAACTCTAGATTCACCATCCAATTCATTAAATCAACATATATAGGACCCAAACACACATTCCATACATCATATGATGCACAATTCTTACAAACAAATTATCTTTCACATTCATAAATAAGTTTAAAACATGATCAACATGAATCTTTAATTAGTTCTCCAGATTACATAAATATACTTTTCCCTAAAGTAAAAAATACCAAACACATGTACCAATTAATTTATTGCACTTGCCATCTGATCAAAAAATTTCTCTCACTAACATTGCATCACTAAGAATATTGAAATGAAAATTTAGAATTACACTTTCCGTCTGATCAAAAACTTTCTCTGACTAACATTGCATCACTAGGAATATTGAAATGAAAATTTAGAACATGTCTAACTTTGTGAAGTGTCAGATGTTTTCCTAAGAGAAAAAAAGTCCACACAACCTTTATCTTTCAGTTCTATAGAGTTGGAATTGACCTAAGTCATGGATCTACCTAAAGAGGCATGCTAAGACACAACATGGAATTATCAACACAAACATGTACATTATCCCCAATGTCTACAATCCGATACACCAATTCAAAATAAATATAAATTCACATTACATAGATACATACCCATCATCGAGGTGCAACGAAGTCTTCATAATGTTGATTACCACCTCCTGAGTTGCAGATGATACAACTTTCTTGGCCTTGTTTATGGGACGATCTTTGTTCAGGAATCTGACCTACTGAAAACTCCAATAAGGTTTGTTCTTTAGTTTCTTTTAGATGTTGGACATAGGTTCATGTGAGTTGTTATGTTACTTATCTCGATTAGGTTTCTTAGCATTGGTAATATTGACCATAAGGTTAATTTTAACATGCATTTTGGATTTCTCTTTTAGGCTCTCTTCATAATTTCATTTGGGGATAAGTCTCCTTTCTTGTTCTTGAGATCTAGGAGAAAGACCTCCCATGACTTACAAAACTTTTCAATGATTGATATCACAATTAATTTATCAGGAAGCTTTACATCCACTTTCTAAAGACCATGGCACATGAGTTAAACTCATGTGTCTGTTCAGAAACATATCTCTCCTATACCATTTGAAAGTTCAAAAATTTAGAAATAGAATTTTTAAGACCTTGATTCTTGATATTATATTCCCATCCACAAACCCTTAGATCCTTATAAGTAACGATTGAAGGAAAATTGTATATCTAAAAAATGACATGGAAAATGCAACTAAATGTACATCCTTGGCACAAAAGGTCCTTATCCTTACATTAAGTGATTTTTCAAAATTTTAGTATTATTTTATTTAGTCAGGTAGAATCTCAAAAAATTAATATGGTTAACTTGGTAGCCTAGGTTGTTGTCCAACATTGCTATTGTTCAAAGTTGGCACCATTAAACTTCTAATGAATCTCCAAATGTGTCAATCGTAAGAGACACAGATCCTTGCCCAACCATGTTAATAATAACTCCAATTAGTTTATCTAAGCCATTGGCACCATGACCCATGAACCATGTGCTTAAGCTTAGCCTGATGAGGCATTGCATCTCATGCATGTGTGTATGTGTTATGGACTCCACATTCACCCAAGGTGAGAACACCTTCACCTCTATCATTTGGAAAACAATATCACATGCACTTCCATACAAAAATGTGGCATGACATGGTATTTCCCACGCTTATGTACATGTTTTGTGGTCACCAAACTCACTCATGGTGAACATATTGTTGACTCAATGTCTAAATTGACTAATCCCTTGTTTTGATAATATGTAACCATTCCACTCATTTGTGTCTAATGAATCTAATTGAGTAATTTTAGATTGGTAGACACACTCCAAATGCTTAAACTTGCACATCCTAACTTGGAGAAATCAAGTGATACATGCATAAAGATCAAGATTCAAGAATATATTGTTTCCTCCATATATTTTTGATGTAAATCAACTATAATGATTGTATGATTTGTAATTAACCTTAGAAAAAATCTAGAACACTTAATTAAAATGTTTAAGCACTTTATGGAAATTTGTCAAAAGTGATTATAGATTGGCCTATCATCTGAGTTTGTCCTGGGGACAACTCAACCGACAACCTGTATGGATTTTGGAAAATTCTAGGGTTGGATGAGTTTGTCTTGGTGACAACTTGACTGAAACCTACATTTTGAACTGCCATATAGTGTCTTCAGTCGAGTTTCCCAAAAGACAACTCAGTCAACAACACTATATGGAGAAGTGCAAAAAAGTGTTTCTAGTCGTTGGAGTGTTACATAACTTGAAAACATATTTGACGAAACATCTAGAATGGCTAGAATTGTTCCTAAGTGTCTCTATTGGATAGTAGGCAACCTCAACTATAAATAGGACCCCTTAGGCTGCATCCCATGGTTAGAAAAGCACTATGAAGGTACCTATATTATAGTTGAGATATATTTGTCTCCAAGAGTCTCCATACTCTCATAAGCTTAATCACTACTACATCCATTGGAATGAGGACAAGACTTGTAAGAGACCAAAATCTGAAATGTATATATTATGAGGCTCTTACTTACTCTACCTCCCAATCTCTATTTCTACCATGAAGATGAAGATTCTGTCTCTTGGCTAAGAGAGGTGAAGAAGAAGAAGGGAAGGAGTCTCTTGGTGAAAGCTTCTTCTTGGTGAAGGTGAAGTCAAAGGAGGAAGATCCAAGTCAAGAGCGGACAATTCCTTAAAGGCGGAAGACTTGTCGCAAGAGTGGGTAAGTCCTTAGAGAAGGAAAAAGACTTGTTGTAAGAGTAGGTAAGTCCTTGTCAAGGTAGAAGACTCTTGGTCATGGATAGGTAAGTCCTTTATAAGATTATTGACTACCTTACCCTCAAAGGGAATGCTAGGTACCCTTGACCTTAAACATGGAGGTCTTATGTAGTAACTCTTACAATGGAATTTAAGGAGTGAGACATGGTTTAAAATCCTAGAGGTTGACATCTCTAGGTAGTGGACATACATCTCCTAGTTTGGAGATTGGAACTAATATACATAGCTTGTGTTATCTTGTGCTTGTTCAAACTCTCTCACCCTTGCAATGTATGTATAGTTGTACTCGAAGTTCATATATGCAACATAATCTTGGGATATAACTTGAAGGTGTAATGAATTTTGTTTAAGTTGTTTTAGCTCTATTCACCCCCCTCTAGAGCCCATTATAGATCAAAACATATCATTCTCTAGATCTTTGGGAGTATAAAGTTATATGCACTCCCATATAAAAGACAATGTTTAATCTTAGAGGTGGACAATGCTTGACCAAACTTACATTCTATTTACACAAAAGACAAAAACTAATTTATCTTCTATTCATTTGTACTACCTACTCCTACTATAAACTTAACCCATGTAAACTTTATCTTAACTAACATATGATAATATATTTAGTGTCTTCATAATAATTATCATAAGGCCTTGTGTAACCAAAATTTGAACCTAATGTATTGTCCCATTGATGTCCCATGTTAGACTTCAAGTGATGTATTCAAGTAATTCATTTTTTGTTGCCTTTGAGCAGCTGACGAATTTAGAATTAATTGGTCATTCTATATTGCTCAAGTTACGGTGAAAATTGGGAGGCATTCCGTGTGAAGTGGAAAATTTCACTATTACAATCAATATAAATTATTAGGAATATACATCTCTATATAAAGGGCTTCGTAGAGGTACAAGCTACAAATTGGACTACCAATCCTTTTAATATGACAAAGCCTAATCATCTAGAACCAAAATCTAAAGAAGTAGATGAAGGCGTCAACCCATATCTATGTATGAAATGTTGTATGCATTTTAAGAGGGAAATCAAGTCATGAGGTAGCATGCATAAAATATCAAAGGCAAAGAAAATGAAATGATGATGGTTTGCTTCACATGTAGTCCCGTGCTTATGAATATTATGTTTGTCCGCATCAGAAGCTTCCTAGTATGCCTTGATGCTATTCAAACTATTACCAATCAATGGAGAGACACTAATAAAAATAAGACAACTGTTCTTTCCATCAGTCCAATTGAATAACAATACACTACCAGATCTCTAGGTGTAAAGACCAACATAATGTATCTCTAGAAAGGTGACTAGAGCTTCTTTTAAGGCTTTTGTCCCAGCAGAAGAAATTATATCAAATAGGGAATCTTGAACAACATGAGGACAACTTGAGTCCTCGAGAGATGTAGGAATGTACCGTGTGGTCACCAAAAGAATCAAGATCTACAGAATGACAAAGGGGAACACTCATTGCTAGGATATAGACAAATTATCAACTAGTAATGTATAATAGCTAGGTACTCAACTTATATCATAGATAATCCAATATTATCAACAAGAATATCAAGAAGAAGGTCTTGTACATGGTAAACTTGTAGGGAAGCTAGAATTACCCCTTTTCATTAGACAACACTCAAAACCCTGAAGCACTAGAAGACCGCAACATCCTAGGATTTGAGGACTCAGATAAAATAATTTGAAAGGGAATGATTGGTTTATCCATATCACCGAGATGTATGTTTCAGGGAGACCACCACTAAGAATTCAAAAGTTAAGCGTGATTATCTTGTAGTAGTACTAGGACGGGTGACTTGTTGGGAAGTTTATCCCAAATTCTATGTAATTGAGGACAAAGTGAACAATTAAGGTCAGTGATGGTCTGTGGGGCCACTCATCATTCCTAAAACTCTACTAAAGACTTAGACAGTGGGTGTGGGCATTATGAATGGTATCAAAGACAAAACCCCTCTAGTAGGTGTAGCCCCACATGGGCATGTGACATTCCAGCCTTGAGTTGTGCAGTCCATGCATGTTGTGCATGTTTTTCCATGGTAATGTAGCCTCCCTTACATTGGTCTTTGTTATCAGGAGTTGGGTTTCTATGGGATAGTTGTGATCTACAATGAATGGGGAAATACTATGAGGCGGTATAGTTGACCCTTAACGAGGATGTCAAGAGTCTAAGTGGGGTAGATTGTAATGTTGCAAAATATGAGGCCTCAGATACAATAATACTAAAAGGAATCATTGGACTACCCATATCACCAAGATGTACCTCCTTTTTAAGGATTCCCATCACTAAGAATTTTAAAGTTAAGTGTTCTCAGCTTGGAGTAGTATTAGGATGAGTGATTAATCAAGAAGTTGATCCTGACTTGTGTGTGAATGAGGATAAAACACACAGTTAAGGCCAATGTGATATGTGGGGCCAATAGTCATTCTTGAAACTCTATTGGAGCCTTGGGTTGTGGGCACATGTGTTACAAAGACCATGTTGTAGTAGGCTTCTTCCAAAAGAGATTGTGTCTTGGGGGTGGCACAAGTAGTACATGAAAATTGGGACCAACAAAAAAATGAATCTCGTAGAGGTAAGTAAAATCAATGTCATAAGTTCCACAAATAGTAATAGGACCAACACCATGAAGAATATGGTATTGAGCTTTATGGTGTGAACTGAAGAAGCAATATAAGCATAACTTCCTACACCCAAGATAGTTGTTATGCCCAACCCTCCAAGATGCAAAGGTTGTAACATCCCTGACCTGGGTTATGCTTTAACCCTAGGTGTTTTGTTTAAGAAAGAAAATTATATGCTTGATATTATATTTTGAAAAGTAATTAGGGCTCAAGAGGAACTTATATTTCCATTTTAGTCCATTTTGAATAATGTTGAAAGTAATGTTTTACTTGTTTTGGACTAAAGTGCAAATTACCCAAGTTGAGGGGTTAAATTGCAAATTGTGCATCATAATATGTTACTCATGTGTTGAAGAATCATGGGAATGAAGATGATGCTGAGGTATGGCTAGTGATAGCCTGAGTACCAAGAAAGAGCTGATAAAGCAATGTTTGTGCATTAAAACCTAATTTTGGTGTAATGTACAATTTACCCAAAACCCAGGGTTCAATATGCAATTTACCACTTCAATAAGGTCCTTAATATTCATGGCATCTTCTAGAGGAAATAAATGAGAGGGCATCTCATTTTAGCTACTTTGAAGGAGAGATAATCTTGATATTAAAATAATCAAGATTTAAGCATAAATGGAACTTTACTTCAAATTAATGCAAAAATAAATATATTTATTGAAGGCCCTTCAACAAAAAACGAGATGGTTGGATTTGTTCAAGTGTGAACACCTTTGTGACTTTTCTAGGCCACGAAATATCTAACTTGAATGGAGACTCCACTCACATTAAGTTAATGGAAAGTAATATCCACTAAAAATGGGATATTAATATAATATGATTAAGGTGCTTAATTTCTTTTCCCTTAATTCATGGATAAAGGAACGTAATTTGGAGATAATGAAGATAGCTTTTCATGGAAGGAATTGAGGAGGAAGAGGTGGCACAATTTTTGGAATTAAAAGAGTTTTATAATAAATTTTCTCGCTCATTGAATTTCTTATAAAAGCACCCTTTACCACTCAAACCAAGGACTTTTTTGGATCTAATTCTTTCCTTTGCTTGCAAAAATGATCAAGGGAGCTAGGGACAGCAGGAAGACAACCCTCAACCTGTTGGTAAGCTTCTTGACCTTCATTCATCTTGATTTCATGGTAGAAATCATAAATCAATGCATGATTCCTTCATATCTCGATCCCATCTTCACTTCTAACCATCCCATTTCACTCAAAAGCTTGAGGAACAATCCTTGTGGTGTGAAAAATCTTCTTCCACCATTGTTGACGTGAAGATCGAAGCTTTGAAGCTCAATTGAAGGTGGGTTATATAACTTGAACCCCTTTACATTGTTATTCAACTATTAATCTTGCAATTTCGTTGATTCCTTTATCTTCTTGATTAAATTGTTGGTTGAAATTTATAATTCCATGAAATTAGAAGTACTAAGATCTTCAGGGATGAAGGTAGATGATGATGACATCACCTTGGATACATTTCCCAAAGAAATAATACTTCATTCGGTTTCAACAAGTTGCTCATTCGGTTTCAACAAAACCGTTTGAAAGCAAACGGTTTCATCAAACCATTTGAAGCTAAACGGTTTCAAACCATTTGGGGAAGTTGACCAGGGTTGACCACTTGGAGAAATTTATTATGATATTGATGGTTGATGACCCATAAAATTTTATAGATTAATTCCAAAGGGTTCATCAGTTGAAGTTTATCAATTAGCAAACCCTAATTGGATTAAGTGTTGAAATTCAATTTGGTTAACTTAGATTTTTGGGTGATTGAGCCCAAATGGTCCCAAGGTCACCCAAACGGTCTCAAGACCGTTTGGGGGTCACTCAAGACTGTTTGGAGGTCTAGGGTTAAGTATGGATGAGTAATTGAAGGTCTAAAGATGCCAAATTGAAATGCAATTAAGTGCTCATTTGGTGATCAATCTAATGATGTAAAACCTAATGGAATTTCAAAAAATCCAAGAATAGGATGAGGCAAACGGTCTCAAGACCATTTGGAGGTCATCCAAACGACCTCAAGACCGTTTGGGGTCTAGACATATCAAAAATTTGATGATGATTCATTAGTTGCAAAGGAATCAATTCCACAATGTTGATCATTGATGGCTATTCGATTCAATGCCCTAATTGAAGGTTCCTTGAGTTGAAATCCTAGATCAATTGAGTTCAAAACCCTAATTGATGGTCTAATTAAAGGTTGATTCAATAGTTCAAGTAATAAAGAAATCAAGGACTCAGTTGGTAATTGGTTCATCCATTGAAATCATGGATCGTGTAGGTGTTGAAATGACTTTTTGGTCCATGTGGTTTTGTGAGGGTTTGGACCAAACTGTCTCAAGACCGTTTGGGTCCAAACGGTCGCAAACCGTTTGGAGACCCAAGATCATGCAGTTTTAATATTTCCTAGCTCATTCAGTTTCAAGCCAATGATTGCTTAAACGGATTCAAGGACAATGTGCCCAAACGGTTTCAAACTGTTTGAACCTTGAGAACCCAAGACCGTTTGAGGTCTAAGTAGGCAAGACCGTTTGAGGTCCAACATGATTAATCCTTTTTGATATCTAATCTAATTGAAGATTCAATTGGTCAATTCATTTGAATACTCATGTGATTGAATGCTCAATCGATCAAATCCTCTAGACATCCTAGAAGAGGATGAGAGAGAGATTTATACATGTAAGATAATCATGTAGTAATCAAGCCTAACACATTTAAAATAAAGGTGATATACAATATGGGTATGATCCTTGGTAAAGAGATCATGAAACCCTAATTGAGTTAATTGATGAACTCAAACCCTAAATTAGGGCAATTCTGAATGAAACCCTAATCTAGGAAGTTAATGTGATATGAATTCAGGGTAATGACATGAGTAACCCTAATTCATGGTATTCTGATGTAAAACCCTAATTGGGATGAATAGTAAACCCTAATTGTGGGTTATTGAATGTAAACCCTAATCTAGGGTGATGTAATGTGAATAGTAAACCCTAATTCTAAATATGGTGAGGTTGTATGAAACCCTAATTCTGGTTTATGCTATTTAGCATGAAACCCTAATCCTGGACAATGAAAGGATGAATCATTGGTCCCAAATGAATAAAGGAGGATAAGTAACCCTGATTGCTATAAAATGGGAAACCCTAACCCTGGTATGGGAATAGTGGTGTTACCCTGGGATAGCATAGAACTGAAATATGATTGATATATCTGTTATCATGTGTGCTAACCATGCAGGTATTTTGAGATGATGGATATATCCAGGTATGAGCTGTGATGCTTTATTTATTGAAATTAGTTATTGGGCCTTGTTTTCCATAATATACCTTGCTTCGTAGTAAGAGGTGACAAGAGAGTTAATGGGCCTCAAGTGCCAGATGAGATGCGTGTGTAGCAAGTGTCACAATTACCTTGGTCAGATGACTTGAAGGTGATGGTTACCTGAAAGAGTGGTAACAATGCTCAGTGATGAGATGAGGGTTTGAATACCCAGAACCATATGTTTATGAGAGAGACTGAGATCCCAATATCTTTTAGAGACTGAAAAGTAATTGATATAAACAGTACATGTTTCTTTATAGCATTTGTGTTAATAAGTTATGTTTGCAAACTTGATTGATGCTAATAGAATATGATAATGTACCTAATTAATCAAATGAAAGCTATTAGTGTAGTGCTCTGACCATAGATCCATCATCGTCAGAAGCGGGTGATGGTGAAACAAGTTTTCTTACGAGATCTCCTGGAGTTCACATATTATTGAATATGTGGGGGTCGATGGGTGCAAATATCCTTACGTCCTTATGTAGGAATTGATGGAAGGTAAACATTAAACCTCTCAATCCTTCATGCTTCTGGGATGGATGCATCACTAATCTCCTGATGATGTTAATGCTGGATCGATGGAGGTAAACATAAAATCTCTCGATCACAAAGAGAGTACAGCCGACACTGTAGCTCTATAGCTAGATGCCACTATACCATGGCAACCTATGTAGTAGAGACACAAGATGTCCTGCATGTGATCTCGCACTGACCAAGATGTGGGAAGTCATGGAAGCCGACTCTTCCACTTGACTTTGTATGGTACCAATATTGACTTCACAGTGATTGGTTGGAGTATGAGCTGTATACCTCATCTCCTCAGAGCTTAAGTATGTTTGAAAAATATAATCAACCGTGTAGCATATTTACATAAGATTGTAATGCGAGAACCACTGGTTGATGCTATGCTGCTTAGCATGTTCTTGATACATAAATGTTATTTATGTTCTTTAATTCTTTATTAAAAAAGAGACATGCTGCTTTGTCAAGTTATAAATAAAATACTTGAATAGGAATGTTGCTCTAACCTGCATAGATAGTGCTTATATGCTTTTCAAATATGTTATCCCACTACTCAGTTTATTTCTATTAAACTGCAATAACAATGTTACAGCGGAGAGTTATATCTCTCGCTGGGGCAATTTTTTTATAATTGTCTCACCCCCGTGGGATTCAACATTTTTAGGTAGACATAGACAAAGAGGCAGAACCTCTGTAACAGAGGAAGAGCAGCAGCAGCAACAATAAGGACAACAGTAACATCCCAGGTGGGGATACTGGTTGTCAGGCTTTGTACATAAAGTCCTATGTGTCGTATTTGTACTCTCAGGTCCTAGGAGTTAGTAGATAGTGTTTTTATAATCAACCTGAGATTTTGGTTTGATGATACATGGAATGTCCAAGGTGGGCCAATATGTAAATATACTACTATGGTTATTGTTTAAAGAATCTTTGGTAATGGATATTTTTATAAAAGGTTTTAATTTTTTGTGATTTACAGTAATTCCACTGCTAACGAAACGCTTGTGCATTAGTTAGATGAGTTAATAACATTTTATTCGAATGGTTCACCACAAGTTAAGTGGTATCAGAGCTCTAGGTTCGCTGAGTCTACAGAGACATAGGATTAAGGTCGTTGAGTCTGTTCTAAGTGTCTTCCAGTTATCTAATAGTGTCTTCTGCTCATATAGGAGGAGAAGAACTTGAAGATGTCTGGATCACATGATGAACATGCTGCTGAGAGCAGCGTTGTTGCACCCGTAGGAGGTGCAAGGGATCAAGCTAGGGAGGAACCTGTACCTAAAATTCCTCAACTTGATCAAGCTGCATTAGGGAACCCAGCCTTCCAAGCTATGTATGGGTAGTTTATAGAAGCCATGACTCATATGACAGATAGGATGCCACTACCTACACCAAGGGCACCGACTCACAATGAAAGATAGGGAGGTGGCAAGACCTTTGAAAGGCTTCGGAGGGTAGGAGCCATACAGTACACTGGCACAGCTGACCCAGCAGATGCTGACTTATAGTTAACTGAGCTAGAGAAGGCCTTTAGAATCCTTATGATTCCTAAATATGAGAAGGAGATACATGCTATCTACCTACTGAAGGGGAGTGTGGGTCATTGGTGGACCATCGAGGAAGGCAAGAGACCCGGAGTTGAAGTCAGATGGGACGAATTCTGACGGGAGTTTGTTGCGAGATACTTTCCCAAGACATATCTAGACAAGAAAATATCTCAATTTGAGAGGTTAAGGCAATGACTGATGAACATTAGAGAATACGAAGCTAGGTTCATGGAGCTGCTGTGGTTCTGTCTGCACATGGAAGCTACTGATGAGGAGAGTATTCAGCATTTTGAGAATGGGTTGAACACTGAACTGATCACTCTGGTGTATGCATTGGAGAACCGGGAGTGGTTTGCTACTTTTGTGGAGTCTGTGAGGAGGATTGAGAGATCTGTGATCGAGAAGCGATAGACCAGTAATAAGAAAGTGTATCCTCAGTTTCAAGGACCCGTGTCCGAGAGTTTCAAGAAACCTAGATTCTCTGCACCACGACCACCAAAGTTTAATGCCCCGATGTAGAGGACGTCATGTACGGGTAGGGGTCATAGTTTTACTCCAAGTAGAGCCCCCAGTACAACATCAGCATCAGTGACAGGGCCACCCAGGAAGAGTGTGGGAAGTTACAACTGCTACCAGTGTGGGAGGTGAGGACACTTGAAGAGAGATTGTCCTGAGAAGGTCAGAACTGTGACTCAACCCCAGAGGCAGAGTCAGCAAGGCTCATAGAGGTGACAGTTCAGTAACAATGCTAGAGGACATGGACAAGCATCCCAAGCTGGATCGTCGGCACCCAACAATCAATCACAGGGTCAACAACAACCAACAACTAGATTCTATGCCATGAATCAGCCTGAAGCAGTAGTCAACCCTCAGGTTGTGACAGGTCAGATGGAACTGTTTTATTGTGATATGTCTTCATCCTGCTTCGTATCTGTGTTAATTGATCTGGGTGCTACACACTCTTTTATCACTTGAGAAGTGATTTATGACTACAACTTGACTATCCATCATAGAGCAGATAGTTTGATGCTAGAAACCCCTTTACTAGGATCTGTAGTGTTGCGGGACGTGTGTTCTCCCTGTAATCTTTTCTTTTCTAAACATCGCATTCAAGTGGATCTTATACCACTTGAGATGCAGGTTTCGATGTAATCCTTGGAATGGACACCTTAGAGAAGTATAAGGTTGTCTTGGATTGTAGTTCCAAACAGGCTGTGTTCACAGACAACGATGACACATGGATCTTTCAGGGAGATAGAAAGATTCTTCCAACTTGCGTAGTGTCAGCTATGGTAGCTGAGAAGTTGATGAGACAGGGATGCTTTGTATTCTTGTCTCATGTGGTAGATACCACAATGAAGAGCCCTCATCCTTCTGAAGTTCCGGTAGTCAGGGAATTTGAAGATGTATTTCCTAAAGAACTTCCAGGTGTTCCACTACCCCGAGAGATTGATTTTGAGATTAATCTAATTCCAGGCACACAACTAATAGTACAAATGCCGTATAGAATGGCACCTGTTGAGATGGCAGAGCTCAAGAAACAACTATAGGAGTTGTTTGAGAAGGGTTTTATCTGACCGAGCACTTCACCCTGGGGTGCTCCTATTCTTTTTGTTAAAAAGAAAGATGGGTCTATGCGATTATGCATCGACTATAGGCAGTTGAATAAAGTAACAATAAAGAATAAGTATCCTCTGTCAAGGATAGATGACCTATTTGATCAGTTGTGTGGTGCAACTATCTTTTCTAAAATAGATCTGAGGTCGGGATACCATCAGTTACGTATCAAAGAGGGTGACATATCTATGTCTTCTTTTAGAACAAGATATGGTCACTATGAGTTCACATTTATGTCGTTTGGACTAACTAATGCACCGACTGCATTCATGGAAATCATGAATAGAATATTCAGACCTTTTCTTGATCAGTGTGTAGTCGTCTTCATAGATGACATCTTGATATACAGTAGATATGCTCAACAACATGAGCAACACCTCCGTCAGGATTTGACTTTGCTAAGAGAGCATAGGCTATATGCTAAGTTTAGCAAATGTGAGTTTTAGTTACCAAAAGTTTTTTTTCTAGGACATGTAATATCTGCTTCAGGTATTTGTGTTGATCCTAAGAAGGTAGAATCTGTCCTGCAATGGGAACAGCTAAAGACACCGACAAAGATTCATAGTTTTCTTGGACTAGCAGGCTATTATAGGAGATTCGTTAAGAATTTTATCTCTATAGCTTTACCCCTGACTAAGTTGACCAGGAAAGATATTCCTTTTGTCTAGAATGACAAATGCCAACATTCTTTCCAGTTGCTAAAAGAAAGGTTAACTAGTGCACCTGTGTTGGTGTTATCGAAGCAGGGGAAAGGATACATAGTCTTCTTTGATGCTTCCAAGAACGGTCTAGGATGTGTGTTGATGCAGGATAAACAAGTGATTTCTTTTGCTTCTCGACAGATTAAGAAACATGAGGAGAATTATCAGACACACGATCTAGAGCTAGCTTCTGTGGTCCATGCTTTGAAGATCTGGAGACATTATCTCTATGGAGAAATATCCAGGTTTTCACAAACGATAAGAACTTAAAGTATATCTTTTCACAACATGAGCTGAACATGAGATAGCGCCACTGGATGGAATTAATCAAGGACTACGACTGTACAATTGATTATCATCCATGGAAGGCTAATGTGGTAGCTGATGCATTAAGTAGAAAATCTGTGACACCAACCTTAGATAAAGCACAGTTGAATTCCTTAATGTGCTCTAAGAGAGATATGCTTATCTCTTTGGAGTTAAAACAATGTACAACTTAAAGTATCATTATTAGCCGGGTTGTTAGCTAAGATGCAAGTAAAACCTACTCTGAGACAACAGATTAAAGAAGCATAGCAGAATAATACTGTGATTCAACAGTTCAGGTCAAAGTATGGTAGTGAGAAACGAGATGGTTTCCATGATTCAGATGATCAGGTAGTCTGTTATCATAGTAAGATGGTAGTACCTGATGTTGATAACTTAAGAAAGTTAGTTCTGGAAGAAGCTCATTCTTCAATGTATGCTATGCAGCCAGGGAGAACCAAGATGTATCATAACCTAAAAGATATGTATTGGTGGCCTGGATTGAAGAAAGATGTTGCTGAGTTTGTTAAGCGGTGTCTGGTGTGTCAGCAGGTTAAATCTGAACATCAAAAGCCCGCAAGAACAATGCAACCTCTGCCTATACCGCAGTGGAAATGGGATCATGTAACCGTGGACTTTGTTGTTGGTTTGCCTAGAATAGCCAAAAGTCATGATTCCATTTGGGTGATAGATGATAGGTTGACTAAGACAGGACATTTCTTACCTGTCAAAACAACCTACACAGCTAAGAATCTTGCACAGATATACATAGATGAGATAGTTCGTTTGCATAGAGTTCCATCTACTATCAGTTTTGATAGAGGTCCCCAGTTTACGAGTCATTTTTGGGAACGACTGCATAAATCTTTGGGTACGCAATTAAGGTTTAGTACAGCCTTTCACCCACAGACAGACGGACAATATGAAAGGACCATACAAACTTTGGAGGACTTGCTTAGGGAATGTGTCCTTCAGTTTGTTGGAAGTTGGGATCTACACCTGAGCTTGATAAAGTTTGCTTATAATAATAGCTATCAGCATAGTATTGAGATGGAACCATATGAAGCTTTGTATGGTGGACGTTGTAGATCTCCTTTATGTTGGTATGAAACAGGAGAATATCAACTTTTGGGTCCTGAGCTAGTACAACAAACAACTGAGAAGATAAAAGTAATACAACAACAATTGAAAGCTGCCCAGGATAGATAGAAATCATA
This sequence comes from Alisma plantago-aquatica, assembly GCA_963693085.1. Taxonomy (NCBI): domain Eukaryota; kingdom Viridiplantae; phylum Streptophyta; class Magnoliopsida; order Alismatales; family Alismataceae; genus Alisma; species Alisma plantago-aquatica. Next base: position 1,309,602,755 of record OY856411.1, on the reverse strand, counting down.
TGCTATCAAGCATCATAGACCCTTAGAATTCCAAGTTGGAGACAGAGTATACCTCAAGGTCTCACCTTGGAAAGGTATCCCGAGATTTGTAAAGAAAGGGAAGTTAGCTCCTAGATTTATGGGGCCTTATCCAATCATTGAAAGGATGGGAAAGGTAGCCTATAAGCTGGAGTTACCACCTGAGTTGCATAGATTGCACCCAGTGTTTCATATCTCTATGCTAAGGAAGTATCATCCTGACACAGAGTTAGTTTTGCAACCTGTGGAGGTAGAACTAAATGATGATATATCTTATGTTGAAGGACCTATGTTGGTTCTTGACAGAAGGATTAAAAAGCTGAAAAAGAAAGACATTAGTCATGTAAAAGTTCTCTGGCATCACTATGGCATTGAAGAAGCTACGTGGGAGCTAGAGGAAGAGATGAGGAGGAAATATCCTACTCTTTTCTCTTGATGTTTTGTTGATGATTTCAGAGACGAAATCCTTGTAAGGGGTGGATAATTTGTAACATCCCTAACCTGGGTTATGCTTTAACCCTAGGTGTTTTGTTTACGAAAGATAATTATATGCTTGATATTATCTTTTGAAAAGTAATTAGGGCTCAAGAGGAACTTATATTTCAATTTTAGTCCATTTTGAATAATGTTGAAAGTAATGTTTTACTTGCTTTGGACTAAAGTGCAAATTACCCAAGTTGAGGGGTTGAATTTCAAATTGTGCATCATAATATGTTCCTCATGTGTTGAAGCATCATGGGAATGAAGATGATGCTGAGGTATGGCTAGTGATAGCCTAAGTACCAAGAAAGAGCTGATAAAGCAATGTTTGTGCATTAAAACCTAGTTTTGGTGTAATGTGCAATTTACCCAAACCCAGGGTTCAATATGCAATTTACCACTTCAATAAGGTCATTAATATTCATGGCATATTGTAAAGGAAAGAAAATGAGAGGGGCATCTCATTTGAGCTACTTTGAAGGAGAGATAATATTGATATTAAAATAATCAAGATTTAATCATAAATGGAACTTTACTTCAAATTAATGCAAAAATAAATATATTTATTGAAGGCCCTTCAACCAAAAACGAGATGGTTAGATTTGTTCAAGTGTGAACACCTTTGTGACTTTTCTAGGCCACGAAATATCTAACTTCAGTGGAGACTCCACTCACATTAAGTTAATGGAAAGTAATATCCACTAAAAATGGGATATTAATATAATATGATTAAGGTGCTTAATTTCTTTTCCCTTAATTCATGGATAAAGGAAGGGAATTTGGAGATAATGAAGACATCTTTGCATGCACGTAATTGAGGAGGAAGAGGTGGCACAATTTTTGGAATTAAAAGAGATTTATAAGAAGTTTTCTCTCTCATTGATTTTCTTATAAAAGTATCCCTTTACCACTCAAACCAAGGACTTTTTCGGATCCACTTCTTTCCTTTTCTTGAAGAAACGATCAAGGTTGATAGGGACAGCAGGATGACGACCCTCACCCTGTTGGTAAGCTTCTTGACCTTCATTCATCTTGATTTCATGGTGGAAATCATAAATCAATACATGATTCCTTCATATCTCAATCCCATCTTCACTTCTAACCATCCCTTTTCACTCAAAAGCTTGAGGAACGATCCTTGTGGTGTGAAAAAGCTTCTTCCACCATTGTTGATGTGAAGCTCCAAGGTTTGAAGCTCAATTGAAGGTGGGTTATATAACTTGAACCCCTTTACATTGTTATTCAACTATTAATCTTGCAATTTCATTGATTCCTTTATCTTCTTGATTAAATTGTTGGTTGAAATTGATAATTCCATGAAATCAGAAGTACTAAGATCTTCAGGGATGAAGGTATATGATGATGACATCACCTTGGATACATTTCCCAAAGAAATTGTACTTCATTCGGTTTCAACAAAACCGTTTGAAAGCAAACAATTTCATCAAACCGTTTGAAGCTAAATGGTTTCAAACCATTTGGGGAAGTTGAATGGGGTTGACCATTTGGAGAAATTGATGATTATATTGATTTTTTATGACCCATCAAATTTGATAGATTAATTCCAAAGGGTTCATCAGTTGAAGGTTTATCAATTAGAAAACCCTAATTGGATTAAGTGCTGAAATTCAATTTGGTTAACTTAGATTTTTAGGTGATTGAGCCCAAACGGTCCCAAGACCATTTGGAGGTCACCCAAATGGTCTCAAGACCGTTTGAGGGTCACCAAAGACCGTTTGGAGGTCTAGGGTTAAGTATGTATGAGTAATTGAAAGTCCAAAGATACCAAATTGAAATGCAATTAAGTGTTGATTTGGTGATCAATCTAATGATCTAAACCCTAATGGAATTTCACAAAATCCAAGGATAGGATGAGGCAAACGGTCTCAAGACCATTTGGAGGTCATCCAAATGATCTCAAGACCATTTGGGGTCTGGTCATATCAAAAATATGATGATGATTCATTAGTTGCAAAGGAATCAATTCCACAATGTTGATCATTTATGGCTATTCGATTCAATGCCCTAATTGAAGGTTCCTTGAGTTGAAATCCAAGATCAATTGGGTTCAAAACTCTAATTGATGGTCTAATTAAAGGTTTATTCAATAGTTCAAGTAATAAAGAAGCCAAGGACTTAGTTGGTAATTGGTTCATCCATTGAAATCACGGATCGTGTAGGTGTTGAAATGACTTTTTGGTCCATGCAGTTTTGAGAGGGTTTGGACCAAACGGTCTCAAGACCATTTGGGTCCAAGTGGTCTCAAGACCGTTTGGGACCAAACGGTCTCAAGACCATTTGGGACCAAACGATCCCAAAGAGTTTGGAGACCCAAGCTCATGCGGTTTCAATATTTCCTAGCTCATTCGGTTTCAAGCCAATGATTGCTTAAACGGTTTCAAGGACAATGTGCCAAAATGGTTTCAAACCGTTTGAAACTTGATAACCCAAGACCATTTGAGGTCTAAGTAGGCAAGACCGTTTGAGGTCCAACACAATTAATCCTTTTGGATATCTAATCTAATTGAAGATTCAATTGGTCAATTCATTTGAATACTCATTTGATTGAAGGCTCAATTGATCAAATCCTCTAGACATCCTAGAAGAGGATGCGAGAGAGATTTATACATGTAAGATAATCATGTAGAAATCAAGCCTAACACAATTAAAATAAAGGTGATATACAATTAGGGAATGATCCATGGTAAAGAGATCATGAAACCCTAATTGAGTTAATTGATTAACTCAAACCCTAAATTAGGGCAATTTTGAATGAAACCCAAATCTAGGAAGTTAATGTGATATGAATTTAGGGTAATGACATGAGTAACCCTAATTCATGGTATTCTGATGTAAAACCCTAATTGGGATGAATAGTAAACCCTAATTGTGGGTTATTGAATGTAAACCCTAATCTAGGGTGATGTAATGTGAATAGTAAACCCTAATTCTAAATAGGGTGAGTTTGTATGAAACCCTAATTCTAGTTTATGCTATTTAGCATGAAACCCTAATCCTGGAAAATGAAAGGATGAATCATTGGTCCCAAATGAATAAAGGGGGATAAGTAACCCTGATTGCTATAAAATGGAAAACCCTAACCATGGTATGGGAATAGTGGTGTTACCCTGGGATAGCATGGAACTAAAATATGATTGATATATCTGTAATCATGTGTGCTAACCATGCACGTATTCTGAGATGATGAATATAGCCAGGTATGAGCTATGATGCTTTATTTATTGAAAATAGTTATTGGGCCTTGTGTGCCATAATATACCTGGCTTCCTGATAAGAGGTGACAAGAGAGTTAATGGGCCTCAAGTGCCAGATGAGATGCTTGTGTAGCAAGTGTCACGATTACCTTGGTTAGATGACCTGAAGGTGATGGTTACCTGAAAGAGTGGTAACAGTGCTCAGTGATGAGCTGAGGGTTTGAATACCCATAACCATATGTTTATGTGAGGGACTGAGATCCCAATATCTTTTAGAGACTAAAAAGTAATTGATATAAACAATACATGTTTCTTTATAGCATTTGTCTTAATAAGTTATGTTTGCAAACTTGACTGATGCGAAAAGAATATGATAATGTACCTAATTAATCAAATGAAATCTATTCATGTAGTGCTCTGACCATAGATCCATCATCGTCAGAAGCGGGTGATGGTGAAACAAGTTTTCTTACGAGATCTCTTGGAGTTCGCATATTATTGAATATGTGGGGTTTGATGGGCAAAAATATCCTTACGTCCTTATGTAGGAATTGATGGAAGGTGAACATTAAACCTTTTAATCCTTTGTGCTTCCGGGATGGATGCATCACTAATCTCCCGATGATGTTAATGCCGGATTGATGGAGGTAAACATAAAATCTCTCGATCGTGAAGAGAGTACAGCCGAAACTGTAGCTCTATAGCTAGATGCCACTATACCCTGGAAAGCTATGTAGCGGAGACACAAGATGTCCTACATGTGATCTCGCACTGACCGAGATGTGGGAAGTCATGGAAGCCGACTCTTCCACTTGACGTTGTATGGTACCAATATTGACTTCACAGTGATCGGTTGGAGTATGAGTGGTATACCTCATCTCCTCAAAGCTTAAATATGTTTGAAAAATATAATCAGCTGTGTAGCATATTTACATAAGATTGTAATGCGAGAACCACTGGTTGATGCTATGCTGCTTAGCATGTTCTTGGTACATAAATGTTATTTATGTTCTTTAATTCTTTATTAAATAAGAGACATGCTGCTTTGTCAAGTTATAACTGAAATACTTGAATAGGAATGTTTCTCTAACCTGCATAGATAGTGTTTATCTGCTTTTGAAATATGTTATCGCACTGCTTAGTTTATTTCTATTAAACTGCAATAACAATGTTACGGCGGAGAGTTATATCTCTCGCTGGGGCAATTTTTTTTATAATTGTCTCACCCCCATGGGATTCAACATTTTTAGGTAGACGCAGACAAAGAGGCAGAACCTCTGTAACAGAGGAAGAGCAGCAACAGCAACAACAAGGACAACAATAACATCCCAGGTGGGGATACTGGTTGTCAGGCTTTGTACATAAAGTCCTATGTGTCGTCTCTGTACTCTCAGGTCCTAGGAGTCAGTAGATAGTGTTTTTATAATCAACCTGAGATTTTGGTTTGATGATACATGGAATGTCCAAGGTGGACCAGTATGTAAATATGCTACTATGGTTCTTCTTTAAAGAATCTTTGGTAATGGATCTTTTTATAAAAGGTTTTAATTTTTAGTGATTTATAGTAATTCCGCTGCTAACAAAACGCTTCCACATTAGTTAGATGAGTTAATTACATTTTGTTCGAACGGTTCGCCACAAGTTAAGTGATATTAGAGCTCTAGGTTCACTGAGTCTACAGATACATAGGATTAAGGTCATTGAGTCTGTTCTAAGTGTCTTCCAGTTATCTCATAGTGTCTTCTTCTCATATAGGAGGAGAAGAACTTGAAGATTTCTGGATCGCATGATGAACATGCTACTGAGAGTAGCATTGCTGCACCGAGAGGAGGTGCAAGGGATCAATCTAGGGAGGAACTTGTACCTAAAATTCCTCAACTTGATCAAGCTGCATTAGGGAACCCAACCTTCCAAGCTATGTATGGGCAGTTTATAGCAGCCATGACTCATATGACAGATAGGATGCCACTACCTGCACCAAGGGCACCGGCCCAAAATGAAAGACAAGGAGCTGGAAAGACCTTGGAAAGGCTTCGGAGGGTAGGAGCCACAGAGTATGCTGGCACAGCTGACCCAGCAGATGCTGACTTATGGTTAACTGAGATGGAGAAGGCCTTCAGAATCCTTATGATTCCTAAAGATGAGAAGGTGAGACATGTTTTCTACCTAGTGAAGGGGAGTGTGGGTCATTGGTGGACCATTGAGGAAGGCAAGAGACCCAGAGTTGAAGTCGGATGGGATGAATTCCGATGGGAGTTTGTTGCGAGATACTTTCCCAAGACGCATCTAGATGAGAAAATCTCTCAATTTGAGAGGTTGAGGCAAGGACTGAAGAACATTAGAGAATATGAAGCTAGGTTCATGGAGTTGTTGTGGTTCTGTCTGCACATGGCAGCTACTGATGACGAGAGGATTCAACGTTTCGAGAAGGGGTTGAACGTTGAACTGACCACTCCGGTGTCTGCATTGGAGAACTGGGAGAGGTTTACTAATTTTTTGGAGTCCGTGAGGAGGATTGATAGGTCTGTGATCAAGAAGTGATAGATCAGTAATAAGAAAGTGTATCCTCAGTTTCAAGGACCCGTGTCTGAGAGTTTCAAGAAACCTAGATTCTCTGCACCACCACCACCGAAGTTTAATGCCGTGACATAGTGGACGTCAAGTAGGGGTAGGGGTCATAGTTTTACTCCAAGTAGAGCCCCCAGTACAACATCAGCATCAGTGACAGGGCCACCCAGGCAGAGTGTGGGAAGTTACAACTGCTACCAGTGTGGGAGGTCAGGACACTTAAAGAGAGATTGTCCTGAGAAGGTCAGAACTGTGACTCAACCCTAGAGGTAGAGTCAGCAAGGCTCACAGAGGTGACAGTTTAGTAACAATGCCAGAGGACGTGGACAAGCATCCCAAGCCGAATCGTCGGCACCCAACAATCAGGCACAGGGTCAACAACAACCCACGACTAGATTCTATGCCATGAATCAGCCTGAAGTAGTAGTCAACCCTCAGGTTGTGACAGGTCAGATGGAACTATTTTATTCTGATATGTCTTCATCCTACTTCGTATTTGTGTTAATTGATCTGGGTGCTACACACTCTTTTATCACTCGAGAAGTGATTTATGACTACAACATGACTGTCCGTCATAGAGTAGATAGTTTGATGCTAGAAACCCCTTTACTGGGATCTGCAGTGTTTCAGGAAGTGTGTTCTCCCTGTAATATTTTCTTTTCTGAACATTGCATTCAAGTGGATCTTATACCACTTGAGATGTAGGGTTTCGATGTAATTTTTGGATTGGACACCTTAGAGAAGTATAAGGTTGTCTTGGATTGTAGTTCCAAATAGGTTGTGTTCACAGACAACAATGACACATGGATCTTTCAGGTAGATAGAAAGATTCTTCCAACTTGCTTAGTGTCAGCTATTGTAGCTGAGAATTTGATGAGACAGGGATGGTTTGCATTCTTGCCTCATGTGGTAGATACCACAATGAAGAGCCCTCATCCTTCTGAAGTTCCGATAGTCAGGGAATTTGAAGATGTATTTCCTAAAGAACTTCCAGGTGTTCCACCACCCTGAGAGATTGATTTTGAGATTAATCTAATTCTGGGCACACAACTAATAGCACAAACGCCGTATAGAATGGCACCTGTTGAGATGGTAGAGCTCAAGAAACAACTACATGAGTTGTTTGAGAAAGGTTAAATCCGACCGAGCACTTCACCCTGGGATGCTCTGATTCTTTTTGTTAAAAAGAAAGATGGGTCTATTCGATTATGCATCGACTATAGGCAGTTGAATAAAGTAACAATAAAGAATAAGTATCATCTGCCAAGGATAGATGACATGTTTGATCAATTTTGTAGTGCAACTATCTTTTCTAAAATAGATCTGAGGTCAGGATACCATCTGTTGCGTATCAAAGAGGGTGACATATCTAAGTCTGCTTTTAGAATAAGATATGGTCACTATGAGTTCACTGTTTTGTCGTTTGGACTAACTAATGCACCAACTGCATTCATGGAACTCATGGATAGAATCTTCAGACCTTTTCTTGATCAGTGTGTAGTCGTCTTCATAGATGACATCTTGATATATAGTAGAGATGCTCAACAGCATGAGAAGCACCTCTATCAGACTTTGACTTTGCTAAGAGAGCATATGCTATATGCTAAGTTTAGAAAATGTGAGTTCTGGTTACCAGAAGTTTCTTTTCTAGGGCACGTAATATCTGCTTCAGGTATTCGTGTTGATCCTAAGAAGGTAGAATCTATCCTGCAATGGGAACAACCCAAGACACCGATGGAGATTCATAGTTTTCTTGGACTAGAAGGATATTACAGGAGATTCATTAAGAATTTTAGCTCTATAGCTTTACCCCTGACTAAGTTGACCAGGAAAGATATTCCTTTTGTCTGGAATGACAAGTGTCAACATTTTTTCTAGTTGCTAAAAGAAAGGTTAACTAGTGCACATGTGTTGGTGTTACCGGAGCAGGGGAAAGGGTACATAGTCTTCTATGATGCATCCAAGAACGGTCTAGGATGTGTGTTGATGCATGGTAAACAAGTGATTTCTTTTGCTTCTTGACAGCTTAAGAAACATGAGGAGAATTATCCGACACACGATCTAGAGTTAGCTATTGTGGTCCATGCTTTGAAGATCTGGAGACATTATCTCTATGGAGAAACATTCCAGGTTTTCACAGACCATAAGAACTTAAAGTATATCTTTTCACAACATGAGATGAACATGAGACAGCGCCGCTGGATGGAATTAATCAAGGACTATGACTGTACAATTGATTACCATCCAGGGAAGGCTAATGTGGTAGCTGATGCATTAAGTAGAAAATCAGCGACACCATCCTTAGATAAAGCACAATTGAATTCCTTAATGTGCTCTAAGAGAGATATGCTTATCTCTTTGAGGCAAAACAATGTACAGCTGAAAGTATCATTGTTAGCCGGGTTGTTAGCTGACATGCAAGTAAAACCTACTCTAAGACAGTAGATTAAAGAAGCACAATAGAATGATATTGTGATTCAGCAGATCGAGTCAGAGTATGGTAGTGAGAAACAAGATGGTTTCCATGATTTAGATGATCAGGTAGTCTGTTACCATAGTAGGATGGTAGTTCCTGATGTTGATAACTTAAGAAAGTTAGTTCTGGAAGAAGCTCATTCTTCAATGTATTCTATGCATAAAGGGAGCACCAAGATGTATCATAACCTAAAAGATATGTATTGGTGGCCTAGATTGAAGAAAGATGTTGCTGAGTTTGTTATGCTGTGTCCGGTGTGTCAGCAGGTTAAAGTTGAACATCAAAAGCCTGCAAGAACAATGCAACCTCTGCCTATACTGCAGTGGAAATGGGACCATGTAACCATGGACTTTGTGGTTGGTTTGCCTAGAACAGCCAAAAGTCATGATTCCATTTGGGTGATAGTTGATAGGTTGACTAATACAAGACATTTCTTACATGTCAAAACAACCTACACAACTGAGAAGCTTGCACAGATATACATAGATGAGATAGTGCAATTGCACTGAGTTCCAGCTACTATCATTTCTGATAGAGGTCCCCAGTTTACGAGTCATTTTTGGGAACGACTGCATAAAGCTTTGGGTACACAGTTAAGGTTTAGTACAACCTTTCACCCAAAGACAGACGGACAATCTGAAAGGACCATACAAACTTTGGAGGACTTGCTTAGGGCATGTGTCCTTCAGTTTGTTGGAAGTTGGGATCTACACCTGAGCTTGATAGAGTATGCTTATAATAATAGCTATCATCACAGTATTGATATGGCACCATATGAAGCTTTGTATGGTAGACGTTGTAGATCTCCTTTATGTTGGTATGAAACAGGAGAATATCAACTTTTGGGTCCCGAGCTAGTACAATAAACAATTGAGAAGATAAAAGTAATACAAAAACAGTTGAAAGCTTCCCAAGATAGACAGAAATCCTATGCTGACAAGCGTCGTAGATCCTAAGAATTCCAAGTTGGAGACAGAGTATACCTCAAGGTATCACCTTGGAAAGGTATCCTGAGATTTGGAAAGAAAGGGAAGTTAGCTCCTAGATTTATGGGGCCTTATCCAATCATTAAAAGGATGGGAAAGGTAGCCTATAAGCTGGAGTTACCACCTGAGTTGCATAGATTGCACCCAGTGTTTCATATCTCTATGCTAAGGAAGTGTCATTCTGACATAGAGTTAGTTCTGTAACCTGTGGAGGTAGAACTAAATGATGATATATCTTATGATGAAGGACCTGTGTTGGTTCTTGATAGAAGGATTAAAAAGCTAAAAATGAAAGACATTAGTCTTGTAAAAGTTCTCTAGAATCACCATGGCATTGAAGAAGCTACGTGGGAACTAAAGGAAGAGATGAGGAGGAAATATCCTAGTCTTTTCTCTTGATGTTTTGTTGATGATTTTGGGGATGAAATCCTTGTAAGGGGTGGATAATTTGTAACACCCCAGACATGGGTTATGCTTTAACCTGAGGTGTTTTGTTTAAGAAAGATAATTATATGCTTGATATTATCTTTTGAAAATTAATTAGGGCTCAAGAGGAACTTATATTTCAATTTTAGTCCATTTTGAATAATGTTGAAAGTAATGTTTTACTTGCTTTGGACTAAAGTGCAAATTACCCAAGTTGAGGGTTTAAATTGCAAATTGTACATAATAATATGTTCCTCATGTGTTGAAGCATCATGGGAATGAATATGATGTTGAGGTATGGCTAGTGATAGACTGAGTACCAAGAAAGAGCTGATAAAGCAACTTTTGTGCATTAAAACCTAGTTTTGGTGTAATGTGCAATTTACCCAAAACCTAGGGTTCAATATGCAATTTACCACTTAAATAAGGTCATTAATATTCGTGAAATCTTATAGAGGCAAGAAAAAGAGAGGGGCATCTCATTTGAGCTACTTTGAAGGAGAGAGAATCTTGATATTAAAATAATCAAGATTTAAGCATAAATGGAAGTTTACTTCAACTTAATGCAAAAATAAATATATTTATTGAAGGCCCTTCAACCAAAAACGAGATGGTTGGATTTGTTCAAGTGTGAAAACCTTTTTGACTTTGCTAGGCCACGAAATATCTAGCTTGAGTGGAGACTCCACTCACATTAAGTTAATGGAAAGGAATATCCACTAAAAATGGGATATTAATATAATATGATTAAGGTGCTTAATTTATTTTCACTTAATTCATGGATAAAGGAAGGGAATTTGGAGATAATGAAGATATATTTGAATGCATGGAATTGAGGAGGAAGAGGTGGCACAATTTTTGGTATTAAAAGAGTTCTATAAGAAATTTTCTCTCTCATTGATTTTCTTATAAAAACACCCTTTACCACTCAAACCAAGGCCTTTTTCAGATCCACTTCTTTCCTTTTCTTGCAAAAACGATCAAGGGAGATTGGGAAAGAAGGATGACAACCCTAAACCTATTCGTAATCTTCTTGACCTTCATTCATCTTGATTTCATGGTGGAAATCAGAAATCAATGCATGATTCCTTCATATCTCGATCCCATCTTCACTTCTAACCATCCCTTTTCACTGAAAAGCTTGAGGAACGATCCTTGTGGTGTGAAAAAGCTTCTTCCACCATTGTTTATGTGAAGCTACAAGCTTTGAATCTCAATTGAAGGCGGGTTATATAACTTGAACCCCTTTACATTGTTATTCAACTATTAATCTTGCAATTTTGTTGATTCCTTTATCTTCTTGATTAAATTGTTGGTTGAAATTGATAATTCCATGAAATTAGAAGTACTAATATATTCAGGGACGAAGGTAGATGATGATTACATCACCTTGGATACATTTCCCAAAGAAATTGTACTTCATTCAGTTTCAACAAGTTGCTCATTCGGTTTCAACAAAACCGTTTGAAAGAAAATGGTTTCATCAAATTGAAGCTAAACGGTTTCAAACCATTTGGGGAAGTTGACTAGGGTTTACCGTTTGGAGAAATTGATGATGATATTGATGGTTGATGACACATAAAATTTGATAGATTAATTCCAAAGGGTTCATCAGTTGAAGGTTAATCAATTAGCAAACCCTAATTGGATTAAGTGCTGAAATTCAATTTGGTTAACTTAGATTTTTGGGTGATTGAGCCCAAACGGTCCCAAGACCATTTGGAGGTCTAGGTTTAAGTATGGATGAGTAATTGAAGGTCCAAAGATACCAATTTGAAATGCAATTAAGTGCTGATTTGGTGATCAATCTAATGAGCTAAACCCTAATGGAATTTCACAAAATCCAAGGATAGGATGAGGCAAACGGTCTCAAGACCGTTTGGAGGTCATCCAAATGACCTCAAGACCGTTTGGGGTCTGGTCATATAAAATTTTTGATGATGATTCATTAGTTGCAAAGGAATCAATTCCACAATGTTGATCGTTGATGGCTATTCGATTCAATGCCCTAATTGAAGTGTTATGACCCACATTTCCTTTTACCAGTAAGTACCTTGGTTAGTGCATAATTGAACTAGTTATGTTGAGATGAGTACTTGCTTTTGTTAATAGTGTTTTGAGCTTTGAGCTAGTGTTAATGTATCATTATCTTGTTTTCTTGTCCTGAGGTTGAGGACAAGTTTGTGCTTAATCCGTTGCCGAAGAAATCATGTGAAACCGACCTACAAGTAAAAAGATATAAGCTTTTTAGTGTGCAGGGACCTATGTGTAATTTTGGAAAAGTTTTTGGGCAATTTGCATCCGGCCCCCTGGGCGCCCTTCCTTATCCTTTCCTTCAGTTTTTCCTTTTTAACTCTATTAACCGACTTTGGAATGAACGATAGTTCATTTCCTTCGGTTGCCGCTTGGGAAAAACAGAGAAGGAGAAAGGGAGAGAGAGCAAGCTAGAGGAGAAGCTAGGCAACCAAGCTCCTTCCTTCTCCGTTCTTCTTCGATTTCTTCATCTTCTCCAGCCAAATCAACCAGCTACATCATCTTCTTCTTCTTCACCTTCTTCTTCCTCCTGCAGCCGTGAAGAAGACGACCATGGAGATGGTTTAGGGAGCGAACGGTGTTTTCCCTCCGTTCTTTCTTCTTGCCAACTACTTGCTAGGTCATTCCGAAGCTATAGGAGTGATTCGGGTAAGAATCGTCCACCGAATCGACCCCAATCTTCTCTTTTATTTCTACAATTTCTGCCCCTGCACAGGTTGCACGGCGTGCAAATCCGTTTTGCACGGCGTGCAACATTGCAGAAAGCTAATTTAGGGGAATTCCGTTTCTGCGCAGGTGCACGGCGTGCAAAGTCAGTTTGCACGGCGTGCAAAGTTACAGATAGTAGAACGAGTTTCAGCCCAGGTGCACGGCGTGCAAAATCAGTTTGCACGGCGTGCAAGTCAGTTTGCATGGCGTGCAAGTCAGTTTGCACGGCGTGCAAAGGTGCAGAAAAGTTGAACAGAAGTGCACTGAAGGTGGACGGCGTGCACGCTGCTGTAAAGGGCGGAATTAGGCGTGTTTGTGGACGTTTTTCGGTGTATACGAACACACCAAAGTGGGTGAGTAGTAGTTCATTTAGAAATCATTATCTAACTCAATTTTAAATGCCTAATTACTTCTGTATCAGTTAGCATAACTTTAAACAGTATAGTACATACAATAGAGTATGTTAGATTCATTGGAACTTGAAATACTTGATATGCTCAATGAAAATGATGAAATTTCCTGTATTATAGTTGCAATGAAATTTCTGATTTGAAAGTAGATGTTTAGCATTGAAACTGGATAAATGATACTGAATCGTGTTTAAGAATGACAAAGGATATACATGTGTTTCAAGTAAATATTCAGAATGTGCAATATGCATGAAATGTGATATTCCTGTTTATATGGTTATATGTTAATCAGTTAATAGACTTAGGTGCCCTAACACCGTAGAACCCCTTCTGAGAGGTCTGCAACCAGGGGGGTGAAACTCGTGTTGCAACAATAACTGTGCTTGTGTCACGGTGGCACGAGGATAGATAGAGAGACAGTGTTGCAACAAGAACCGTGCTTGTGTCACGGTGGCACTGTGGAAAAATAGGGGTTATTCAACATTAATCCGTGCTTGTGTCACGGTGATAACCCGGTAAGACTCTCCGCCTGTGTGCTCAGGTTTGAGGAGGAGTCTAGAGTTCACTCTTTTGAGAGTGTAGTGAGGCCTTGTGAGCCTGAGGCCTTGTGAGCCTGAGAGTCCTGCAGCAGACCAGGGCTGGCAGTCAGACTTAGCATTTCCCGGGTGTGTCGCTAAGTCTTGTACGGTGGGATCGTAGTTCGCTACGGATCTTCATAGGCAGAGTACACTGCATATGATTAGGGCATAATAAAATAAATGTGTAATCATATAGGATCCCAATAAATTAATATATCCGAATTTGTGTGCTATTCCTTATATTTGTTTATCTGTTCAAGTTATCTGTTATTGCATGGAAAGGTGATTACATTCTGCAAATCCGTTATGTTATTAGAACTGCCCTGCTCAGTAGTGTACTTATGTTTTATTTCAGTTTTATATATTTGATGAGTTGTTTAGTGATAGCTAAATGAAAGGCTATTCACTGAGCGAGTAGGCTCATACCTCTACTCAAACATTTTCAGGTCAGCATCAGCAACAGGAATCAGAAGGATCATTTCATCCTTACGCCTAGTCTATATAAGGTTCATAGATAGTCTAGTTAGAGGTCTCTTAGTCCATTCCCCTTGATCCTCGGGACAAGGTGTGAGTGAGAGAGAGAATGTGTACACAGATGTAAATTAATGTTATGCTTTCTTTATGTTAATCAATGTATTATGCTGTAGACCTTGCTTGTATCCTTAATCAGTTAAATAGAAATATTCCTGCAGTTTGCTCAGTTTTCTGATTACAGTTTAAACTTGGTTATCATTTAAATGTTTTTAATTTTTTTAAAAAGTGACGAATGGTTGGTTATGTGTTAATCCCACTTGTCGTGCCCTAATTTCGTGGTTTGTGGCTAATGTGAGATTGGGGCGTGACATGAAGGTTCCTTGAGTTGAAATCCTAGATCAATTGGGTTCAAAACCCTAATTGATGGTCTAATTAAAGGTTGATTCAATAGTTCAAGTAATAAAGAAATCAAGGACTCAATTGGTAATTGGTTCATCCATTGAAATCATGGATCATGTAGGTGTTGAAATGACTTTTTGGTCCATGCGGTTTTGAGAGGGTTTGGACCAAACGGTCTCAAGAATGTTAGGCACCAAACGATCTCAAGACCGTTTGGGACCAAACGATACCAAACCATTTGGATACCCAAGCTCATGCGGTTTCAATATTTCCTAGGTCATTCGGTTTCAAGCCAATGATTGCTTAAACGGTTTCAAGGACAATGTGCCCAAACGGTTTCAAACCGTTTGAACCTTAAGAACCCAAGACCGTTTGAGGTCTAAGTAGGCAAGACCATTTGAGGTCCAACATGATTAATCCTTTTGGATATCTAATCTAATTGAAGATTCAATTGGTCAATTCATTTGAATACTCATGTGATTGAAGGCTCAATCGATCAAATCCTCTAGACATCCTAGAAGAGGATGAGAGAGAGATTTATACATGTAAGATAATCATGTAGCAATCAAGCCTAACACAATTAAAATAAAGGTGATATACAATTAGGGTATGATCCTTGGTAAAGAGATCATGAAACCCTAATTGAGTTAATTGATGAACTCAAACCCTAAATTATGACAATTCTGAATGAAACCCAAATCTAGGAAGTTAATGTGATATGAATTTAGGGTAATGACATGAGTAACCCTAATTCATGGTATTCTGATGTAAAACCCTAATCGGGATGAATAGTAAACCCTAATTGTGGGTTATTGAATGTAAACCCTAATCTAGGGTGCTGTAATGTGAATAGTAAACCCTAATTCTAAATAGGGTGAGTTTGTATGAAACCCTAATTTTGTTTTATGCCATTTAGCATGAAACCCTAATCCTAGACAATGAAAGGATGAATCATTGGTCCCAAATGAATAAAGGGGGATAAGTAACCCTGATTGCTATAAAATGGGAAACCCTAAGCCTGGTATGGGAATAGTGGTGTTACCCTGGGATAGCATGGAACTGAAATATGATTGATATATCTGTTATCATGTGTGCTAACCATGTTGGTATTGTGAGATGATGAATATAGTCAGGTATGAGCTATGATGCATTATTTATTGAAATTAGCTATTGGGCCTTTTGTGCCATAATATACATTGCTGCCTGGTAAGAGGTGACAAGAGAGTTAATGGGCCTCAAGTGCCATATGAGATGCTTGTGTAGAAAGTGTCATGATTACCTCGGTCAGATGACCTGAAGGTGATGGTTACCTGAAAGAGTGGTAACAGTGCTCAATGATGAGCTGAGGGTTTGAATACGTAGAACCATATGTTTATGTGAGGGACTGAGATCCCAATATCTTTTAGAGACTGAAAAGTAATTGCTATAAACAATACATGTTTCTTTATAGCATTTGTCTTAATAAGTTATGTTTGCAAACTTGACTAATGCTAAAAGAAAATGATAATATACCTAATTAATCAAATGAAAGCTATTCATGTAGTGCTCTGACCATAGATCCATCATCGTCAGAAGCGGGTGATGGTGAAATAGGTTTTCTTATGAGATCTCCTAGAGTTCGCATATTATTAAATGTGGGGGTCGATGGGAAAAAATATCCTTACGTCCTAATGTAGGAATTGATGGAAGGTAAACATTAAACATCTCGATCCTTCATGCTTCCGGGATGGATGTATCACTAATCTCCCGATGATGTTAATGCCAGATCGATGGAGGCAAACATAAAATCTCTCGATTGCGAAGAGAGTACAACTGACACTATAGCTCTATAGCTAGAGGCCACTATACCCTGGAAAGCTATGTAGCAGAGACACAAGATGTCCTACATGTGATCTCGCACTGACCGAGGTGTGGGAAGTCATGGAAGCTGACTCTTCCACTTGACTTTGTATGGTACCGATATTGACTTCACAGTGATCGGTTGGAGTATGAGCGGTATAGCTCATCTCCTCAGAGCTTAAGTATGTTTGAAAAATTTAATCAGCCGTGTAGTGTATTTACATAAGATTTTAATGCGAGAACCACTGGTTGATGCTATGCTTCTTAGCATGTTCTTGATACATAAATGTTATTTATGTACTTTAATTCTTTATTAAATAAGAGACATGCTGCTTTGTCAAGTTATAACTGAAATACTTGAATAGGAATGTTACTCTAACCTGCATAGATAGTGTTTATCTGCTTTTGAAATATGTTATCCCACTGCTCAGTTTAAGTCTATTAAACTGCAATAACAATGTTACGATAGAGAGTTATATCTCTCACTGGGGCAATTTTTTTATAATTGTCTCACCCCTGTGGGATTCAACATTTTTAGGTAGACGCAGACAAAGAGGTAGAACCTCTGTAATAAAGGAAGAGCAGCAGCAACAACAACAAGGACAACAGTAACATCCCAGGTGGGGATACTGGTTGTCAGGCTTTGTACATAAAGTCCTATGTGTCGTCTCTATACTCTCAGGTCCTAGGAGTCAGTAGATAGTGTTTTTATAATCAACTTGAGATTTTGGTTTGAAGATACATGGAATGTCCAAGGTGGACCAGTATGTAAATATACTACTATGGTTCTTGTTTAAAGAATCTTTGGTAATGGATCTTTTTATAAAAGGTTTTAATTTTTAGTGATTTACAGTAATTCCGCTGTTAACGAAATGCTTCCACATTAGTTAGATGAGTTAATAATGTTTTGTTCGAACGGTTTGCCACAAAGGTAGTGTGGGAAAATGTCATTATAGATCACCAAAACATTGTCCTTTGCCAACAACAATGTGTGTTAGGCAATGACAAAGTCCAAAATCAAAGTCTCCCAATGATGAAGAAAGAAAACCAGGTGGTTTTATTCAAAGATAAAATAACAACTTTGGCATCCAAACAACTGACCTACAAAGGAGAAGTTCACCATGTGGATCATTAAGTACGGAGAGGAGGTACATCATAGCAAGTGGTTTTTCCACACACTTCCTCAATAAATCCATTGAAAAACTAAGATCATTGGAAACTGAACCACTAAGATGCTTCACACCCCATATAGATAAAAAATGCTAGAAGGAAATAAACCATAACCAAGAGCCTATCTAGGGTTGTTAGAAGGCCAACAAATTTATGTTTTACTTTTATTGAGATGGACTCCAAAATCTAGGCCCAAATCTTGCAAGTGGGATAAGGCCTTGGACACTTCAACACTATCACCAATGAAAGTGACATCATTTAGGTAGAAAATAATAAGTCAAGTGACATGCATCCTCTAGTTGTAAAATCAAGTGGTGAAGAGCCAATGATAAAATAAGTGGCCCAAGTGGGTTACCTTGTTGGACCCTAGTGGAGGAAAAAATAGACTCACCCCGATCCAAGTAAAGATGAGCAAGAAAAGAATAATAGAATTCAACCCAATGTGTAATCGCCGGACAATGAATATAAACTTCAACAAAAATGCTTATCCTGTCAACCATATTGAATGTGTTGGAGAAGTCCTTAAGAGATAATGTGTGTGTATGAATGTGTCTCTTATCATGGATGAAGCGTGTTACAAAACGCAAAAGAGTCGTTGCACCCCCAGAAACACCAACACCAAATTGACGATCCTGAAGATAAGAGACAATTTCTAAAATAACTCGCTTAGAAGCAATCCTAGAAACCATAAGACATCACCCTATTCCAATGGAGATGGGACAATTACCATTCTCATAATCTATAAGAGGTGTCAAGGGAGATCTAGAAATATAGGGATCCAAAGAGATAGGGAAACATGTACCCAATTAAAGAGTTACAACAACAACATCTCAGAACACATACTTCTCCCATTTTATCTCTCCTTGGGATTTCCTTATACATATCCCTTTTTTCACTCACTTAAGGACTTCTTTTCGGTTTTCCTTTCTTTATTTGCCTTGGCCGACCCCAAGAGAAGCTCAGGAATAGGAGGAGGACGACCCCAACCTGTTGGTAAGGTTCTTGACCTCTTTTCCCCTTGATTCCATGGTGGAAATTGATAGTAAATCATTGATTTCTTCTTAATTCGATCTCCTCTTCAACCCTAGCCAAACGTTTCAACCAAAAGCTTGAGGACGAGCCTAGGGGGAGTTTCAAGAGCTTCATCCACCATTTTTGCTGTGAGCGTGGAGCTTTGGATCTCAATTAGAGTCGGGTTTTATAACTTGAAACCCTAATTTTGTTATTGTATTCAATTCCCCATCAAATAATGATCATTTCTCTATTTACAATCATTGATTTGGTTGATTGATGCTATTTCCATGGAAATGATAGCAGGATTCATGGGTCTAGAGCTTGATGATGATAACATAATCATAAGCACACACCTCCCCAAATATCTAGACCAAACGGTTTCAATCAAATGTCCAAACAGTTTCACAAACCATTTGGGAGCAAACGGTTTCAAATCGTTTGGAATGAAACGGTTTCACTAAATCACATAGAAGCAAGCAGTTTAAGACAGTTTGGTGATGTTGACCAGGGTTGACCATTTGGGGATTTGTTCATAATGAACTAGGTTAATGACACATCAATTATTATTGATTAGTTCCAATTGGTTCATGAGTTGAAGGTCCATCAATCACCGAAACCCTAATCGGGTTAAGTGCTGATTTGTAATTTGATTAAGTTGGAAACTTAGTTTGATTGACCCAAACGGTTTCAAAACCATTTGGGGATCACCCAAACGGTCTCAAGAACGTTTGGGGGTCACCAAAGACCGTTTTTAGGTCTAGGTTTGAGTAAGTGTTTGAAGATCCAAAGATATGGTATGAACCCTAATCGGCTAAGTGCTGATTTTGCAAGTGATTGAAATGATGTTTTGGGTTGATTGACCCAAATGGTTTCAAAACCGTTTGGGGATCACCCAAATGGTCCCTAGACCATTTGGTGATCACCCAAGACCATTTGGAGATCTAGGGTTAAGTATGGTTGAGCAATTGAAGGTCCAAAGATATTAAGTTGATGTACTATCAATTGCTGATTTGGTGACCAATCCTAGGATACAAACCATAATTGAATGACATGGTTAATGATGATGTGATGGGAAAACGGTCTCAAGACTGTTTGGAGGTCATCCAAATGATCCCAAGACCGTTTGTGGGTCACCCAAGACCGTTTGGAGGTCTAGGGTTGACTATGGTTAGGTGTTTGAAGATCTAAAGATACTAAGTTGAAGTGCAATCAAATGCTGGTTTGGTGATCAATCCAATGATCCAAACCCTAATTGGATGACTTGGATTTGAGTGATGAGATAGGAAAACGATTTCAAGACCATTTGGAGGTCATCCAAACGACCTCAAGACCGTTTGGGGTCAGGTCATGTTCAATTTGGATGATGGTCCAATAGTTTTAAAGTAACTAGTTACACATTGATTAATGTTGAAGGATCATCGATTCTAAACCCTAATGCAATTGATTCAAACCCTAATTGATGACCAATTGAGGGTCAATTGAGGGTCAAATCAGTTGAAGGATGACCTATTTAACTCAATCAAAGTATGGTGATAGGTCCAATTGATGATTGGTTACATGAATACAATGGTTGATGGAATCAACATTGAGAACCCTAAACCAATTGGAGTAGTTGAGACCATCTTTGGTCCATGCAGTTTTGAGGAGGTTTGGAAAAAATGGTCTCAAGACCGTTTGGGACCAAATGATCCCAAACCGGTTGAGTTCATGCGGTTTCAAAAAGGTACTTTAGCAAATGATCTTGAAGGTCACCTTTACCAAATAGTTTCAAACCGTTTGAACTTTGAAAGACCTAGACCGTTTGAGGCCCAAGTAATCAAAATTGTTTGAGGATCAATATGGTTAATCCACTTGGATACCAATTGTAATTAAAGATCCAATTGGTCAATTCATTCAGATACCTCATGTAATAGAGGTCCAATGTGATTGAATCTCTTGAGAATTAAGTTGATGACTGATCCATTGTTCCAATGATGATTATTAAGGTTAGGTACAAAGGTTGAAACCCTAAAAGTACCTAGATGATCAATACCTTTAGATTAATTAACCCAAAAAGGTTATAAGAGTAATGTCTTAGCACACTATGTTAACCATAGTTGTATGTACTTGATTAAAGGGTTGATGTGACCTAATCAAGCTGGGAGGATGATAGAAAGGAATTCATATATGAGTATTGATCATTTGATGATTAGGTTATGATCCTTAATAAAGAGATTATGAAACCCTAATCCATAAGGTTAATGAATCTTAACCCTAGTTCAGGGTAACATCATGTAAAATCCCAATTTTGGGAATAAAGAGTGAAACCCTAATTGGGATAAGTATCCCCAATTGATAGGAAAGGAGAAACCCCAACTGATGGTGATGCGATGAGAAACCCTAATTGATGGTGATGCCATGAGAAACCCTAATTGATGGTGATGCCATGAGAAACCCTAATTGATGGTGATGCCATGAGAAACCCTAATTGATGGTGATGCCATGAGAAACCCTAATTGATGGTGATGCTATGAGAAACCCTAATTGAGGGTGATGTCATGAGAAATCCTAGTTGGGATGAATAGTAAATGAAACCCCAAAGCCCTAATAAAGGGTAAAGGTAGGTGAAATTCTAAATGGAGTTATAATATTTAAAGCCCTAACCTTGTGCAATATGATGACAAACCAGAACCCTGATAATAAAAGTAGAGGGTGAAACCTTATAAAGGTGAAATACCTTAAAGGATTGAGTATAGGCAACCTTATTGTAGGCAATGCCTTAACCTAAAATGAGTCCATATCATTAAAGGTAATTGGACCATTCTTGTGTGTGACCTATGCACTTCATGATGAGAGTGACAAGTCAATGGATGAAAGTATTAAGATGGGAAGTGCCTTAATATAAGATAAGCTGATAACTCAAGGAAGATAGAGGTGATGAGGAAAGTGATATACCTTGATGCATTTCAAATCCAATCTATTTTAGTAAGAAACGTATGAAGTGTGTTATGTAAATTGTTACAATAAAATGTAATGAGTTTGATATACCTTGAAAAGCATAGGCTAATATGCCTTGAGAATAAGGGTAAGCCAAACTAATGAGTATGATGTAATCATACCATGATAAGGATGAGGAATGAACTCATACCTTGTACTGAGAATCATTTAATGATAAATGTTAAGCGTAATGAACATGCCTGAATTCTAAAGATGTGTAATGGCCTCATGAGCCATATGGTTACATGTTGCCTAGTGAGAGGTGACAAGGTGTTTTATGGGCCTTATGAGCTATGAGGATGGTTGTTTCCTAGTGAGAGGTAAGAAAATGTTTTAAAGGTTACATAGGATTGACATAGTTCAATACCTAGAATAATATCACAAGATTGATATAGTTCAATACCTGGAATAGATGCACAAGATTAGCATAGTCTAATACCTGGAATAACAATTGCACAAGATTGGTTAAATCCCAATACCTGGAATAATGTCACAGGATTGGTAATAACCCAATACCTGGAATAATAACACAAGATTGGTCAAATCCCAATACCTGGAATAATGTCACAGGATTGGTAATAACCCAATACCTAGAATAATAATAACACAGGATTGGTTAAATCCCAATACCTGGAATAATGTCATAGGATTGGTAATAACCCAATACCTGGAATAATAACACTGGATTGGTTAAATCCCAATACTTGGAATAATGTCACAGGATTGGTAATAACCCAATACCTGGAATAATAATAACACAGGATTGGTTTAATCCCAATACCTGGAATAATGTCACATGATTGACATAGTTCAATACCTAGAATGATAACACAAGATTGATAATAACCCAATACCTGGAATAATAACACAAGATTGGTTAAATCCCAATACCTAGAATAATGTCACAGGATTGACATAGTTCAATACCTGGAATAATAACACATGATTGGTAATAACCCAATACCTAGAATAATAGCACAGGATTGGTAATAACCCAATACCTGGAATAGTTTCACAAGATTGACATAGTTCAATACTTGGAATGGTTACAAAAGATTGACATAGTTCAATACTTGGAATGGTTACACAAAATTGACATAGTTCAATACTTGGAATGGTTACACAAGATTGACATAGTTCAATTCTTAGAATGGTTACACAGGATTGACATAGTTCAATATTTGGAATGGATACACAGGAATAATACAAGTCTAATGCTTGTACTAGTTGCACATGATTGGTATAGACCAATGCCTAAATAATACATGATGATGTACACTCTCATGTCCAATATAACCAAAAATCTATTTAGCAGATTGGCCAAGGCCAATAAGTTGAATTAAGAATGTCTCATGGGTGACATATCAAGATAATGAGTGTCACAAGAGAAGTTTGACGTGATGGTATGATACGAAAGATAAATGATATACATGTTCTTCCTATTCCTTATTAAGTGAATAGTTGATCTATTGTTCTATCATAAATAGTTACAATGCTTTAAGATGAGAATTCTTTAAACTGGATATTGTCTGTCCAGTTTTATATATTTAATTGCAATAATAATGTTTTGGCGGAGAGCTATATCTCCCACTGGGACAATTTACAATTGTTTCACCCCCGTGGGATCCAATATTTTTAGGTGGATGTGGATAAGAAGACATGAAACCTTTAGCAGAGAAGGAACAACAACAACATCGAGGACAACAACAATATCTCAGGTGGAGATACTGCCTGTCTAGTCACATAGTTAGGAAGTCCTATGTGTCATCTCTGTACTCTCAGGTCCTCGGAGTCAGTAGTCAGTGTTTTTATTTAATTGATCTGAGATTTTGGCTTCATGCCTCAAGGTTTTTATGTTGTCTGTATATAATGTTGAATAGGATAGCTGATGTTGTAATCCTCGAGAAGAGATAGTACATGTTGTGTACTTATGGAACAGAATGTAAATATTATATTTTGGATCTTGATGAAAATGATTTCCTACGTGTGGATCTCTTTGCAAAAAGTTTTAATTTTTAGTGATTTTCAGTAATCCGCTGCAAATGATTCGCTTCCGCTTAAGTTAATCTTGTGTTTTGTAAGTTGGATGCCACAATTTAGTGGTATCAGAGCTCTAGGTTCGCTGAGTCTACAGAGACATAGGACTAAGGTATCGAGTCTGTTCTAAGTGTACTTCAGTGTATCTTATAGTGTCTTCTGCTTATGCAGAAGAAGATTTATAACTTAAAGATGTCTGAAGGACATGAAGAATACGTTGCTGAGAGCCATGTTGCTACACCAGTGGGAGGTGCAAGGGATCACGCAAGGGAGGAACCAGTGCCTAAAAATCCTCATGTTGATGAAATCATGAGAGGAAACCCAGATGTTCATAATCTTTTAGGGAAACTCATGACTACGATGAGGTATATAGCAGACCAGATGCCAGCACCAGCACCTAGGGCACCAGTTCCCAATGAGGGATATGGGTCTGGTAAGACCTTTGAACGACTACGTCGTGTAGGAGCCATAGAATATGCTGGAACATCTGACCTAGCAGATGCTGATCTCTGGCTCATTGAATTAGAAAAAGCCTTTAAGATCCTTAGTATCCCTGAGGCTGACAAAGTTAAACATGCAGTGTACCTTTTGAAAGGTAGTGCTAGACATTGGTAGGCTATAGAAGAAATAAAAAGGAATGATGAAGAGGTTGGCTGGGAGGAATTCCATCGAGAATTCGTCAATAACTATTTTCCAAAGACTTATGTAGATGAAAAGATCTCACAGTTTTAGAAAATACGACAGAGAGCCATGTCAATAAGTGAATATGAGGTTAAGTTCATGGAACTTTTACAATTTTTCCCCCAGATGGCTGCTACTGAGGAGGAAAAGATTCGACATTTTGAGAAAGGATTGAATGCTGAGATGTCCATTATGACATCTACCCTAGAAAGTATGGAGAGGTTTGCCACATTTTTGGAGTCTATACGAAGGATAAAAAGATCTACGATAAAGAAACATGAGACAAACCTCAAAATAAAGTCTACACAATCACTGGGACTAATGAGTAGTGGCAGCAGACAACCAAAATCTTCACCAGTCCAACCACAATATAGTACACCTATGCAAGGGTCATCAAGTTGGGGTCGAGCTTGTCATAAATGTGGACAACTAGGACATTTTAGGCAACAATGTCCAAGGAGAAACAGTGAAATGACCCAGCAGTCAAGGCATAATCTGCAAAACCCACAAGGACCTCAGTCCAGTGGAGCATATGATAGAGGACAAAGACAAGTGTCATAGTTTAGTCCATCTACTTCTGGTAGTAAAGGACAAAGGAAATAACAAATAACAACTAAGTCCATGTTCTGGGTTAGATAAGATGCTAGTTATCTTGTAAAAGGTAAACTTGTCAAGATTGAACTTTCTATTTTGAATTACCTTCTATTTCCTACTATAAGAAAAGTAGTTGTAGTTTAGTTCATCTGTATAATCCTTTAAGGATATGAGGAAGAGATAGTAGTATGTAATTTGTGTTTAGTTTAATATTCTTTTATATGTTTTGAAGTTTCTCTTTCTCTATTAAGAAAGGGAAGAGATGAAAAAGGAACTCAGAAGAAATCTGAGATATTAAATATACTAAATCTAAAGAGATGAAAAACATAAAATAAAGTAAGTGCATACTACTTGATCTCAGTATTTATATACCCTGGCCAGGTATACAACTATTAATGATAAAGTGAGTATGGAGACTCTTAGATTGTTATCTTTTTGATTGCCCAGATCAAGCAGTCATTCTGATACAATCTAATGAGTATCATGAAATAAGAAGTATGGAATGAATAAATGTGTCCTGTCCTAAGCATAAGAAAGAGAAATCTGAGATAACCTCAGATGAGCATGTTTGTATGAGGAATTAAAAGTATACTCCTCATAAGATAAGAATGAAAATAAGGGAGATGAATCTTATCCAATAAAGTTGTAAGTATTATAAATATCCCTTCCATGATGTGGGAATGGAAAATGTGATGAGATCCTAAGATGATCATAAACATGTTAGATAATAATAAAGAAAAGAATAATGTTATGTGATCATCCTTATAGATTCTTGAGCTTAGGGCAAGGAACTTGTAACGAACCTGACCTGGGTTATGAGGTAACCCTATTTGTTTTGGCTAATTAAATTGATTATAACTTTAATATAATCCTCTAAGGTGGTTTTTTTATCATGTGACACACTCATGTTTCAAGTTTGGTCCCGATTGAATGTTGTTTGAGCAATTTTCCTTTATTTTGGATCAAAGTGCAATCTACCCAAATTGAGGGGCTATAATGCAAAATGTCACATATTGAACATGCCTCATGTGTTTTAGCATCATTATTGAGAGAATTATGCAAGGTGGTGGCTTGTGCACAATGCTGGTACCTTGTGCACCAATTTTGGTACAAATTGTAATTTACCCAAAATGTGGGGTTGATATGCAACTTACCACCTCTAGAGTGTTCCTATTTCCTATATGTATCATTTATAGAAGAGATAATGAATGAGACACCATGTTTGGATCAATTATGAATGATGATACTCTTGGTGATGAAATGACCAAGAAAAAGGGTTGAATTTGGAAGCTTAACTTGAGTTATATCAAGTTGAAAAGCTTATATATGAGTGCCTATCGGCCATGGAGCCCAAGGAGGTGTCCCATATAGTTTTATGAACTATTTGCAAAGTCCATATTGTGAAAAGCAGCTCAAGGAGGTGAGGTGTGATGGCCAACACGTTTCCTTAGAAAAAGTCTATCAACTTGACTTAAAATAGTGATTAAACCTAGACGACTTATCCAAATGGATAAGTAATGGACAAATTTGCATCTCAAGATGATCCTCAACAGTTTTTCAAGACAAGATAAATGTTGATGCATTCATGGACACGTGTCACCCATGCATGACACGTGGCACCTACTAGCTCAAAATGTTGACACCTCATTTTTGCCTTTCTTCATGATCAACAAGTATATTTACCCCTAGTTTCACCCCTTGGTGCAATTTTGCGACCCTTACCACCCTCATACCCTAAGGTATCGTGCATAGAGCTCCCATATCGTGAAGGGATGCTGTGGTCTCATGCATGGGCCTTGGGATATCGCCCATGGCAAGACCATATCGCCCAAGTAGGTGATATCGGCCATATAGGGTGATATCAGCCATAGAGTGAAGTGTTTTGACTCCAAGTGAGTGCCATATCGTGCAAGTGAGTATCATATCGTGCAAGAGGGTTGGAATATCGTGCAAGGGCACAAGGGTATCGTGCATAGGCCTTGGGTATCAGCCATAGCAAGTGTATCGGCCATACCATGTTGATATTGTCCATAGCAAGTTGATATCGACCAATTGAAGTGATTTTAGCCACAAGTGAGGGGGTATCGGCCACAAGCAAGGTTGTGTCGGCCAAGAGGAATTCCATATCGCCCAAGAGTTGTGGGGTGTCGTCCAAGGAGCTAAGTATCTCAAAACTTAACCCTAAGGTGAGGCAATGATCATCTTCAACATTGGATTGAAGCATGGAATTAGGGTTATGATCTACCTTTCTTTTCTTCTTCACCAATTGCTTATCCATGGTGATTCCTTGTATATGAAGGAGTTGTGAACGAGCCTTGGACATTTGATAAAGTCATCTTCAAGCTTAGGAACATGGAGCTTTGGAGCTTGGAGCTTTGAAGTGGTTCTTAAGGCGGGTTATATAACTTGAACTCAACCATGTTATTATTCTTCACCTCAATTGCTATAATTAGTGAAATACTTTTAATTCCGAAATTCCCTGAAATATTTGATGAAATTATGAGTTCTAGTAGTTGCTTAGACCTATTGACATGAACTATAATAGTTATAACAAAGGTCTAGAGCTTGAAGATGATGATATCACCTTATAAAAGTGATATCGGGTGCATGCACATAAGCAAGCACCTCTAACCCGATATAATGATGCACCTATTTCACTAAAATGATATGAATAGGTTTGTAAACCTTATTGAACGTTATAGGGGTGTATTATACACCTCTTTCACGATAGGTAGTCAAGTATAGAGTCCATACACAATACAAGGTCAATTGTATACTTGTAAGTTGACAAGAAACCCTAATTTGGGTAACCCGATATAAGTGAAGAGTAACAAGTGCTATTGCACGATATGATCATATAATACATAATTGGTACTTAGTATCGTGAGTCCTACATGACCTTGCATGACATGGTTGCACGACACATGACCTTGCACGATAGGGTTGCACGATACACAACCCTAGACAATATGGTAGCCCGACATGTTGATGAGTTGATACCTCTTAAGCATCATGGGCAACACATATATGTACCATGTGCCGATTACAATCAACCATAACCCAACATGGGTGTTGCAACCTAATGTTTTATGGAGTATCCCAATATGGTTTGGTACCCTACACTCCTATTGATTTGTATATTGGGTTGAACCTGATATGGAAAACCCTAATCCATCATGGCCAACCCTAGATGGTGAGCTGCCCGATATGGTGATTGAATGCAACTCTAGCCCAAAATGGTGATGGATTAGTACCTCATGTACGACATGGGTAACACATACAAACACCTCTATCCCGATATGGATGATGGTCATATACCTCCAACCCGATATGGTGGTGCCTGTACACCTACAACTCGATATGGTGAACATATGCACATCTTTAACCTTATACACCTTGTAAAGGTGAGGGCAAGACACTCTTAGGAGTGATGAGTGTAACACCAAGTAATGGTGTGGCTAATACCTTGATAGGAGAAGCACCTAGAGTGGTTGATAATGGACAACCTTATATCAATAATGCCTTAACCCGAGATGAGTCCATATCATTGATGATGGTTGAATAATTCAAATGTGTGACTTATGACCAATACATTACATGATAAATGTGATGAGCTAGTGCACAAAGTATTAGTATGGGACATAACCTAATAAAAGATAAGTTGATGAACTTAAGTATGTTAATAGTGATGAGGAAAGTGATACATCAAGACATGATAGACATCACACCCAACACTTCAAGGTTGATGCACCTTAAATCCAATATACTTGGATGAGTAACACATGAAGTGTGTCATGTCAATTGTTACATTGAGATGTAATGAGATTAATGTAGTTTGATAAGTGTAGGCTAACATACCTTGAGAAAGGGTTTAGCATAGTTAATAAAGTATGATGTAATCATTCTCTGGTAAGGATGAGAGAGAAACTCATACCTTGTGTTGATGATCATTTAATGATAAATGATGAGAATAAATAATTATGATTGAATACTTATGATATCAATGTTTGCTCCTAGATGTGTGGAGCAATGAATTAGGGTTTGATTTAATAATATGAACTTGAAACCCTATTTGGCAATAAAGGGAAACCCTAACCCTAAAAAGTTGTTGCCTAGTGAGAGGTGAAAAGATGTGCAATGGCCTTGTGAGCCATGTGAATAAGTTGTTGCCTAGTGAGAGGTGACAAGATGTGCAATGGCCTTGTGAGCCATGTGAATAAGTTGTTGCCTAGTGAGAGGTGAAAAGATGTATGATGGCCTTGTGAGCCATGTGAATACTTGCACAACAAGTGAAATGAATACCTTGGTCTGAGGACCTAGAGGTAATGGTTACCTATTATAGAAGTAACAATGTTATGTGATGATCTAAGGGTTTGAATACCCATATCCAGCAATCATGATAATGATTATGTGAAGGGATGAGAATTCCCAGTAATGTGATAAGGGACTAAGATCCCAAGTATCATGTGTTTTAAAGATTTTGAAAGTATTTGATAAATGTTTTATACCTTTCTTTGTAGCATCTGTTATAATAATTCTTGTTTGAAACTTGACTGATGCTAAAAGAATATGGTAATGCACTTAATTAATCAAGTGGAATCTTATCATGTAGTGCCCTAGCCATAGATCCATCATCTTCAGTAGTTGGTGATGGTGAAATAGGTTTTCCTACGAGATCTCCTGATGAATGCATATTGTTGAATATGTGGGGGTGATGGGCGTGAATACCTTACGCCCTGATGGAGAAATTGATGTGAGATAAACATTAAATCTCTCAATCCTTCATTATATGTGTCGGGATGGATGTATCATGAATCTCCCGATGGTGATGAATGCCGGATTGATGTGAGATAAACATTAAATCTCTCGATGCCGAAGAGAGGCAACTAACACTGTAACTCTTGTAGCAGTTTCCAGTATACCCTGGTAAGCTATGATAAGCAGTTGACATGGTCCTGTTTGTGGTCTCGCACTGACCGAGATGTGGGAGGTCATGGAGTCTGGATCTTCCATTGACCTATGTATGGTACCGATTTCGACTTCGCAGTGGTCGGTTGGAGTATGAGTGGTATACCTCATCTCCTCAGGGCATAAGTGTGATTGTAAAATGTAATCAGCCGTATATCATGTTTGCTTAAGGAATGAATACAGAAATCATTGGCTGATGTTACATTTATTTTATGCATCCTTAATGGATAGATGTGATTTATGTTTCTTTACATTCCTTGCAAAGTAGATAGATGATTTATAACTCTACCAAGGGTAGATGCAATGTTCTCCTTAAGAAAGGAGATTACTTCATTTTGTTCATACAGTGAAATATTCCTGTTTATTAATATAAAAAGAACCTCTGCTCAGTTTATAAATATTTAATCTGTGATAATAATATGTTCGGCGGAGAGTTATATCTCTCGCTGGGACAATTACAATTGTCTCACCCTTGTGGGACCCAAATTTTTAGGTGGGTGTGCACGAGGCATTGGAGACCTTACTGCAGAGGAGGAACAACAGCTAAGGCAGTAGTGATAGCTCAGGTTGAGTGTAATGTTTGTCATGTCTTGTAGATATGAGTCCTATGTGTCGTCTCTGTACTCTCAGGTCCTTGGAGTTGGTTCGTTATGGTTTCATGAACGATATGAGGTTTTGGCTTGTAATCCTTGACGTTTTATGTTGCTTCATTATATGTTTTGACAAAGCAACTGTTATATGTTATCCTTGAGAAAAGATGGTACAGTGTACGTACAATGTTAACAATGATGTATATAAAGTTTTGGTTCTTCCTTAAAGAGTTTTCCTAGAAATGGATCTCTTTGAAAAATGGTTTTAATTTTTAGTGATTTTGTTAATCTGTTGTTTATGTTTAAATTCTGCTTAATTAGTAATGATTTTTCTATCGGTTTGGTGATGGTCGTTACAGAACTTAGGATGAGATGAAGAGTAAATGGTTCATGAATAGTTGAAAACACAGGAATAAATACGAGGAATATGAATCCTTGTTTTCTTTCCTGTCAAGGACATGGTATTCAAGTGGGTCATAGGACACTTGATGTGCATAATACAAAGATGTTTATGTGATGGATACTTAGAAAGGTATCCGTTTATCTTTGGCTTTGGCTCTAAGATGAAGATATATGTAATAAGTAATGTTCCAAGATGAAAGGAAGATAAATATGTGATGTGTATTTAAAAACATGTGATAGGTACCAAGGTAAGAAATCCTAGTATCTAAATATATATCAGATAATTCATGTTGACTACTTGCAATGGTCAACCATGAAATCAAATTAAATATGTAAAATAATATGAACATCACATGTTAGGGGTTTATGTTTTTCATAAGCATACCAATTGAAGATATCCTTGAGAAAAGTTCTTAGTTGATATGTAACCTCTTCTTATGGTAAGAAAATGCACAAATAATGAGATAGTTAGTGCATGTAATAAGGAAATCTTGTGCTATGTCATCAGGTAAGGTGACACAATTAAAGCATAAAAAGACTTATAGTCCCAAGTGGATGACAGAATATAATGGTGAATCTTGTATGAGAAAGGTTGAATTAATTAAGGAATATGGGAGTATATGTTCCATGTGAATCATTCCATGATAAACTTGTATGGAATAACTTTTTATTGATCAAAACTCTATGATATCTCCATAATAATGAGGTTTTATTTGAGTACATGATGATATGATGCATGAATAATAACTGTTTTCCTTTATCTGGGATTTCAGGGACGAAATCCTTATGAGGGGTGGATAATTTATAACATCCCTAACTTGGGTTATGCTTTAACCCTAGGTGTTTTAATAAATAAATATGATTATATTCTTAATCTTATCTTGTGAAAAGTAATTAGGGCTCATGAGGAACTTATGTTTCAATTTTGGTCCTGTTTGAACAATGTTGAAGCAATGTTTGCTTATTTTGGACTAAAGTGTAAATTACCCAAGTTAAGGGGCTAACTTAAAAATGTTACATAATAATATGTTCCTCTGATGTTGAGACATCATAAGAATGAATATTATGTAGTGGTATGCTTTCCACAAGCCTGGACACCAAGATAGAGCATGTTGGACAATGTTTGTGCATTAAAACCTAGTTTTGGTGTAAAGTGCAATTTACCCAAAACCTAAGGTTAAATATGCAAATTACCACTTCAATAAGGTCCCTAATTTTTCTTTATATCATTTAGAGCAAAGAAAATGAGAGGGACGCCTCATTTGAATTAAGTTGGAGGAGAGCGAATCTTGATATTAAAATAATCAAGATTTAAGCCTAATTGGAACCCTAATTCTATTTAATGCAAAAAAAAATAAAATAATTAAAGGGGCCTTCAACCAAAATTAAAATGGTTGGATTCAGATGTGTGTGGACTATCTTAATCCTTGCAAAGGCAGGAGAATATCCTAAGGAGGTGAAATTCCACTCACCATTATTATAAGAAAACGAAATTCCACTCAAAAATGGATATTAATATTATAAGGGTTAAGGTGCGTAATTTCTTTTCCCTTTATTCTTGGATAATGAATAGGTTTTGCAAGAACATGAATATGTCTTAGTGGCCAAGAAATGGAGGGGGATTTGGTGGAAATTATTTTGGGAATTAAAGGAAATAATCCCATTTTCTCTCTCCTTGGGATTTCCTTATACATATCCCTTTTTCCACTCACTTAAGGACTTCCTTTCAGTTTTCCTTTCTTTATTTGCCTTGGCCAACCCCAAGAGAATCTTAGGAAAAGGAGGAGGACGACCCCAACCTGTTGGTAAGGTTCTTGACCTCTTTTCCCCTTGATCCCATGGTGGAAATTGAAAGTAAATCATTGATTTCTTCTTAATTCGATCTCCTCTTCAACCCTAGCCAAACATTTCAACCAAAAGCTTGAGGACGAGCCTAGGGGTTGTTTCAAGAGATTCATCCACCATTGTTGCCATGATCTTGGAGATTTGGAGCTCAATTGGAGGAGGGTTTTATAACTTGAAACCCTAATTTTGTTATTGCATTCAATTCCCCATCAAATAATGATCATTTCTCTATTTACAATCATTGATTTGGTTGATTGATGATATCTCCATGGAAATCACAGCAGGTTTTGTGGGTCTAGATCTTGATGATGATGACATCATCATAAGCACACACCTACTCAAATATTTCGACCAAACGGTTTCAATCAAATGTCCAAACGGTTTCACAAACCGTTTGGGAGCAAACTATTTCAAACCGTTTGGAATGAAACAATTTCACTAAACCGCATAGAAGCAAACGGTTTAAGACCGTTTGGTGATGTTGACCAGGTTTGACCATTTGGGTATTTGTTCATAATGAACTAGGTTAATGACCCATCAATTATTATTGATTAGTTCCAATTGGTTCATGAGTTGAAGGTCCATCAATCACCGAAATCCTAATGAGGTTAAGTGCTGATTTGCAATTTGATTAAGTTGGAAACTTGGGTTGATTGACCCAAACGGTTTCAAACTGTTTGGGGATCACCCAAACGGTCTCAAGAACGTTTGGGTCACCCAAGACCGTTTTGAGGTCTAGGGTTGAGTATGGTTAAGTGTTTGAAGATCCAAAGATATGGTATGAACCCTAATCGGCTAAGTGCTGATTTTGCAAGTGATTGAAATGATGTTTTGGATTGATTGACCCAAACGGTTTCAAAACCATTTGGGGATCACCCAAACGGTCCCAAGACCGTTTGGTGATCACCCAAGACTGTTTGGAGGTCTAGGGTTAAGTATGGTTGAGCAATTGAAGGTCCAAAGATATGAAGTTGATGTACAATCAATTTCTGATTTGGTGACCAATCCTAGGATCCAAACCTTAATTGAATGACATGGTTAATGATGATGTGATGGGAAAACGGTCTCAAGACCATTTGGAGGTCATACAAATGATCCCATGACCGTTTGGGGGTCTCCCAAGACCGTTTGGATGTCTAGGGTTGACTATGGTTAGGTGTTTGAAGATCTAAAGATACTAAGTTGAAGTGCAATCAAATGTTGGTTTGGTGATCAATCCAATGATCCAAACCCTAATTGGATGACTTGGATTTGAGTGATGAGATTGGAAAACGGTCTCAATACCATTTGGAGGTCATCCAAACGACCTCAAGACCGTTTGGGGTTAGGTCATGTTCAATTTGGATGATTGTCCAATAGTTTTAAAGTGGCTAGTTACACATTGATTAATGTTGAAGGATCATCGATTCTAAACCCTAATCCAATTGATTCAAACCCTAATTGATGACCAATTGAGGGTCAATTAAGGGTTAAATCAGTTGAAGGATGACCTATTTAACTCAATCAAAGTATGGTGATTGGTCCAATTGATGATTGGTTACATGAATATAATGGTTGATGGAATCAACATTGAGAACCCTAAACCAATTGGAGTAGTTGAGACCATCTTTGGTTCATGCGATTTTGAGGAGGTTTGGACCAAACGATCTAAAGACCATTTGAGTCCAAACGGTCTCAAGGCCGTTTGGGACCAAACGATCCCAAACCGGTTGAGTTCATGCGGTTTCAAAAAGGTACTTCAGCAAATGATCTTGAAGGTCACCTTTACCAAACGGTTTCAAACCGTTTGAACTTTGAAAGACCAAGACCGTTTGAGGCCCATGTAATCAAAATTGTTTGAGGATCAATATGGTTAATCCACTTGGATACCTATTGTAATTAAAGATCCAATTGGTCAATTCATTCAGATACCTCATGTAATAGAGGTCCAATGTGATTGAATCTGTTGAGAATTAAGATGATGACTGATCCATTGTTCCAATGATGATTATTAAGGTTAGGTACAAAGGTTGAAACCCTAAAAGTACCTAGATGATCAATACCTTTAGATTAATTAACCCTAAAAGGTTATGAGAGTAATGTCTTAGCACACTATGTTAACCATAGTTGTATGCACTTGATTAAAGGGTTGATGTGACCTAATCAAGTTGGGAGGATGATAGAAAGGAATTCATATATGAGTATTGATCATGTGATGATTAGGTTATGATCCTTAATAAAGAGATCATGAAACCCTAATCCATAAGGTTAATGAATCTTAACCCTAGTTCAGGGTAACATCATGTAAAACCCCAATTTTGGGAATAAAGAGTGAAACCCTAATTGGGATAAGTATCCCCAATTGATAGGAAAGGAGAAACCCTAATTGATGGTGATGCCATGAGAAACCCTAATTGATGGTGATGCCATGAGAAACCCTAATTGATGGTGTTGCCATGACAAACCCTAATTTATGGTGATGCCATGAGAAACCCTAATTTATGGTGATGCCACGAGAAACCCTAATTGATGGTGATGCCATGAGAAACCCTAATTGATGGTGATGCTTTGAGAAACCCTAATTGAGGGTGATGTCATGAGAAATCCTAGTTGGGATGAATAGTAAGTGAAACCCCAAAGCCCTAATAAAGGGTAAAGGTAGGTGAAATTCTAAATGGAGTTATAATATTTAAAGCCCTAACCTTGTGGAATATGATGAAAAACCAGAACCCTGATAATAAAGTAGAGGGTGAAACCTTATAAAGGTGAAATACCTTAAAGGATTGAGTATAGGCAACCTTATTGTAGGCAATGCCTTAACCTAAAATGAGTCCATATCATTAAAGGTAGTTGGACCATTCTTGTGTGTGACCTATGCACTTCATGATGAGAGTGATAGGTCAATGGATGAAAGTATTAAGATGGGAAGTGCCTTAATACAATATAAGCTAATAACTCAAGGAAGATAGAGGTGATGAGGAAAGTGATATACCTTGATGCATTTCAAATCCAATCTTTTTGAGTAAGAAACGTATGAAGTGTGTTATGTAAATTGTTACAATAAAATGTAATGAGTTTGATATACCTTGACAAGCATAGGATAATATACCTTGAGAATTAGGGTAAGCCAAATGAATGAGTATGATGTAATCATACCATGATAAGGATGAGGAATGAACTCATACCTTGTACTGAGAATCATTTAATGATAAATGTTAAGAGTAATGCACATGCCTGAATTCTAAAGATGTGTAATGGCCTCATGAGCCATATGGTTAGATGTTGCCTAGTGAGAGGTGACAAGGTGTTTTATGGGCCTTATGAGCTATGAGGATGATTGTTGCCTAGTGAGAGGTAACAAAATGTTTTAAAGGTTACACATGATTGACATAGTTCAATACCTGGAATAATATCACAGGATTGATATAGTTCAATACCTGGAATAGATGCATAGGATTAGCATAGTCTAATACCTGGAATAACAACTGCACAAGATTGGTTAAATCCCAATACTTGGAATAATGTCACAGGATTGGTAATAACCCAATAACTAGAATAATAACACATGATTGGTTAAATCCCAATACCTGGAATAATGTCACAGGATTGGTAATAACCCAATACCTAGAATAATAATAACACAGGATTGGTTAAATCCCAATACCTGGAATAATGTCACAGGATTGGTAATAACCCAATACCTGGAATAATAACACATGATTGGTCAAATCGCAATACCTAGAATAATGTCACAGGATTGGTAATAACCCAATACCTGGAATAATAATAACACAAGATTGGTTAAATCCCAATACCTGGAATAATGTCACAGGATTGACATAGTTCAATACCTGGAATGATAACACATGATTGATAATAACCCAATACCTGGAATAATAACACATGATTGGTTAAATCCCAATACTTGGAATAATGTCACAGGATTGACATAGTTCAATACATGGAATAATAACAAAGGATTGGTAATAACCTAATACCTGGAATAATAACACATGATTGGTAATAACCCAATACCTGGAATAGTTGCGCAAGATTGACATAGTTCAATACTTGGAACGGTTACACAAGATTGACATAGTTCAATACTTGGAATGGTTACACAAGATTGACATAGTTCAATACTTGGAATGGTTACACAAGATTGACATAGTTCAATACTTAGAATGGTTACACAGGATTGAAATAGTTCAATATTTGGAATGGATACACAGGAATAATACAAGATGCTTGTACTAGTTGCACATGATTGGTATAGACCAATGCCTGAATAAGACATGTTGATGTACACTCTCATGTACAATATAACCAAAAATCTATTTAGCTGATTGGCCAAGGCCAATAAGTTGAATTAAGAATGTCTCATGGGTGACATATCAAGATAATGTGTGTCACAAGAGAAGTTTGACATGATGGTATGATACGAAAGATAAATGATATACATGTTCTTCCTATTTATTATTAAGTGAATAGTTGATCTATTGTTCTATCATAAATAGTTACAATACTTTAAGATGACAATGCTTTAAACTGCATATCCTCTGTCCAATTTTATATATTTAATTGCAATAATAATGTTTTGGTGGAGAGCTATATTTCCCGTTGGGACAATTTACAATTGTCTCACCCCCGTGGGATCCAATGTTTTTAGGTGGACGTGGATAAGAAGACATGAAACCTTTAGCAGAGAAGGAACAACAACAACATCGAGGATAGCAATAATATCTTAGGTGGAGATACTGCCTATCTAGTCACATAGTTAGGAAGTCCTATGTGTCGTCTCTGTACTCTCAGGTCCTCGGAGTCAGTAGTCAGTGTTTTTATTTAATCGATCTGAGATTTTGGCTTGATGCCTCGAGGTTTTTATGATGTATGTATATAATGTTGAATAGGACAGTTGATGTTGTAATCCTTGAGGAGATAGTACAGGTTGTGTACTTATGGAACAGAATGTAAATATTATATTTTGGATCTTGATGAAAAAGATTTCCTACATGTGGATCTCTTTGCAAAAAGTTTTAATTTTTAGTAATCCGTTGCCAATGATTCACTTCTGCTTAATTTAATCTTGTGTTTTGTAAGTTGGATGCCACATTGTGCTTTTATGAAAGCACAAGATAATATCTTCAATCATACCATAAGAAGAAATGAATGGAGAAGAAGACAACTTTGGGACTGGTAGCACCAATGGAGGGGGGTTGAGGATGCTTGGACTCATGATCCAACGAAGTTGTATTATTAGTTGGTAGAACACCGTTAGAAAAAAAATGAAAAAAGATGTTGCAAATTGACCATCTTTGACCTTAGATTTGGTAACAGAAGAATTTGAGTTTGTTGTCTGAGAATGACTAATTGGTAATTTGTGTTGTAAAATACAGATAAGAAGTTGTTGAATTGCATTAGGGCCTGAGTTTCATGTGTCTAAAGTTAAATAATCACTATTTATTGTAAAGAAATATGTTTTTTTGGAGATAATTCAGTAGCAAGTATGAGGATAAAGGACAAATAGAGGAAGCAACAATGTATGTATCCATGTATCAAATGAGGATGGATAAGATGCAACATGATTCATAGCTACTCGTAAAGCATCTACAAAGAGAAGATGACAAAGGAGAGGGATATTCTTGATTGTAGGGACACCCACTCAAAAGACTTTGTCAAGAAGATTGGGATAAAGATCTATATGGACTATTGGCAACTACTAGTGGTTCATTGTTGATGGGATTTCAAGTTACATTGAATACAAAATTGGAGACATATCCTTTGTAGGAGAAGAAAACCAATAATCACATTGAGGTGATTTTGAGCAAGACCGACATGGGAGGATGATGGTAGCATCATCACCATTTTATTCTTTATGGGAGACATCCTTAGACCAAGGTAGGGTGTGAAGAAAAATACCACCAACCCAACATTTACAAGAACTTAAAGAAACATCTAAGGCTCCCAAACATTAAAATAATTCGATGCTTTGTAAATGTTAAGTACTCGTGCAGGCTGGGACAAGTGAATCGTACAAAAGTGATTTAGAAAACAGTTTGATCCCAAAAAGGTTTGTCATGATAAGAATGATGATTGTGAAAGGGAAAAAAAAGCTTGGAGGAATCTGAAGACGAAGACTTCATGTTGTTTTATGGTGAATCAGATAATGGTCTCCTTCCAACATTTTCGTAGAAATAGCAGCTCACCTGGAAAGTGTTCATCAAAGAGAGATATCCTTGATTCAACCATGGGTCTATAGAAATTATAGACCTTAGAGTGCAAATACAAGGGAGGCGTAGATCCTAAATACAAGGAAAAGGTAATGTCAGGGGAGAGGAAAATCCCTAGGCATATCCTAAGTGTTGTCTAGGTAAGGAGACTGCACAACTATGTATGCAAGTAATAGATCCAGTTCCAGAGGGGATATATTCCAACACATATGAGAATTAAGAAGAGAGGATTAGCAAACTGAGCCATAGAATGACAACTATAGTACTAGAGATGATGTTGATGTTAGTGACACTTCACGTACTCCATATCACGCTGGCTTCCAGGGCCTTCCTCCTAGTCCTTATTGTCCCAGGAAGAATCCTACTATGACCCATGATGATGACATGATCCACCATGAGGCTAGTGATCACTGAGAGATCCACCAATAGAGCAACAAAGATTATTGTTGGGTTATAGAGGAGGCAGAGACGCAACGGAAAAAAAAATTTATCCCCAAAACCCAGAACAAAAGGAATCACGTCAACGTCTATACAATAGGAAAGATGGTTTGTGGATGCATACCTTGTCCCGAGGCTTGCTTGGAGACTGTACCTCACACCTTGCGTGGTCTTTATCTCCGGTCTTGGATGGTGTCTGTGCAGCTCCTGGTCGCACCGGGACTGACTACTCCTGGTCTCACTGGGACTGTCAGGATTGACAGTTGTCCTCCGAGCGGCAAAGGTCTCCCGCCTCTGCAGTCGTTGATAACATCCAATTTTGTGATGTTATCTTAGTAATTTTCTCCAGTTTTCCACACTTTTTTTCGAATAAATTAGATAGAATCCCTAACTATCCTCTCTTGTTGAAAATATACTATTAGATTAACTTTTCCCCTTTTTACTTACAGAAAAAGACACAAAAAAAATCACAAAAGACTCAACCGGTCTCAAGACCGCATGAACTCACACGGCCCAAAGACCGCATGAAGCCAACCGGTCCCAAGACCGCATGGACTCACACGGTCCTAAGACTGCATGAAGCCAACCGGTCCCAAGACCGCATGGACTCACATGGTCCCAAGACCGCATGAAGCCAACTGGTCCCAATATCGCATGGACTCACACGTTCCCAAGACCGCATGAAGCCAACCGGTCCCAAGACCGCATAGAGTCACACGGTCCCAAGACCGCATGAAGCCAACCAGTCCCAAGACCGCATGGAGTCCAAACGGTCTCGGGGTCCAAACGGTTTTAGAGTCCAAACGGTCCCAGGGTCCAAACGGTCTCGGGGTCCAAATGGTTTCAGAGTCCAAACGGTCTTCAAGACCGTTTAGACCCAAAACTATCCAAACCGTTTGGACTTCACTTAAGGCCTATAAATAAGACCCAAGGGGTCCTCCCAAGAGGGGAAGTTTTCAGATGCCCAGAGGCTGCCTCTACTACTCTAGAGCTATTTCAACTTCCATCCTCTGCCCAAAGGCTGCCGGTCTGAGATCCACACCCCATCCTGAAGCTACTTTCTCTCTCTTCACCAAAGAAGGTGGTAAGAGGAGACCTCATCATCAAGCAACCTGTGAAGTTTGAAGATCATCATTCTCTCTCTTTCCAAGGGGTTGACTTTCCTCTCTCCTTTGTGGGGATGATGCTCTCTCTCTCTTTTCTCGCCTCCTTCTTTGTCCTAGCTATGAGCGAGTAGTCTCTTTCACTAGGGTGCAGGGAGTAGCCCCACTATCCATGTTTTCATTTCATGTAATGTATTCCATAGTTTGCAATATAAAGATGCTTCCTTTTCAGTTCAACATCAATCGTTTAATGAATGCTTGTTGCTTGATCACCAACTTGTGTTACCTTTTATCTTTTAGTATGAATTGTCGATGTTTGTACTACTAGATTCGAAACTCGATTGAATGTTGGTTCTTGATGCATGTATCCACCATGCATCTGTTTCGATATCTAGGAGTGTTTTTCAAGAAGTGGAGTAAACTCACTACCAATGTTGTACCTCCATACTATGAAATGGAATCAGTTGACGTATGAAAGTACAACCTTGGTAAGTCAAGAAACACACTTTGCGAAGGGAATGATGCAAAGTAGGTGACCATTCATTCGAGGATGGCTGGCATTGCGACATCCCTGCACCCCTCGTAGTTAGCTCTCCGAAAGGAAGTTAAATCTACAAAGATACTAACTGTCTGAGCACTTTTTGCACGTTATGTTTTATGTTGCATGTTTTGATCCTTGTGTAGTGGTGGTGAAATCCGATCACATCCTAGTGGTTCCTTATCATTGTTTAACATCCTTAAAATTTACTTGCTTTCTTTACTTTACTTACTCTTAGTTTAAAAACAACCAAACCAACCTTTTGATTTAAATACCAACTATTAAGAGATTAAGTGAAATTCTAACGTTTTCCATCTTGTTGCTCCCAACAAGACCGTTGTCCCATGGATTCGACCTTAACTATACTACGATAAGACTTCCACGTATCTTAGCATACGTGGGTGGAGTTCTCGATCTAGTATAAGCAAGGCTAAACTTAAAGATTCACCATCTTTAGGATTTTTAGTGGTGCACGCAATTCCACGTGAGTGGAACCGACTCCATCAAAAATTGGCGCTGTTGTCGGGGAACAACGGAACGTTTCAATTTTAATTAACTATCTTGCTAGTTGGTTAGGGTTTTACATTTTCTTTTAACCATAAGCCCATATCTTCTTGAATCCATCATATCTCCTGCTTCATCTAAAAGGTGTGTTTCTTTCTCTACTCAGGTAGAAGACGTGTATGCAATCATCACATAACCTCGGATTCTCCCCTGATCCAGAGTACGACTCTGAGGTAGAGAGAAGCTTCCATCGTCGCATCAGACTCAACAGCCAAAGAGCCAGGAAAATGGCTGAAGATCAATGCCAAGCTGCTTTAGTAATGGAAAGGGTCAATGCCGCCATAGCCACTCAGAGAGAACAACTCATTGCTGACACCCATGCTCAGATCCAAGTAGAGATCTAAGCTGAAGAACAAGCCCACATCCGAGCTGAAAATGAAGCAGCTAACCAATATGCCCAGCTAAAGCTCAAAAACAAACAATTAAGGGACTATGACATCCCCAAGAACTATGAAGACAATCATCCAGTTCGGCCTCTGATTATCAACATACCCAATTTTGAAATCCGGACACAATGGATTCAGATCATGCAGGGCATCTCATTCTCTGGAGGTTCTAGAGATGACTGCATGGATCACTTTAAGAGGTTCAAGGCACTTTGCCGACTTGTCCCGCAAGCCGGAGTTGCCTTTGATGCGATAATGCTACATCTTTTCCATTTCACTCTATCAAGAAGAGCTCTGAGTTGGTACAATTCGCTTGACAGGGAGCCAATCATCACCACCTGGGCACCCTTGGAAGAAAAATTCCTAGAGAAGTTTTTCCCCCCTTCGTTAACTTACGAAATTAGGGGGCAGATCAACCACTTTTCCCAACTTCCTGGAGAATCGCTCGCAGAAGCATGGGAAAGATTCAAGGAGCTTCTAAGAACGTGTCCTCACCACGGCATCTCCCAAAATCAATTAATAGAAACATTCTATAGGGGGGTGAGTGATGACATCAAGCAATTTCTAGATTCCTCATCTGGAGGAAATTTTATGAGGAAGAACTACGAGGATGCTTGGAAAATCATTATGCTTGGAGCTGAAAACCAATCCAATTGGGGATGATCATCTAGAAAGGGAGTCCTCAAGGTTTATATAGCTGAGGAATCAATGGAAATGAAGGCTATTGCTGAAGCTTTAAAGACTATAGCCCATAAACAATAGGCTCTCGAAACTTCACTTGGAGAATATGATAAGAAGAAAAACCCTCAAGTCGAACAGGTAAAAGCTGCTGCAAGGACTTGTGAAGCCTGTCATGCATCTGATCACCCTACTCTGTCATGCGGTCTGCTTTACAATGTGATGATGGATATGCACCCACCACAACAACAGTATGAACCAATCATCGAACACCCTGAAGAGCAGATGCCCGAACAAGTTAACTCCATTCATTCCATACCTAGACAAGTTTACTATAATCCTAATCAACTAAGAAACCACCCAGGTTTTCAATATGGGAACCCTGCTGGGACTGCCAACCCGCAACACCATACACAAGGCAGATCCTCCAATAGGTTGCCACCTGGATTCCAAAGCAACTATAATCAAAATCAAGGGAACCCCAGAAATAGCTTCCCAAGATCCAACTACCCTAGAAACCCCTCCACCTACTATCAATATACCCATCCTCCTCTACACCCACAACTGCACTCTCAACTGCAGCAACCTTAGTTAGCACTGCCTCCACAACAACCACATCAAGGACAACATCAACTCGCTCAGAAAAATACCCCCTCCCAGCCAGCAGATGAGATGACTTTGATAAGGCAGATGCTACAGTCCCAACAAACCATGCTCGCTAATGAGCAAGCTCATTAGAAGGCAGTGGAGGCTCAATTAGCACAAATTGGTGCGCAACTAAAGCCACCAGAAGGCACTTTTGCAGGACAACCTGAGTCAAACCTGAGACACGACCAAAATAGACCAGAGCAATTGAATGTCGTCACTATCAGATCTAGTCGTGTATTTCACGAAACTACAAGAATCACTCATGACAATGATGATACACCTGTCTTTATTCCAAATGCAACCCCGAACCTAGGAACTGAGAAGTCTGCAAAGAACGTGAAAGGAAAAGAAAAATAACAAGCTTCCAAAGAGCCAGAAATCCCCCAGTATAAAGCAAGGATACCATATCCGGGAAGATTGCGAGAAACAAAAATGGACACTAGGTTCCAAAAATTTAAGGAGGCGATGAAGAAACTCTATATTGACATCCCACTCCTCGATGCTCTCTCTGAAGTACCGGCTTGGGTTAAATACCTAAAAACTTTGTTATCAAGGAAATACATTACTGAAGAACAAGAAACCGTCAAACTAGCTCAAACCACCTCTGATATCATCCTTAATAAGATGCCAATGAAAAAGAAGGAACCTGGTTCCTTCGGTATTCAGTGTTGTATTGGAAACGCCTCAAGCAAAAAGGGATTAGCTGACTTAGGGGCTAGCATATCAATTATGCCCTACTCCATGTGTAAACGATTAGGGTTCACTGACTTGCTGCCCACAATGATGACAATTCAGTTAGCCGATTCCACTATCACTTCACCTCTAGGAATTATCAAAGATATTTCAGTCAGGATAGGCAAAGATGCCTATGTCCCGTGTGATTTCGTCATTATGGATATCAAGGAGGATCTGAGATACCCAATAATATTTGGCAGACCTTTCCTTGCCACAGCCAGGGCGCTTATTGATGTTGAAGCTGGTACGATCATCCTAAG
Organism: Alisma plantago-aquatica; assembly: GCA_963693085.1. Lineage (NCBI taxonomy): Eukaryota > Viridiplantae > Streptophyta > Magnoliopsida > Alismatales > Alismataceae > Alisma > Alisma plantago-aquatica. Next base: position 1,309,558,308 of record OY856411.1, on the reverse strand, counting down.
ACTGGGAAAAGAAGCTATCCAATTCCGAGCTCTCAACGGTATGAAAGGTCCCATCATTCAAGAGGAGGTTTTTCTCTTAGATGCAATACACCAAATGTCCCAATTGGAAATATCTGAGCCATCTGATGAGTTGGAGAATGTTCTGACTAATCCAGAAGTTGAATTTTCAGCAAATGAATTGGTCCAACAATGTTTGCAACACTTGGAGAAAGCTGAAGAAGCGCCGACAGCCACCTTTGAGGAGCTCAAATCTGTCACCATTTTAGAAGAAACAGAAGAACCCAAGGCCCCCGAGATGAAGACTTTACCATCGAGACTCAAACACGTCTTCTTGGACAAAGAAAAATTATGTCCAGTCATCATCAGTTCCACCCTGACAGAAAACCAGGAAGAAAGGCTTCTTGTTGAGCTGAAGAAACACAAGAAAGCCATTGGGTACAAAATAACTAACCTTACAGGTATAAACCCAGCCTTATGCATGCATAGACTGCCCATGGTCGAAGAATTCAAGCCATCAAGAGAACACCAGAGGAAGCTAAACCCCAATCTAAAAGAAGTAGTTCGCCTTGAAGTTCTCAAACTACTAAAAGCTAGCATAATTTACCCAATCTCAGATTCCCAATGGGTCAGCCCTATCCAAGTGGTCCCCAAAAAGGGAGGAATCATTGTCGTGTTAAATGACAAGGATGAGTTAGTACCGATAAGGACTGTGACAGGGTGGAGGATGTGTATCGACTACAGGAAACTAAACAAATCAATGCGAAAAGACCACTACCCTCTTCCCTTTCTGGACGAAGTCCTAGAACGCTTAGCCCATCAAAAGTTCTTCTGTTATCTAGACGGTTATTCTGGGTTCTACCAAATACCTATACACCCGAAAGACCAAGAGAAAACTACGTTTACCTGCCCCTTTGGGACCTATGCTTTTAGAAGAATGCCATTCGGGCTGTGCAACGCACAAGCTACTTTCCAAAGGTGCATGTCTGCTATTTTTACAGGATTAACAGAATCTATAATGGAGGTATTCATGGATGATTTTTCCATTTACGGAGATTCCTTCGATAACTATTTACTCAACCTTGGACAAGTCTTACAATGATGCGAGGAGATGAACCTCATCTTGAATTGGGAAAAAAAGCCATTTTATGGTAACTGAAGGTGTCATCCTCGGACATAGAGTGAGTGACAGAGGGATTGAGGTCGACAAGGAAAAATTCGATGTTATCTCGAAATTGTCACTGCTAAAAGATATAAAAGGAGTACGAGCATTCCTGGGTCATGCTAGGTTTTATAGAAGATTCATTAAAGTTTTCTCAAAAATAGAAAAACCCATGACCCAACTTCTTACCAAAGACACCGAGTTCAATTTTAATCAAGAATGTTTACAAAGTTTCTCAACTCTGAAAAATGCCTTAATCACCGCACCCATACTAAGAGCCCCAGATTGGTCACAACCTTTTGAAATCATGTGTGACGCCAGCGATTACGCCATAGGGGCCGTTTTAGGACAGAGAATCGACAAGAAACATTATGTAATTTACTACACATCCAAAACACTTGATGAAGCACAGAAGAACTACACTACTATAGAGGAGTTCCTAGCTGTCATCTATGCATTCGAGAAATTCCGTTCTTACCTGATTGGAGCCAAGGTCATCGTCTACACTGACTACTCCGCCATACGATATCTAATTCAGAAGCAAGATGCAAAACCCATACTTATCCGCTGAGTGTTGATGCTTCAGGAATTTGTTTTGGAAATCAAAGACAAAAGCAGAGTAGAAAATGTCGTAGTCGACCATCTCAGCCGTATTGAAGTCGAGGATGGAGATAAACTACCTATCCGAGACTCCCTTCCAGATGACCAACTAATGAAAGTTACTAATGGATTCCCTTGGTATGCCAACATTTTTAATTATCTGGCTATAGGAATCATTCACCCTTCCGCCTTCCATCACGACAAAAGGAAATTCCTCCACGATGTAAAGAAATACTATTGAGATGAACCTTACCTTTTTCGCCTATGTGCAGACGAACTTTTCCATCGCTGCTTACCTGAAGAAGAGATTACCCCCATCTTAGAGCATTTCCATTCCGGCCCCACTGGGGGGCACATGAGTGCGAAGAAAACCTCTATGAAAGTTCTGCAATCATGTTTCTTTTGGCCAACCATAGCAAAAGATTCTTATGATTTTGTAAAATCTTGCAACAAATGTCAACTTTCTAGCCGCATATCTAAAAGGAATAAAATGCCCCTCACCATGTGGCAAGAGATTGAACTTTTCGACATGTGGGGGATAGACTACATGGGCCCCTTTCCTTCTTCATATGGTTTCTCCTACATTCTGGTTGCAGTAGATTATGTTTCAAAATGGGTCGAAGCCATACCCACGGTGTCCAGTGATTCCAAACCAGTCATTATGATGTTTAAAGATATCATTTTTCCCAGATTTGGAGTCCCCCAAACTGTCATATCTGACGGCGGGACCCATTTTCTGGAATGAAGCTTTGAAGCCCTCTTGAAGAAATATGAAGTTAACCATAAAGTAGCCACGCCTTACCATCCGTAGACCAGTGGTCCGGTCGAGGTATCAAATAGACAACTGAAGGCAATCTTAGAAAAAATAGTCAACAGACACCGCACTGACTGGTCCACCAAGCTTCCCGACGCCCTTTGGGCATATCGAACAGCTTATAAAACACCAATCGGGACAACCCCGTTCTGTTTGGTATACAGGAAGTCATGTCATCTTCCAGTATAACTGGAACATAAGGCTTGGTGGGCCATTAAACAACTGAATTTTGATTTCAAAAGTGCCAGAGAAAACAGACAACTCCAATTACAAGAGCTAGAGGAGCTCAGAATAACCTCTTATCAAAGTGCCAGGATTCATAAAGAACAAACCAAAATGTGGCACGACGGTCATCTAAAAAGGAAAGTCATTGCCATGGGTAACAAAGTCCTCCTTTTCAAATCCAAGCTCAAATTGTTCCCCGGAAAACTCCGCACAAAGTGGTCTGGGCCTTTCACCATCAAACATATATACCCGACTGGAGCCGTCATAATTATTGACGACAATGGAGGAGAAAGGACATTTAATGGTCATCGATTGAAAAACTACTACACTCCAACATATAAAATACTGAGACAGACTATTGAGATCAGAGACGCCACGACATCACCATAACAAGATCGAAACCTCATCGAGCCAACGACGTAAAACCCAGGCGCTACTTGGGAGGCAACCCAAGATCTGAGCTTCTTCTTTTATCTTCTGTTCCTTTAAGTTACCTTAGGATTATCTTATAAAAATATAAAAATTTATATAACCAAAACTAATATAAAAATATAAAAATCAATATAACCTTAACCCTCCCAAACGGTCTTGAAACCGTTTGGAGCCAAACGGTGCCCTGAAACCGTTTGGAGCCAAACGGTCCTAAAACCGTTTGGATCCAAACGGTCCTGAAACCGTTTGGAGCCAAATGGTCTTGAAACCGTTTGGAGTCCAAACGGTCGCTAAACCATTTGACCTAGGATTTTTGCAAGGTCAACCCCCCGAATCCTATAAATATAACCCCCCTCCTTCTTTCTTTCGACTCCAGAACTTTCTTGAGCCCTCACACAAATGCCAACTTCCTGTTCCATTTCTACTCCCGTTCTCGCACAACCCGTGACCCGCATTCTCTCCGCCACTCTCCTTCCTGGCTCGGCGCGTCTCCATGGTGATCGCACCTCAGTCGTCGTCTCTCTTCGCATCACCATCATCATCTCCGACCGTTTCTGCAAGGTAGTTGAGCACGCAACTCTACCGTCGCTGACGCCTATATCGCCACCGCGGCTACCTGTTCTATCGCACCATTGGCCTTTTCGCCTCTGCAATCATCTTTTCCACCGTCGACATCTTCGGCGCCACCGCGGCACCCCCTTCCTCATCGTCTCTGTCACTTCCGCCATCGCCGACCGCTCCCCGACGTTTTATCTTCCAAATGGTGCTCAAACCGTTTGGGACCAAACAATATCCAAAACCGTTTGGACTTTCACAACCGCTTGAATTTTGTTAAAACATAAAAACACATAAATACAAATAAAATCCAATTTTTCTCTTTTAATAAACTTGCTTTTCTAACACATGCTTTTCCATTTTCAGAAATGGCTTCATCAGCAAATCAAGCTACAGGAACTGCTGACGCTCCTTTCTGGACTGAGGAGCAACTACGGGAGGAACGTGCCAAACTCCAGACATTGGTGGATACCTATAAAGCAACTGGGAAGATCCCACCAAAATTCAACGTCATAGCGGCCATTTGAGAAATTGACCGCATCAACAAATGTCTGGATGAAGAACCTGAACAAGAAGTGGAAGAAATCTCCTCCAGCGACAAAGGCTCTGAATACTAGCCCAACTCTGAAGATGCATCCCCAGTAGAAAAATCCAAGGGGAAATGAAAAGTCCAAGAAACTACAACTGAACAACCCTCAAAGAAGTGGGCAAGAAAATAGGTTCGCTCAGCCACTTCTAGGGAACAAACCCTCGCACCACCTGCCACCACCACCCCTGCTACCACCCCCATCTTCTCAGTCCTCACCACCACCGCACCACCACTAGAAAACCTCTATATCCACACCATCCCATCCATCGACAAAGTATTAAAACCAACAAAGTACGTTTGCTCAAGCGTACTGCTCAAGATGGGGATATACGACAGAATCCTCACTATGCTCAACAATGCCAATTTATCCAGACTATGTTTCGTCCCCCAAATTTCTTATGTCGAACCCACCACAAAATTCTTTACCCATCTCACCAAAGAAACGGTGGACATTACGCACAGAGCAAGGGACGGAGGTGACCGCAGGCTGGTCACCAAACGTTTTGGCAACGACATCATTATAACAGAAAATCTTCTGAATGACATTTTCATCGACAACCCGGAGCAACTCAAACAAACCAAAGCTGCTGGCACAGAGAATTCCCTATTCAATAGACACAACTTCTAGAAGACGCTAACATGGATTCCCACTTCTAAGGCAAAGACATGCAAAGCCTCCAATATTCAATCATAGTTCGTGCGCACGCTACACAAAATTATCACAGGTGCGCTGTTCCCCAGAACTGAGGGAGGAAACGTTATCACCGCCGACCTCTTTCTCCTATGGTCCATTTTGCAAGGAAAGCCAGTCAACATCGGCCGGCATATGATACAAAAATTCTCTGCCTATTCCATTGGAAAAGAAATCTGCATGGGCGGGCACATAACTTCCATTATCAAATACCTCAAAATGGACAGATTACTCCCTCGCTGCATGAAGACCAAGGGCGACATCCTTACTAATGAACAAACCTTGAAGAACTCCTACATTATCAAGGAGAAGGATGTAAAACTACACTACATCTTCTGCCCAACAGTCAAATCCTCCAGGACCTTGCTACCGCTTCCGGAGCTAAAGGACTACGACAAAGACCAATTTCTCTTTACTGACGAAGAGATTACCAAAATCCTAGCTCCAGTCAAAGTACAAGCTAAGACAACCCAAGAAGGAGAGACATAGCTCAGCATAACTGCCCCGAAAACTAGGTTAACAAAAATACCAGTAAAACGACCGTCTAAGTTACGTTTACAACCACAACAGCTGTCGTGGACACCAACATCAAAGCTTCAACTGGAGACAGAACGCCCCCCTCCGGAGGAACCAGTCACTACCTCCTCCATAGACTCATTCATCATGAGCCTACATGATGAGCTCACCACCACCTCCCCCACCACACTCCCACCCACCACCCTCCAACCACCTACCACCACCCCACCTTCCTCTACAACACTCCCTCCACCCACATCCTCCACTTCCCCATCTTTCTCCCCGAGCACCACCTTTTCCGCTCCAACTCCCAGCTTCACTTTCTCCGCCCCCATATCCACCCTCTTTTCCTCAACTTTTTCACTCCCTCATATCTCACCCAGCCATCTACCATTCCCTTCATCCGTCACCACCTCGACACCGCTGGTGACTCAATCTACGGTCACCACGTAGTTCACGGGACCATCACTAGTGTCTCCTTCGCAAGGCACTACCACCCTTCCACCCCGACCCCATCCACATCACCCTTCCGCATCTGGGGTCCCTTTTTTAAATGCCAGTGAGGAATTCAGACGTCAATTTGATGCCATCCGAAACCTCCTCACCAATCCCTCTAATATAATGCAATCTATTTTTTCATGTGTGTAGGGTATTTCTCAACAGGTCTCCAAGATCAATGAGAAGAACAACGCCTTGCCAGGCATTCTCCGAAGCATTCAGCAATGACAAGACGTAGTGGCCAAGCAAGTCGATCATATCGATGACCACTACAAATGCTTACTCGAGCTGGTCATTGGAGTAAAAATCCAGCATGAAGCGCTGGCTATGCAAGTTAATAAGATCTCTACACAGACTAAACCTCTGCCTGAGACCCTACGTGAGCTTACGCAGCAACAAACTGCTTTAAGCACATGTTTGGACGACATCACCAACACCCTCACTCAGCTACACAGACGCCAAGAGGAGTCAGCAAACACCGAGCTCCACTAACTACACACTCAAGTAACAGATCTTACAATGCGCCTCCTCTCTGCCGAGGGCAGATACTCAGATCTAAAAGAAACACACGACGCACTACTCGAATCCCACGAGCATGTGCAAGTGGCGTTTGATGAACTACAAGCAACCAATCGGTAATGCAAGAAGCCTCCACAACCAAAGCCAACAAATAAAGAGGCAAACGATGATGATGATGAAAAGGACAATGATGAGGATTCTGACTCCTTGGCTAACTCCAATAAAAGCACCTCTTCAGATGACCAATCTGACGACCCAGGCAATGCCGAGGAGTGCACAAGCTGAGGAGCTGCATCAAAACAAAAAGATCACCATGACGGTGATAAAGATCCTAAATCCCCGACTCACATTGACAATGTTAATTTCATATGGGGATCAATTCCTTGACTACTCCGCAATGGGATCTACAGGGGAATCATTCTAAAGAAGCAGCCTTCACTGAGTTCCAACAATGTCTACTCAGAACCAAAACAGCTCCACAACAAGAAACATCAGCTCAACATCTTTCCGCACCATATCAATCAGTGATCTTCCCCCTGAACAAGAAGATTTAGAAAGAGTCAGCTTGGATACAGACGAAGATCTGGAATCAGCTTCTGAATCAGACAAAGACGAAGATCTGCAACAATATATAGACAATTTGGAGCAAACTTCTCCTCTCCATCCGCAAGAGCTACCCCCACCACCACCACTACCAAACAAAATGCACGATCTTGATCCAATGGCCATCTCTACTCTCGACGCTCAAGACATCTTCATCCTTAACACCATAGTAGATGATGGCAAAGATAGGGGTGACATTATCTACCAAAATACAAAGACTCAGCGCAAGTTGACGTGTGAGGACTTCCGCTCCATCCTTCGACCACAATCAACGGTGAAGATGGAAGCCTTCTGCGTCCTCCTCGCCAACTCTATCGAAACCTACAAAAGCTCTCAGCGGAAGCAACCCATTCTTAACGCATCACCGGCTCTAGCAATGAGTCTTATTTACAAAAAATTGCTAAGCAAATCAATTGAACGATTGCAGAGGGGAATAGCAAGGAAGGCACACTACATTACCATGCCTTTCCAAGTCTTTGGTCACTGGTTGCTGATGATCATGGACACCGCGGCCCAAGACGCTAAGGTGTACAACTTTTGCGCCACTGAACTAAGAGCCAGAATAATCAACTTCGCTGGAACAGAAGCCGGGGAGGCCAGATGTATCCCATTCCAGCTCCTGAAGTTGATCTGGGCTGCTTTCCCATCACTCTGCAATAATTAGAACCAACCTTGGTTCCAAATCATCAACCCCCAAGCTCAAACTCAAGAGGGTTCTTGGGATTGTGCTTTCTACGTAATACGACATATCCAAGCGCTCAATCAGCAAATCCCTTTTACTGATTTGGCCATAGAAGATTTCCATTCTCTGCGAGGTCGTTATGCCATGGAGGTAATATGTGATAGACGGTTCTTCAAGGACCCAACTATGACACCTGACGACGTTCCTCATTATCTCTTTTCGACCATCCAACGTCCTCCAAAAAACTATTTAGGCAAACAATACAGGATTTGGAGAAGCAACAGCCCACCAAAGTTCTGGAGAAAAAGAAATGGGACCCTTACTCTTTCGATCTGGCGGATGATGATGGGGTTACTGAGTTGCTAACTGGGGCACCCTTAAACCATTCATCTTCACAAATGGACCCCCTGTATGCCATTTTACCTACATTCCCCAATTTTAACCTCAGTGCTTGCAACCGTCTCTCCGACAATGAACTTTGTCTCATCATGTCATGGCTTTATGCTGAGAAAGATTGTGGGCTCTGATCTCCAAACCATGACATAAACACGATTAAAACTTAGCGGAAGCGAATCGGTAATCAGCGGAAGACAAAAATCACGAAAAATTAAAACTTTTCGAGATAAGAACTTGTATCCATAAAAATTCCTTTCATAAAGAGAGGTAACTGTTTACATCTCAGGATAATTACTTCTTGAGTAATTATATACATCAAGATACAAAATCTCAAGATCACATAACACAAGACTCCAAGACCTGAGAGTACAGAGGACACATAGGACTGACTCTAACTACACCACATGGCAGGACAAATCCCCACCTGAGATTACTGCTGCCCCTGGTGCTGCTGCTGCTGAGACTGATCACCTGTAGGCTGGTTTCTTCGTCTCCGACGTCCACCTAAAAAGTTGAAGTCTACGGGGTGAGACAATTATACATAATTGTCCCAGCGAGAGTTATAACTCTTCGCCAGAAGCTTTATTATAACATCAAAAATTATTTTAAACAGTAAAGCCTTCAAAGCATTCTATAACAGTTGCAGATATAACAAGATCTCTACAAATTAGGAGATATGGAGAATATCAGCATTATTGCAATGTAACATCAATCAACTAACTTGGAGTTATCTCTAACAAGTTATACTACATGGTTGATTATGTTTTACAAACAACATTATGCCCTGTGGAGATGAGGCTTACCACTCAAACTCCAACTGATCGCTGAGAAGCCGCATCAGTATCATACATAGGTCATTAAGAGAGCCGGATTCTCATGACCTTCACCTTCCTCAGTCAGTAAGAGGATCACTTGTAGGACATCTCATGTCTCTACTACTATAGCTCACCAGGGTAAACTGGTCCTTCGCTATTCTAGAGTCACAGTGGCGTTCTGTACTCTCTTCGTCATCAGGAGGTTTCATATTTACCTACCACTAATACGGATATCTGTGCTATCTTCGTCATCAGGAGGTTTCATGTTTACCTACCACTGATACGGTATGGAACTATAGTGAAGGATGGATGGATTACACATCTACATCACTTTCCTACACTAGGATGTAAGGTTCTACACATCCATGTACCCCACATACTCAAAAGTATGTGCTCCAGGAGTTCCCTAAGGAAAACCTGTTTCACCATCACTTAATTTCTGACAATGATGGATCTATGATCAGGGCTCTACATTATACTTGATTAGTTAGGTACATTCAGTATTCTTTAACAGCATACATTGTCCTTCAAACAATAACAATAGCATAGTAGCTATAAAAGAAGAATACTAAATGTAACAAGCCTAACTCATATCAATCATCATTTCTTATTATCCTCATCACAAGTCATCTCTAAGGCATGACCTTGATGGTATTCATGGCTCTCATAGCCCAGTATCAGCATAGGATGCCACTGGCAAGGCATCAGATTACATTACTTATTTATAAGGCTAACAACATGCCTTTAATGAATATAACATCAACATCCATACCTGGATATCATTACCTTCATATCAGAACATGCATGGTTAATACATCTGATAAAGGTAATACAACAATAAGGAATGTACTTCCTACTTTTGTCATAAAAGTTAAATCTTTACTTCTATTCAAATAGAGTTTATTGCTTAAAAGCATGCCATTACCCTTGAATTAGGGTTTACTATTCACATCAAGGTGAATTAAACTCATAACATCATCATATATGAGTAACATCTTCATTGATGCTCTTGGATTAGTTAAAGGTTCATCATTTATCATAATTAGGGTTTCTATGATCTCACACAGGTGGATCATACCCTAATTATGCTCATTTCTGTGTATTGGGGATGCTTCAATTGAGTTTCCATTTAAAAAGGGTACTTTCTCTTTCTAGAAGTACTTTCTCTCTCTAGAAGTACTTTCTCTCTCATCATAATGTTAGGTGATGTCAACATCACTCTAAAACAGGTTGGATTGAGGCATCATAGGCTAACATAGCCAAAAACATCACCATTAAGTGATTAGAGTTACTTTCTCTCTCTAGGGTACTTTCTCTCTCTAGAGCACTCTCTCTTTCATCATACTAATGGTTGATGATAACATTAGACTAGATCAGGTTAGATAGAGTCATTATGACTAAAAAAACATCATTCTCATGTAATTAGGGTTTGAAATGAGCAAGGTATAACTCAATTGACCCTTCAGGGGTAATTTGGTAATTCACCCCATTGATCATCATCATAGTCAAAAACCTTGGTCAAATAACCCCTTACTATCCTAGATTATCATTAAGGTTTGATTTGGGTAACATTGAACCATTTACATCATCAAATGATTGAATGTGGTCAACCTTGAGTCACATAGATTGATTTCAATCATTAATCATCAATTGGGTTGAGATTGGTTGAAAGTGTTGACCGTTTGCCCACTTTGACCCTCCAAGACCGCGAGCCTCTTTCTAGCTCCAAGACCGTGAGCCCCCTTAGGCTTCAAGACCGTGAGCCTCTTCATGGTCTTGAGACCGTGAGCCCCCTCATGGACTTGAGATCGTGAGCCCCCTCACGGTCTTGAGATCGTGAGCCCCCTCACGGTCTTGAGATCGTGAGCCCCCTCACGGTCTTGAGATCGTGAGCCCCCTCACGGTCTTGAGATCGTGAGCCCCCTCACGGTCTTGAGATCGTGAGCCCCCTCACGGTCTTGAGATCGTGAGCCCCCTCACGGTCTTGAGATCGTGAGCCCCCTCACGGTCTTGAGATCGTGAGCCCCCTCACGGTCTTGAGACCGCGAGGCTCTCATGGTCTCAACCGCAAGGTCCTTCAACAAAGGTTCAACAAATCAATCGATGATGTCAACCGATGTTGAAGCCTTCAAAAGGTCCAATAACTGTTGCCCACCTATGGATTGGGTTAATTAAGGTTATGCTTAACCAAATGGTCATTCAATTGACCCATGATGGTTAACCAATTATAGTTGAAATCGATTCAGTTAGGGTCTATCAATGTTCACCCATCAACACTCAACAGTGTGCATCAACACAAAGTTGAACCCTTCAATTGAGCTCCAATTGGGCCCAAACTTGGCCCAAACGGTCTTGAGGTCATGTGGGTGGACCCCACATGGTCTTGAGACCGTTTGCCCAAGATTTCATCAAAATCTAAGGTGATTTGATAGAGGTTGAACCATGATTGGTCACAAAATCAAAATTTTGGTTTACTTGATAACTATTTGCAATTAGGTCCTCAATTGGTCAAACTACTTAACCCTAGACCTTCAAACGGTCTTAGGTGAGTGTCCTCTCGGTCTTGAGACCGTTTGGATGAGTTCCAAACGGTCTTGAGACCGTTTGCCCATCCAATTTTGGATTCTAGTGCAAATTCATCAAGGTCTGACCCATTGAGTTGATGATCATGTCAATATTTAATTGCAATGTAATTTGGTGTAATTGTACCTTTAATTGGTCAACTATCCTTGACCCCAGACCTCCAAACGGTCTTGGTTGATTGCCCTCACGGTCTTGAGACCGTTTGCCCAAAAAGGCAATTTCAGACCGTTTGAAAATCAGCAATTAATTCATTTAAAGTTGTGACTTAAAAAGGTCATATCTCCCGATTCCTCTGGAGTTAGTCTCCCAAATTTTGAGGGTAATTAGCCTATATAATTAGGAACAGATTTCTTATACGGTCCACGCTCGGTCAACGGGTCCAAACGGTCTTGAGACCGCGAGCCCTCTCACGGTCTCGAGACCGTTTGCTCACCTCGCGGTCTTGAGTCCGTGAGAGCAAACTGTTAGGACCGTTTAAGGAAAAGAAAAGCGGTGGGTTTTTCTTGGAAATCACGCCTTCATCTTCTAGCTCAAGAACAGTACAGATATCCCACGGGTTTGCTTGCAAAATAGCAGGGAAAAGTAGGGAAATACTAAGAGCTATCATTAAAACACATACAAAGATGCACATAATAAAGCATGGGTTTAGAGTTATAAAACCCGCCTAAAGCTTGCTTCTTGAGCTCCAAGCTTTCAAGCTCCAAGCTCTAATGGCGTCCTTGAGCTCCCACAGGTTGGCCAAGGTGAAAACTCCAAGGAAGGATGAAAAGAGACGGCTAGAAAGATAGGGTTTCGAGAATTAGTCATGAAGATGACCTTGAATTCAAATTCTAACCATGGAATTAGGCAAGAAGAGGGGTTTAAACCTACCTTGCACCCCTTGTTCGTCCTCCTTAGCTCCAAGGCAGTCCTTGGTCGTCTTTGGTGAAATGAAACAGTAAGGGAACGAAGGTTAAGTTCCCTTGCAACTAAGGGAAGGAGGGCTTATATACATGGGATAGGATTTTCAACATTAGTTCATAAGTTTCCCTTAATTCCAACTAAGTCCTTCCTTTATTACTTGCTCGTCCCTTCCTCTTTATTCTAAGGACAAACCTTATCTTAATGTTATAGAAAAGAAGGCAAGGAAGAAAAATCTAATAATAAAGTTCATACTTAAAGGGATATTGCACATATACCCTGATTATTCAATCACAAAGCCTATTTCTTAACTTGATAACTCAATTGAGGTGAATTCCTCATCATTTCTTATCTAAATGATGGCAAAAGTCTAAAAATATACATTAGATGACATTCTTTACAAATTGCTTCCCATCATTTGGGTAAATTGCATTTTACCCCAAATTAGGGTTTCAAGCCCTGGGATTGCTTCCACAGCTGCACCTTGGTGCTCTAGCTTGGGAAATCCCTCAAACTTTGCCAAAGAGATTCTCATGATGTCTCAACATCAGAGGAACATCTCATCATGTGTAAATTGCAAGCTAACCCTTTCAACTGGGTAAATTGCACATAGGTCCCTGTATATCAAAACAATGCTACAACTTTAAATAAAAAGGAGCAAATACTGAAATATACGTTTCTGAGAAGCTTAATTACATGCTCAGAGCTAATCACAAGGATTTAATTACATATTTAGGCAAAACACCTAGGGTTAACTCATAACCCAGGTCAGGGATGTTACAAATTATCCACCCCTTACAAGGATTTCATCCCCGAAATCGATAAAACATATTACGAGAAAAGGGCAGGATACTTCCTTCTCATCTCATCTTCTAACTCCCAAGTGGCTTCTTCAATACCACGATGGTTCCAGAGGACTTTCACAAGACTTATATCTTTCTTCTTTAACTTTTTAATTCATTTATCAAGGATTGACACTGGTCCCTCCTCATAGGATATGTCATCATTCAATTCTACTTCCATAGGTTGTAGAACTGACTCGGTGTCTGGGTGACATTTCTTCAACATAGAAATGTGAAACACAGGATGTAACCTCTGTAATTCTGGGGGAAGCTCTAGTTTATATGCTACCTTTCCAATCCGTTCAATGATTGGATAAGGCCCCATATATCTAGGAGCTAACTTCCCCTTCCTTCCAAAACGAAGGACCCCTTTCCAAGGTGAGACCTTAAGATATACTTTGTCTCCAACCTGGAACTCTAAGGGTCTACGACGTTTGTCAGCATAAGATTTCTGCCTATCCTGAGCAGTCTTAATCTTATGATGTATAACTTTAATCTTTTCCGTGGTTTGCTGCACCAGGTCAGGACCTAACAACTGGTGCTCACCAGTCTCAAACCAACACAAGGGTGATCTACAACGTCTACCATATAAGGCTTCATAAGGTGCCATATCAATACTATGCTGATAGCTATTGTTATAGGCAAACTCTATCAAGCTTAGGTGTAGATCCCAACTTCCAGTGAACTGGAGAACACATGCTCGCAACAGGTCTTCTAAGGTTTGTATGGTCCTTTCTGACTGTCCATCAGTCTGTGAATGAAAGGCCGTACTAAACCTCAGCTTAGTGCCTAAGGCACTGTGCAACTGTTCCCAAAAACGACTTGTAAACTGAGGTCCTCTGTCTGAAACTATTGTGACAGGAACTCCGTGCAAACGCACTATCTCTCGAACATACAACTCTGATAACCTTTCAGCAGAATAGGTTGTTTTGACAGGTAAGAAATGTGCTGTCTTAGTCAGCCTATCAACAATTACCCAAATGGAATCATGTCCTTTGCTTGTCCTGGGTAGGCCAACAACAAAGTCCATGGTCACATGGTCCCACTTCCACTGTGATATGGGTAAAGGTTGCATTGTCCCTGCAGGCTTCTGGTGTTCAGCTTTAACTTGCTGACACACAAGACACCTCAGAACAAACTCTGCAACGTCCTTCTTCATCCCAGGCCACCAATACAGGTCCTTCAAATTCCGATACATCTTGGTGCTCCCTGGATGCATAGCATACATGGAAGAATGGGCTTCTTCCAGGACGAACTTCCTTAAGTTGTCCACATCCGGCACTATCATTCTTCCATTATAACAAGCTACTTGATCTTTTGAGTCATGAAACCCATCTTGCTTCTCATTTCCATACTCAGATCTTATATGTTGAACTGCAGCATCATCTAGCTGTGCTTCTTTAATCTGCTCTCTTAGGGTAGGTTTAATATGCATCTCAGCTAACAAACCGGCTAGCAATGACACCTTCAACTGTACATTGTCTTGCCTTAAAGAGATAAGCATATCTCTTCTTGAGCATACTAAAGAGTTTAGTTGTGCTCTATTCATGGTTGATGTTGCTGATTTCCTACTCAAGGCATCTGCAACAACATTGGCCTTACCTGGATGGTAATCAATTGTACAGTCGTAGTCCTTGATTAACTCCATCCAGCGACGTTGCCTCATGTTGAGCTCATGCTGAGAGAAGATATACTTAAGGTTTTTGTGGTCTGTGAAAATCTGGAATGTCTCTCCGTAGAGATAATGTCTCCAGATCTTCAAAGCATGAACCACAGCTGCTAACTCCAGATCGTGTGTTGGGTAATTCTCCTCGTGTTTCTTAAGCTGTCGGGAAGCAAAAGAAATCACTTGTTTATCTTGCATCAACACACATCCTAGTCCATTTTTGGAAGCATCACAGAAAACTACATATCCTTTTCCTTGTTCAGGTAGCACTAATACAGGTGCACTTGTCAACCTCTCCTTCAGCAACTGGAAAGATTGTTGACACTTATCACTCCAAGAAAAAGGAACATCTTTCCGGGTTAACTTGGTCAAGGGTAAAGCTATGGAACTAAAGTTCTTTATGAACCTTCGATAATAGCCAGCTAACCCCAAGAAACTTCGAATCTCCGTCGGTGTTTTCGGTTGTTCCCATTGTAGAACAGATTCTACCTTTGTAGGGTCAACACGAATTCCCGAGGCGGATATTACATGTCCAAGAAAAGATACCTCCGGCAGCCAGAACTCACACTTGCTAAACTTAGCGTACAGCTTATATTCTCTTAGCAAGGTCAAAGCTTGGCGAAGATGCTGCTCATGCTGCTGAGCATCCTTACTATAGATCAGAATGTCATCTATGAAGACGACAACACACTGATCAAGGAAAGGTCGAAAAACTCTATTCATGAGTTCCATAAATGCAGCTGGTGCATTGGTTAGTCCAAACGACATAACCGTGAACTCATAGTGACCATATCTTGTCTTAAAGGCAGACTTGGATATGTCACTATCCTTAATACGAAGTTGGTGATATCTAGACCTCAAGTCTATCTTTGAAAAGACTATTGCACCACGCAAATGGTCAAAGAGATCATCAATCCTCGGCAGAGGATACTTATTCTTTATTGTCACTTTATTAAGTTGTCTGTAGTCGATGCATAACCACATTGAGCCATCTTTCTTTTTAACAAACAAGACCGGAGCACCCCAAGGTGAAGTACTCGGTCGGATAAAACCTCTCTCAAGTAACTCTTGAAGCTGTTTCTTGAGTTCTGCCATCTCGGCAGGAGCCATTCTATACGGAGTTTGAGCTATGGGTTTTGTATCTGGGATCAGATTAATTTCAAAGTCAATCTCCCGAGGTGGTGGTATACCAGGAAGTTCTTCAGGAAATACATCTTCGAATTCCCTGACTATGGGAACTTCGGCAGGATTGGTCCTTTCCTTGGTAACATCTACCACATGGGTTAAGAATGCATAACATCCTTGCCTCAACAGCTTATCAGCAACCATAGCTGATACAAGACAGGTGGGCAGAATCTTTCTTTCACCTTGAAAGATCCATGTGTTGCTTTCATCAGCAAACACAGCCAACTTGGACTCACAATCCAAGACAACTCTATACCTTTCTAAGGTATCCATCCCGAGGATTATATCAAATCCCTGCATATCAAGTGGTATAAGATCCACTTGAATGCGATGGTCAGAAAAGAAAAGGATGCAGGGAGAACATACCTCCTGCAAAACGGCAGACCCACACAACGGAGTCTCTAACAACAAACTATCTGCTCTATGACTAACAGTCACATTACAGTTACGAATCATTTCACGAGTGATGAAAGAGTGCGTAGCACCCGGATCAATCAGAACGGATACAACACAGGATATAGACATATCAGAATATAAAAGTTTCATCTGACCTGCCACTACCCGTGGATTGACCACTGCCTCAGGTGGGTTCATAGCATAGAACCTCGCAGTCGCCTGGTGTTGAGGTGGTGCTGATGATCCAGCTTGAGACGCTTGTCCACGTCCTCGAGCTGCTCCTTGATGTTGTCTATTCTGAGATCCCTGTTGATTCTGTCTCGGAGGTTGTTGTGTCACACCGATAGGCCTAGAACGGCAATCCTTCATCAAGTGTCCCACCTTACCACAGTTGTAGCAACTCTTCTCCTGTTGCTGTGGTCTGGGTGGTCCAGTAACTGACACTGATGCAGAACTGTGCGTCCCTTGAAGCGGTTGACTCCGCCCTCTACCTCTGCTTGGTGTCCATTGAGTTTGAAAACTCGATCTGGGTGGTGGAGGGTTAGGTGTAGAGAATCTAGGTTTCTTGGAATCCCTAGATGAAGAACCCTGGAACTGTGGATATCTTTTATGGGTTTGTCTTTTCTCAACCACATATCTCTCTATCCTTCGGACTGACTCAACGAAGGTAGAGAATCTCTCTCTGTTTTCTAAGGCAGACACAGGGGTTGACATATCAGAATTCAAACCCTTCTCAAATCTTCTGATTCTTTCCTCATCCGTAGCAGCCATGTGCGGACAGAACCGCAACAACTCCATAAACTTAGCTTCATACTCACTAATGTTCATCATACCCTGCCTTAGTTTCTCAAACTGAGAGATCTTCTCATCTAGGAAGGTCTTTGGAAAATATCTATTGATAAATTCCCGACGAAACTCTTCCCATGAGAACTCTACTCCAGGTCTCTTCTGCTCTTCCATGTTCCACCAGTGACCAGCACTGCCTTTGAGAAGATAGACAGCATGTCTAACCTTCTCAACTTCCGGAATCATAAGAATCCTGAAAGCCTTCTCCAACTCTGTCAACCATAAGTCAGCATCTGCAGGGTCGGCAGTTCCGAAGTACTCGGTAGCTCCGACACGACGAAGTCGTTCGAATGTCTTACCGATACCTTGTGCTTCGGGCTGAATAGGTGCCCTAGGTGTAGGAATGGGCATCCTATCGGTTATATGTGTCATGGCAGTCATGAACTGCCCGAACATCGTCTGTACAGCTAGATTACTCATGTCAGCTGGGTCGAACTGGGGTGGCTCTCTTGGCGACTCAGGTGCAGGTTGTTCTATTCTCGGAACTCTTGCACCGCCTCGAGGTGCACTAGCACTACTCTCTGCCACGTGCTCATCACGATGTTCTGACATTCTTATTTATCTTCTTCTCCTGAGGAGCAGAAGATTCTATTAGATAAGGAAGGAGTACTAAAGGTAGACTCGACATCCTAAGTCCTATGCCTCTGTAGACTCAACTGAACCTGGAGCTCTGATACCACTAATTGTGGGCTCTGATCTCCAAACCATGACATAAACACGATTAAAACTTAGCGGAAGCGAATCGGTAATCAGCGGAAGACAAAAATCACGGAAAATTAAAACTTTTCGAGATAAGAACTTGTATCCATAAAAACTCCTTTCATAAAGAGAGGTAACTGTTTACATCTCAGGATAATTACTTCTTGAGTAATTATATACATCAAGATACAAAATCTCAAGATCACATAACACAAGACTCCAAGACCTGAGAGTACAGAGGACACATAGGACTGACTCTAACTACACCACATGGCAGGACAAATCTCCACCTGAGATTACTGCTGCCCCTGGTGCTGCTGCTGCTGAGACTGATCACCTGTAGGCTGGTTTCTTCGTCTCCGACGTCCACCTAAAAAGTTGAAGTCTACGGGGTGAGACAATTATACATAATTGTCCCAGCGAGAGTTATAACTCTTCGCCAGAAGCTTTATTATAACATCAAAAATTATTTTAAACAGTAAAGCCTTCAAAGCATTCTATAACAGTTGCAGATATAACAAGATCTCTACAAATTAGGAGATATGGAGAATATCAGCATTATTGCAATGTAACATCAATCAACTAACTTGGAGTTATCTCTAACAAGTTATACTACATGGTTGATTATGTTTTACAAACAACATTATGCCCTGTGGAGATGAGGCTTACCACTCAAACTCCAACTGATCGCTGAGAAGCCGCATCAGTATCATACATAGGTCATTAAGAGAGCCGGATTCTCATGACCTTCACCTTCCTCAGTCAGTAAGAGGATCACTTGTAGGACATCTCATGTCTCTACTACTATAGCTCACCAGGGTAAACTGGTCCTTCGCTATTCTAGAGTCACAGTGGCGTTCTGTACTCTCTTCGTCATCAGGAGGTTTCATATTTACCTACCACTAATACGGATATCTGTGCTATCTTCGTCATCAGGAGGTTTCATGTTTACCTACCACTGATACGGTATGGAACTATAGTGAAGGATGGATGGATTACACATCTACATCACTTTCCTACACTAGGATGTAAGGTTCTACACATCCATGTACCCCACATACTCAAAAGTATGTGCTCCAGGAGTTCCCTAAGGAAAACCTGTTTCACCATCACTTAATTTCTGACAATGATGGATCTATGATCAGGGCTCTACATTATACTTGATTAGTTAGGTACATTCAGTATTCTTTAACAACATACATTGTCCTTCAAACAATAACAATAGCATAGTAGCTATAAAAGAAGAATACTAAATGTAACAAGCCTAACTCATATCAATCATCATTTCTTATTATCCTCATCACAAGTCATCTCTAAGGCATGACCTTGATGGTATTCATGGCTCTCATAGCCCAGTATCAGCATAGGATGCCACTGGCAAGGCATCAGATTACATTACTTATTTATAAGGCTAACAACATGCCTTTAATGAATATAACATCAACATCCATACCTGGATATGATTACCTTCATATCAGAACATGCATGGTTAATACATCTGATATAGGTAATACAACAATAAGGAATGTACTTCCTACTTTTGTCATAAAAGTTAAATCTTTACTTCTATTCAAATAGAGTTTATTGCTTAAAAGCATGCCATTACCCTTGAATTAGGGTTTACTATTCACATCAAGGTGAATTAAACTCATAACATCATCATATATGAGTAACATCTTCATTGATGCTCTTGGATTAGTTAAAGGTTCATCATTTATCATAATTAGGGTTTCTATGATCTCACACAGGTGGATCATACCCTAATTATGCTCATTTCTGTGTATTGGGGATGCTTCAATTGAGTTTCCATTTAAAAAGGGTACTTTCTCTTTCTAGAAGTACTTTCTCTCTCTAGAAGTACTTTCTCTCTCATCATAATGTTAGGTGATGTCAACATCACTCTAAAACAGGTTGGATTGAGGCATCATAGGCTAACATAGCCAAAAACATCACCATTAAGTGATTAGAGTTACTTTCTCTCTCTAGGGTACTTTCTCTCTCTAGAGCACTCTCTCTTTCATCATACTAATGGTTGATGATAACATTAGACTAGATCAGGTTAGATAGAGTCATTATGACTAAAAAAACATCATTCTCATGTAATTAGGGTTTGAAATGAGCAAGGTATAACTCAATTGACCCTTCAGGGGTAATTTGGTAATTCACCCCATTGATCATCATCATAGTCAAAAACCTTGGTCAAATAACCCCTTACTATCCTAGATTATCATTAAGGTTTGATTTGGGTAACATTGAACCATTTACATCATCAAATGATTGAATGTGGTCAACCTTGAGTCACATAGATTGATTTCAATCATTAATCATCAATTGGGTTGAGATTGGTTGAAAGTGTTGACCGTTTGCCCACTTTGACCCTCCAAGACCGCGAGCCTCTTTCTAGCTCCAAGACCGTGAGCCCCCTTAGGCTTCAAGACCGTGAGCCTCTTCATGGTCTTGAGACCGTGAGCCCCCTCATGGACTTGAGATCGTGAGCCCCCTCACGGTCTTGAGATCGTGAGCCCCCTCACGGTCTTGAGATCGTGAGCCCCCTCACGGTCTTGAGATCGTGAGCCCCCTCACGGTCTTGAGATCGTGAGCCCCCTCACGGTCTTGAGATCGTGAGCCCCCTCACGGTCTTGAGATCGTGAGCCCCCTCACGGTCTTGAGATCGTGAGCCCCCTCACGGTCTTGAGACCGCGAGGCTCTCATGGTCTCAACCGCAAGGTCCTTCAACAAAGGTTCAACAAATCAATCGATGATGTCAACCGATGTTGAAGCCTTCAAAAGGTCCAATAACTGTTGCCCACCTATGGATTGGGTTAATTAAGGTTATGCTTAACCAAATGGTCATTCAATTGACCCATGATGGTTAACCAATTATAGTTGAAATCGATTCAGTTAGGGTCTATCAATGTTCACCCATCAACACTCAACAGTGTGCATCAACACAAAGTTGAACCCTTCAATTGAGCTCCAATTGGGCCCAAACTTGGCCCAAACGGTCTTGAGGTCATGTGGGTGGACCCCACATGGTCTTGAGACCGTTTGCCCAAGATTTCATCAAAATCTAAGGTGATTTGATAGAGGTTGAACCATGATTGGTCACAAAATCAAAATTTTGGTTTACTTGATAACTATTTGCAATTAGGTCCTCAATTGGTCAAACTACTTAACCCTAGACCTTCAAACGGTCTTAGGTGAGTGTCCTCTCGGTCTTGAGACCGTTTGGATGAGTTCCAAACGGTCTTGAGACCGTTTGCCCATCCAATTTTGGATTCTAGTGCAAATTCATCAAGGTCTGACCCATTGAGTTGATGATCATGTCAATATTTAATTGCAATGTAATTTGGTGTAATTGTACCTTTAATTGGTCAACTATCCTTGACCCCAGACCTCCAAACGGTCTTGGTTGATTGCCCTCACGGTCTTGAGACCGTTTGCCCAAAAAGGCAATTTCAGACCGTTTGAAAATCAGCAATTAATTCATTTAAAGTTGTGACTTAAAAAGGTCATATCTCCCGATTCCTTTGGAGTTAGTCTCCCAAATTTTGAGGGTAATTAGCCTACATAATTAGGAACAGATTTCTTATACGGTCCACGCTCGGTCAACGGGGCCAAACGGTCTTGAGACCGCGAGCCCTCTAACGGTCTCGAGACCGTTTGCTCACCTCGCGGTCTTGAGTCCGTGAGAGCAAACTGTTAGGACCGTTTAAGGAAAAGAAAAGCGGTGGGTTTTTCTTGGAAATCACGCCTTCATCTTCTAGCTCAAGAACAGTACAGATATCCCACGGGTTTGCTTGCAAAATAGCAGGGAAAAGTAGGGAAATACTAAGAGCTATCATTAAAACGCATACAAAGATGCACATAATAAAGCATGGGTTTAGAGTTATAAAACCCGCCTAAAGCTTGCTTCTTGAGCTCCAAGCTTTCAAGCTCCAAGCTCTAATGGCGTCCTTGAGCTCCCACAGGTTGGCCAAGGTGAAAACTCCAAGGAAGGATGAAAAGAGACGGCTAGAAAGATAGGGTTTCGAGAATTAGTCATGAAGATGACCTTGAATTCGAATTCTAACCATGGAATTAGGCAAGAAGAGGGGTTTAAACCTACCTTGCACCCCTTGTTCGTCCTCCTTAGCTCCAAGGCAGTCCTTGGTCGTCTTTGGTGAAATGAAACAGTAAGGGAACGAAGGTTAAGTTCCCTTGCAACTAAGGGAAGGAGGGCTTATATACATGGGATAGGATTTTCAACATTAGTTCATAAGTTTCCCTTAATTCCAACTAAGTCCTTCCTTTATTACTTGCTCGTCCCTTCCTCTTTATTCTAAGGACAAACCTTATCTTAATGTTATAGAAAAGAAGGCAAGGAAGAACAATCTAATAATAAAGTTCATACTTAAAGGGATATTGCACATATACCCTGATTATTCAATCACAAAGCCTATTTCTTAACTTGATAACTCAATTGAGGTGAATTCCTCATCATTTCTTATCTAAATGATGGCAAAAGTCTAAAAAGATACATTAGATGACATTCTTTACAAATTTCTTCCCATCATTTGGGTAAATTGCATTTTACCCCAAATTAGGGTTTCAAGCCCTGGGATTGCTTCCACAGCTGCACCTTGGTGCTCTAGCTTGGGAAATCCCTCAAACTTTGCCAAAGAGATTCTCATGATGTCTCAACATCAGAGGAACATCTCATCATGTGTAAATTGCAAGCTAACCCTTTCAACTGGGTAAATTGCACATAGGTCCCTGTATATCAAAACAATGCTACAACTTTAAATAAAAAGGAGCAAATACTGAAATATACGTTTCTGAGAAGCTTAATTACATGCTCAGAGCTAATCACAAGGATTTAATTACATATTTAGGCAAAACACCTAGGGTTAACTCATAACCCAGGTCAGGGATGTTACAAATTATCCACCCCTTACAAGGATTTCATCCCCGAAATTGATAAAACATATTACGAGAAAAGGGCAGGATACTTCCTTCTCATCTCATCTTCTAACTCCCAAGTGGCTTCTTCAATACCACGATGGTTCCAGAGGACTTTCACAAGACTTATATCTTTCTTCTTTAACTTTTTAATTCGTTTATCAAGGATTGACACTGGTCCCTCCTCATAGGATATGTCATCATTCAATTCTACTTCCATAGGTTGTAGAACTGACTCGGTGTCTGGGTGACATTTCTTCAACATAGAAATGTGAAACACAGGATGTAACCTCTGTAATTCTGGGGGAAGCTCTAGTTTATATGCTACCTTTCCAATCCGTTCAATGATTGGATAAGGCCCCATATATCTAGGAGCTAACTTCCCCTTCCTTCCAAAACGAAGGACCCCTTTCCAAGGTGAGACCTTAAGATATACTTTGTCTCCAACCTGGAACTCTAAGGGTCTACGACGTTTGTCAGCATAAGATTTCTGCCTATCCTGAGCAGTCTTAATCTTATGATGTATAACTTTAATCTTTTCCGTGGTTTGCTGCACCAGGTCAGGACCTAACAACTGGTGCTCACCAGTCTCAAACCAACACAAGGGTGATCTACAACGTCTACCATATAAGGCTTCATAAGGTGCCATATCAATACTATGCTGATAGCTATTGTTATAGGCAAACTCTATCAAGCTTAGGTGTAGATCCCAACTTCCAGTGAACTGGAGAACACATGCTCGCAACAGGTCTTCTAAGGTTTGTATGGTCCTTTCTGACTGTCCATCAGTCTGTGGATGAAAGGCCGTACTAAACCTCAGCTTAGTGCCTAAGGCACTGTGCAACTGTTCCCAAAAACGACTTGTAAACTGAGGTCCTCTGTCTGAAACTATTGTGACAGGAACTCCGTGCAAACGCACTATCTCTCGAACATACAACTCTGATAACCTTTCAGCAGAATAGGTTGTTTTGACAGGTAAGAAATGTGCTGTCTTAGTCAGCCTATCAACAATTACCCAAATGGAATCATGTCCTTTGCTTGTCCTCGGTAGGCCAACAACAAAGTCCATGGTCACATGGTCCCACTTCCACTGTGATATGGGTAAAGGTTGCATTGTCCCTGCAGGCTTCTGGTGTTCAGCTTTAACTTGCTGACACACAGGACACCTCAGAACAAACTCTGCAACGTCCTTCTTCATCCCAGGCCACCAATACAGGTCCTTCAAATTCCGATACATCTTGGTGCTCCCTGGATGCATAGCATACATGGAAGAATGGGCTTCTTCCAGGACTAACTTCCTTAAGTTGTCCACATCCGGTACTATCATTCTTCCATTATAACAAGCTACTTGATCTTTTGAGTCATGAAACCCATCTTGCTTCTCATTTCCATACTCAGATCTTATATGTTGAACTGCAGCATCATCTAGCTGTGCTTCTTTAATCTGCTCTCTTAGGGTAGGTTTAATATGCATCTCAGCTAACAAACCGGCTAGCAATGACACCTTCAACTGTACATTGTCTTGCCTTAAAGAGATAAGCATATCTCTTCTTGAGCATACTAAAGAGTTTAGTTGTGCTCTATTCATGGTTGATGTTGCTGATTTCCTACTCAAGGCATCTGCAACAACATTGGCCTTACCTGGATGGTAATCAATTGTACAGTCGTAGTCCTTGATTAACTCCATCCAGCGACGTTGCCTCATGTTGAGCTCATGCTGAGAGAAGATATACTTAAGGTTTTTGTGGTCTGTGAAAATCTGGAATGTCTCTCCGTAGAGATAATGTCTCCAGATCTTCAAAGCATGAACCACAGCTGCTAACTCCAGATCGTGTGTTGGATAATTCTCCTCGTGTTTCTTAAGCTGTCGGGAAGCAAAAGAAATCACTTGTTTATCTTGCATCAACACACATCCTAGTCCATTTTTGGAAGCATCACAGAAAACTACATATCCTTTTCCTTGTTCAGGTAGCACTAATACAGGTGCACTTGTCAACCTCTCCTTCAGCAACTGGAAAGATTGTTGACACTTATCACTCCAAGAAAAAGGAACATCTTTCCGGGTTAACTTGGTCAAGGGTAAAGCTATGGAACTAAAGTTCTTTATGAACCTTCGATAATAGCCAGCTAACCCCAAGAAACTTTGAATCTCCGTCGGTGTTTTCGGTTGTTCCCATTGTAGAACAGATTCTACCTTTGTAGGGTCAACACGAATTCCTGAGGCGGATATTACATGTCCAAGAAAAGATACCTCCGGCAGCCAGAACTCACACTTGCTAAACTTAGCGTACAGCTTATGTTCTCTTAGCAAGGTCAAAGCTTGGCGAAGATGCTGCTCATGCTGCTGAGCATCCTTACTATAGATCAGAATGTCATCTATGAAGACGACAACACACTGATCAAGGAAAGGTCGAAAAACTCTATTCATGAGTTCCATAAATGCAGCTGGTGCATTGGTTAGTCCAAACGACATAACCGTGAACTCATAGTGACCATATCTTGTCTTAAAGGCAGACTTGGATATGTCACTATCCTTAATACGAAGTTGGTGAAAATTTTATAGTTTTCTTTGGGCATTTAATTTTTGTTTTAAAAGCATTCTCCCTGTTAAAATAAACTTCACACATAAAGAAGAACATCTCTTCTGGAACAAGTCACCCTCAGCTAACTTTAGAATCATGATTAGTCCTCAAAAGTAATAACAAGAATAGCACTTAGACATATAATGGCGACTTAATAATGTCTCTCCACTATCAATTTCATGATTTTGTTTCACTTCTACATCTGACTCTCCACAGGTCAATATCAAGGCTGAAATAAGCCAAGCTCTCAAGGATGAGAGGGGCATCAGGTGACATCCAAATCAAGAAGTCTCGCAAGTGGACCATTAAAAAGAAACCAAATAAGTGCATGCTGAAAAACTGTAAGAACAACTTTCCTCTCTTCAAATAAAAGAGACTTGGCCGCCCAAAATAAATTCCCCAAAAACCCCAAATCCTAAGCTTGTGAGTCTACGAATAAAAGCCAAAGAGTTGAATAAAACTATGAGAACTGTGTCATAAATAAGGATCTATATAAAGAACCAATGAAGGTCTCACCCGACCGGTACATTCAGCTGCCCTCACGAAGGAAGATGTGTCATGTCCGGTAGTGGAACCCTAAGGTATCTAAATATTAGAAAGGCTTATAAAGGACTCACCCGACCGGTACATTCAGCTGCCCTCACGAAGGCAGATGTGTCGTGCCCGGTAGTGAGATCCTAAAAGCATAGACAACCCCTCCCCCACTTGAAGGGGGAGTTACACATAAAGCCTTTAGCCAACCCTCATACCCACTCTAGATTCCAGTAGGTTTTTTCAGAGAGGTATAAAGATAATTAGAGTCAACAACATGCACAGAATAAAAAGTGGTCCCAATGCAGGCTATGAGATACGGAAGAAACCTGAGACCCAAGCAACTCTCAATACCCGGAAGAGTCAAGGCAAGCAATAAGACCTGATACGACCTTAGGAGAGCTCGGGTTTATAATTGAAGCCAAGAATATGGAAATCTTAACTAAATAAAATCGCCTCACCATTACATGACTCCGCTCTATCTAACTTGAGGACAAGCTAGAATCTAAGTTAGGGGGGGTGATAGCATCCAATTTTGTGATGTTATCTTAGTAGTTTTCTCTAGTTTTCCACACTCTTTTTCAGATAAATTAGATAGAATCCCTATCT
The DNA here is from genome assembly GCA_963693085.1 of Alisma plantago-aquatica. Lineage (NCBI taxonomy): Eukaryota > Viridiplantae > Streptophyta > Magnoliopsida > Alismatales > Alismataceae > Alisma > Alisma plantago-aquatica. The sequence goes on along the minus strand of OY856411.1, from coordinate 1,309,531,434 downwards.
ATCCTCTCTTGTTGCAAATATACTATTAGATTAAATTTCCCCTTTTTACTTACAGAAAAAGACACAAAAAAATCACAAAAGACTCAACCGGTCTCAAGACCGCATGAACTCACACGGTCCCAAGATCGCATGAAGCCAACCGGTCCCAAGACCGCATGGACTCACACGGTCCCAAGACCGCATGAAACCTACCGGTCCGAAGACCGCATGGACTCACATGGTCCCAAGACCGCATGAAGCCAACCGGTCCTAATACCGCATGGACTCACACAGTCCCAAGACTGCATGAAGCCAACCAGTCCCAAGACCGCATGAAGCCAACCGGTCCCAAGACCGCATGGAGTCCAAACGGTCTCGGGGTCCAAACGGTTTCAGAGTCCAAACAGTTTCAGAGTCCAAACGGTTTCAGAGTCCAAATGGTCTCGGTGTCCAAATAGTCTCGGGGTCGAAACGGTTTCAGAGTACCCAAAACTTTCCAAACCGTTTGGACTTCACTTAAGGCCTATAAATAAGACCCAAGGGGTCCTCCCAAGAGGGGAAGTTTTCAGATGCCCAGAGGCTGCCTCTACTACTCCAAAGCTATTTCAACTTCCATCCTCCGCCCAAAGGCTTCCGGTCTGAGATCCACGCCCGATCTTGAAGCTTCTTTCTCTCTCTTCACCAAAGAAGGTGGGAAGAGGAGACCTCATCATCAAGCAACCTGTGAAGTTTGAAGATCGTCATTCTCTCTCTTTCCAAGGGGTTGACTTTCCTCTCTCCTTTGTGGGGATGACGCTCTCTCTCTCTCTTCTAACCTCCTTCTTTGTCCTAGCTATGAGCGAGTAGTTTCTTTCACTAGGGTGTGGGGAGTAGCCCCGCTACCCATGTTTTCATTTCATGTAATGTAATCCATAGTTTGCAATATTAAGATGCTTCCTTTTCAGTTCAACATCAATCATTTAATGAATGCTTGTTGCTTGATCACCAACTTGTGTTACCTTTTATCTTTTAGTATGAATTGTCTATGTTTGTACTACTAGATTCGAAACTCAATTGAATGTTGGTTCCTGATGCATGTATCCACCATGCATCTGTTTCGATATCTACGAGTGTTTTTCAAGAAGTGGAGTAAACTCACTACCAATGTTGTACCTCCATACTATGAAATGGAATCAGTTGACGTATGAAAGTACAACCTTGGTAAGTCGAGAAACACACTTTGCGAAGGGAATGATGCAAAGTAGGTGATCATTCGTTCGGGGATGGCTGACATTGCAACATCCCCGCACCCCTCGTAGTTATCTCTCTGAAAGGAAGCTAAATCTACAAAGATACTAACTATCTGAGCAGTTTTTGCAGGTTATGTTTTATGTTGCATGTTTTGATCCTTGTCTAGTGGCGGTTCAAGCCGATCACATCCTAGTGGTTCCTTATCATTGTTTAACATCCTTAAAATTTACTTGCTTGCTTTACTTTACTTTCTCTTAGTTTAAAAACAACCAAACCAACCTTTTGATTTAAATACCAACTATTAAGAGATTAAGTGAAATTGTAACATTTTCCATCTTGTTGCTCCCAATAAGACTGTTGTCCCGTGGATTCGACCCTTAACTATACTACGATAAGACTTCCATGTATCTTAGCATACGTGGGTGGAGTTCTCGATCTAGTACAGGCAAGGCTAAACTTAAAGATTCACCATCTTTAGGATTTTTAGTGGTGCACGCAATTCCACATGAGTGGAACCAACTCCATCAGTTGTCTACACGGACTGCTTGGAACTCCGATCTCCTTGTCCCACAAGGAATCGGAAGGAGTCACACCCTCCTGTCAGCGTACTAGTCGCCAACACACTCTCCTGCCACCAGTCACTTTCTACAGTTGTCTTCCCTTGTTGTGCCTCCCTTATCCAGTAGCACTTGCTCGGGCTCTCTCTTGGTTACCAAAACCAGAGAGAACGACAACTTCACAGAGCAACTGGTTGCACTGGGTTATACTTTGAGAAGCCCCCAATACCCCTATATATATAGGAGGGTCATGGGACAGGGTTCTCCGTCCCGGGCAATGCGGGACTAAAGAAGGAGTAGAAGGGTTTGAGATTTTCACAAAACAACCAATTGCGCAACCTGAACCGATCATTTCACAACTGAAACAGTCGGTTGGGGATCTGAGCTGGTCGGTTGACACCTCAACCGATCGGTTGGGACCCATGAAATGGTCGGTTCACTTCTAAACCGGTCAGTTCGTGGTCCTGATTAGTTCCCGATTGACTTTTCTTCTTTTGTTTCGAATTGGTATCAAATACCAGTCCTTGTTCCAATCAAATTGAGCAAGTGAAAAGAAAGGAAATTTCTCACCAATCTTACTTTCCCAACATGCTGGGTTGGACTTGAATCTATCGTTTCAACACTTGAACAAATCGCTTCACCCTGTCCATGAGCCGATCGACTCACTAGTTGAGCCGATCGGTTCACCAAGCTCAGCCGATCGGTTCAACACATGAGCCGATCGGTTGGGAGTGCAGATTGTGTAGAATTAGTCAATCACAATTTCAATCAATCTGATACTCTAATCAATCAGTCCAACACCTTGAACACTATGATACTGAGCTATCAATTGATTGAGTGTTTAATTGAACTACTAAACTCCTTTAGTAATCAATCTAAACATTGTTTGTGGACAAAACTCCTTTTCCAGGTTAAATCCTATGTGTTTGACCCTACAGGTCCATTTCACGTTGGTAGTGAGAGTCCATAACACTTATGACTTCACAAGAAAAGAGCGGTGCCTAGTCACACATCAGTGCTACCCAAGTCAAATAGAAAGTTGGAGAACAACTTTCAATCCTACAATCCGTGAATGGTGTTACAGTGAATGTATAATTCCTTTGTCACTGATATCCTGAATGAACTTGAGGCATGGAACAATCATCCTATCAACGTTCATTCATTTCCTTGATCTCAGAGCAGACTGTGTGAGATGTGTGTGACATCAATATCACATATTGATTCACACGTGCATGCGCATGCCTTTCTCAATCCTACTCATCAAGTGGCCAATGACATCAAACTCCCTCAGGAGGGACAAATCCCATATCTATCACTCACCCCTCAAAAACCCCATGTGTCAAAGCCACCCAATCATCACCTTTATAACAACCCATGTTTCAGGACTGCGTTTGATGATGTCAAAGTGTACCCAACGACATGTGTTGAGTGTAGTGATTTCAGGTCTAAGAATCACACTCACCACCATCACTGTGAGAGCTGACTGTGACTACCAAGTCATGGTTCCATGTGTCACTCTCACGGTGGGTCTGTCTGGTACCTTGTTCTCTAACAAGTACCTATGTGCTTGGTTTGATATCACTATATCATGACTAATGAGATTCTGTCATCAACCAACACACAATCTAGTCTTCAGTGTTATTGATGTCTATGGTTATTTCCACAATAACAACCGACTAGGGACTAAACAAGAATGTATACTCTTAACATCCGTATGATCTCATCGTTTAGGTCCTGAACCTAAAATCATACGCCATTGATTAAAACCATTCTTTAGACATCTATCATGTTACGCCATCATCTCAGAAACAGTTTAAACATATAGATCGGAAATTGCCTTTATTATTATTATTCAAATCATTTACAAAGTATCCCATTACAATCATCATATGACTTTCTCTATGGGCATACATACCAATAGATTCCCACTTGCACTTAGAGCCAGTCACCAAGGAACCTCAGTCCTTGTGACCTAGCATGACCATCATGCTTCTGCTGAGAAAGGGCCTTAGTCAGTGGATCATCTATGTTGTCTTTAGTTGGTACTTTGCAAATCTTCACATCTCGTCGTTGTATGATCTCTCGTATGAGATGGAAGCGCCACAGTATGTGCTTGGACCGCTTATGTGATCTGGGTTCCTTAGCTTGTGCAATAGCTCCATTATTGTCACAATAAAGCTCAATTGAATCACAACTACTGGGAACTATACAAAGTTCAGAAATGAACTTCCTGATCCACACAGCCTCCTTTGCTGCATGTGAAGCAACAATATACTTGGCCTCTATAGTAGAATCGGCAACTGTTTCTTGCTTGGAACTCTTCTAGCTTACAGCTCCATTATTAAGGAAAAATACTGCGATCTGTAATCATCTTTATCGGTTTGGAAGCTTGCATCAGTGTAACCCTTTACAACCAGCTCTTCCTCACCACCGTAAACAAGAAACTGATCCTTAGTTCTTCGCAAGTACTTGAGGATGTTCTTTACAGATGTCCAGTGAGCATCCCCAGGATCTGACTGGTACCTGGTCATCATGCTGAGAGCATACGAGACATCTGGGTGTGTGTACAACATTGCGTACATGATGGATCCTATGGCTGATGCATATGGGATCCCATTCATACGCTCCCTCTCTTCACAAGATTGGGGTCATTGAGCTCTAGAGACGGTGACTCCATGTAACATGGGGATGTTGCCTCTCTTTGAGTTCTCCATGCTGAACTACTTCAACACTTTGTCAATGTACGTGTTCTGACTTAGTCCGAGAAGCCTTCTAGATCTATCTCTATAGATCTTAATTCCTAGAATGTAGGATGCTTCTCCTAAGTCCTTCATTGAGAAAGTATTCCCAAGCCATGTCTTTACCTTCTCTAAGGCTAAGACATCATTCCCCATCAAAAGTATGTCATCCACATACAATATGAGGAATGTGGTCGAGCTCCCACTAACCTTCTTTTACACACAAGGTTCATCTTCATTTTGAATAAAGCCAAACACTTTGACTTCCTCATCAAATAGAAGATTCCAACTCTGAGATGCTTGCTTCAATCCATAGATTGACCTTTGTAGCTTACAGACTTTATTGGCATTCTTTGGATCTATAAAACCTTCAGGATGTGTCATGTACACATCCTCATTTATATTCCCATTAAGGAATGTGGTTTTAACATCCATCTACCAAATCTCATAGTCATAAGAAGCTGCAATAGCAAGCATGATCCTGATGGACTTAATCATGGCAACTGGAGAAAAGGTTTCATCATAGTCAACACCTTGAACTTGTCAAAATCCCTTCGCAACCAATCTGCCTTTATAAGTTTGCACATTGCCATCCATGTCGGTCTTCTTCTTTAAGACCCACTTGCACCCTAAGGGTTTTACCCCTTCGGGTGGTTCCACTGATGCGATGATTTTGAGTCGCATTTATAGACTTGCTTGATAGGTGTTTTATGCATTTATTAGTCATTTTCATGGTTAATGTTGCATAATTCATTCATTTTGGTCTATGCTACTTATGTCAAATTCCCTTTATTTAAGCATTTTGAGTATAATTTATCAAAAGAATATATTTTGTGTGGATTTATGTGGTTTCGTGTGTTAATTTCAGGAAAAACAAGTACCTGCTATCGTCGATACCATCGGCGGTTGTCAATACCATCGACCAGACCACAGGTTGCCAGCCGCGAGGACCAGAAGAAAGTCGATACTATCGACAGGGATGTCGATGGTATCGAGATACCATCAGGTTGCTGGCGAGAAGTGCGTCAATACTATCGACCAAAATGTCGATACTATCGACTGGTGGAGCTACAACGACACAACACGACAAAACCGTCGCTACAGGTTCGTCGATACCATCGAACCGCGTCAATGGTATCGAGATGACATCAGGCGCACAGACGAAAGAAAAGAAGGATTGCCGCTATCATGCTAGGTCGATACCATTGACCCACGTCGATGGTATCGGCACCGTCAAATATGAGTTTGTTTCAGATTAATCTAAATTGGACGGCTATGATTAATTGACGACCTAATTCGGTAAATATACCTAATGATGGCGCCCAAGAGGGGGGAGGACGTCATTAGCTACTGCACACATCCCAGAGAGCAAGGAGAAAAGAACGGAGCACGAGAGCATGCCCCAGTCGATCCGGACGCTGAAGAAGACAAATTCCACCACCGAAAGGTGGGAGAACGTGGATTCCACGTCAAGGATCGATTGGACCTTCTCCGTTCAGGGGTTTAATCACTCAATCACATTTTCTTTCATGTTTCCCTTTTCCTTCTCCACATTGTACTTTGAGATGAACATGCGGGGCTAATATCCTTTGTCTTTAGGACCGGGAGTAACCCGGGGATTAATTGTATGATGATTTTATAATAGTAATTCATATCTTATCTCTTAAATCCGTGGTATAATTTCGTTTTCTCCAATATATTGTTATGCTTGATCACCATAATAATCACCTAATGCCCTTAATTGCTTTGAAAGAAGAATTAACGGTTGAAAAGAGATGGAATTTACATTAATTGACAAATCCCTTGAACAAGGTGGTGTAAGATTGATGGTGGATACCGAGAGGTCATTCCTAATGCACTTAGTTTAGGGTATAGGTTACTACGACGGTGGAACCGACCTAGACATAGGTAGTGAATTGTACCACGACAGTGGGCAATTATGATTTCAGGCCACTACCTAGATAGAGAGAGAAAATTGAGTAGCTATATTGAATTTAATACAATGAAAACTCGCGATGAAACTGCAATCCTAAAGATCTCATTTTGAATTGTTTAAACCAAACATTTAATCGATTGCTTTGCATTGTTTTATTTTTATTTTCTTTTAATTTTAACAACAACTCTCAACTATTTGGTCAGCTTAGCTGCTCGCGAATAGTTAGTAGGAGTCCCTGATGATTTCACGCATCCCTTAGTTCGACTCGGGCCTCACAAAGGCCTGTACTACTTCGACGCGTTCACTTGCGTTTCTGCGCACGGTAAATTTGCGTCAAGTTTTTGGCGCCGTTGCCGGGGATACGGCGAATTGTCAGCACTACGAGTGCTACAAGCGGCCACTCTAGGCCATTTTTTTATTTATTTCAAAAATTCATAATCTATTTTCTAAATATTTGCAATCGTCAAGCATTGTACTAAATTTAATTTTTCTAATTATAGGTATTGTGCATGGTGCAGACGCGTAGTACAGACTACATGAGGCAAGTACTAGAGGTTCCGCTGCCGGGATCAGAAGACGAGGAAAGCCATAATCAAGACCATTTAGAAGAAACAGAGTCAGAAACTGAACAAGAAGAGATGGACGAGCCACAGACAATATGGGAGAAGATCAAGGCTTCTTCCTCATCCGCTTCCAAAGGGCCGATCAAGAAGCAAGCGGTGAATATTCCGACTTACAAGATTGATTCGGCTTTAATCAACTTGGTGAAGTCGAAAGCTTTCCATGGGCTCAAAAATGAAGACCCCGTCGCGCACATAAGTCAATTTGTGGAGAATTGTGATATGATAAAAATCGACAGATTTCCACAAGATGTGCTCTACTTGAAGCTCTTCCCGAGTTCTCTAGTGGGAATTGCGCGCAAATGGATACATAACTTGGACGATGAATATGTGGAGTCTTGGGACCACATGGTGGAGGTCTTTTTCGAGAGGTTCTTTCTGCCCAAGAAGACCAATGACATGATCAGAAAGATCCACAACTTCACCCAACAAGCAGGAGAGACCTATTCTGAGACATGGGAAAGGTTTCAGATCATGCTCAGGCGATGCTCGCATCATGGGCTTGATAAGGAGACACAAGTCAAGATCTTCTATTTTTCTCTCTCCGAGCATGATAGAAGAAACCTCGATTCAGCCGGTTCTGGATTCTTATTGAATAACACGGACACGAGATGTTGGGAGATTTTAAAGAACATGGCCAAGAAACAATCATGGGGCGAAAGAGGTGCCGTGGAGCAGGTTCGAGTAGTAGGTGAATCTAAAGCAATAAAGGAGCTGAATGAGAAGATGGATCTTCTCACAAAGAGATTGCTTGCAAAGGAGGATACTGAGTCCGAGGACGAGGCTCAAGTGAAATTCATGAGGCAGCAGCAAGGCTACAGGAACAATGACTATTCATGGAGGAAAGATAAGAAGTTCTCCTGGAAGGATCCAAACAACTTCTTGCAGGATCCGGATGCTAAACCCCAGCCAGTAGCGGAAGATAAGAGCACACAACTGCTCAATCAAGTGATAAAGCAAAACCAAGAACTCATGGCTACTTTCGGCCAGCAAATAAAGCAACAAGGGGAGTTCATGAACCAATTCAGGCAGACACTGCAGAGCCATGGGGCTCAAATGAGGACAATAGAGACATCTATGGCATAGAAGGATGTGGAGATAGCCAGTTTGAAGAAGCCGGCACATCCAGCTTTCCCGGGAAATACTAATGTTCCAGGAGGAAACCAACAAGCGAAGGCCATCTTGCTAAGAAGTGGAAAGAAATTGTTAAATCCCAGGGCTGATGAAACAAGCAAACCCCAAGCTGAATTTGAAGTTGAGGCCACTAAGGAGCTGCATGTACCGGTCACAGAACCAGTTGAGGACACAACAGTGGATACTACTGAAGATCATATTGCAGAGGAGGAAGGGCCTAAGAAACAGACACCCTACGTGCCACCGCATCAAAGGGCACAGGCTGTCCCTGTCCCTTATCCGAACAGTGCTAAGGCAAGGAAGGTAGATGACCAATTCAAAAAGTTCTTAGGCAGTTTCAGGAAGCTTTCAGTCAGTATCCCTCTATTGGAAGCTATTGAGAAAATTCCGTCTTACAGGAAATTTCTGAAGGACATCATCACCAAGAAGAGAAAAATCCCGGACACTGAAGTAGTTGTGATTAAGGAGCAGGTGAGTGCCTTCATCATGGGTACATTTCCACCAAAGAGGCAAGATCCGGGTTGTTTCAACATTTCATGCTATATCGGGAAAGTCAAATTTGGTGAAGCATTATGTGACTGAGGAGCAAGCATCAATTTAATGCCCCTTTCTACATTCAAGAAGCTGGGATTAAAGGAGTCAAGGCCAAGCAACATGACAATTCAATTGGCGGATAACTCTGTGGTGAAACCGTATGGGATTTGTGAAGATGTTCTTGTGAAAGTGGATAGATTTATATTTCCTACAGATTTTGTCGTCATGGAGATGCAAGATGAACAAGGCAATGAGCTACTACTCGGAAGACCATTCCAAGCTACAGCCGACATGATACTCGAGAAGGGGAGAGGTCGGTTGATCTTGGGTATAGCCGATGACTGATTTGAGATGGTCATGCCTTCCAGCGCCACTTCACCTAAATCAAAGGAGCAATGCCACATGGTAAAACATTTTGATAATACCATCTCACTTTGTCTAGGGAAGCCATTTCTAGATATGGCTCATGTAATGACCAAGGTGGAAAAAGGGACTTTGGCTGTCGACATCATGGAGCAGACCAAAGTAGTATCCCTTTGCAAGGCTGTCAGGTTCTCGAATGATGATAATGAGGACATTCCTCCCTCTACGGAGGATGATGCTATAGAAAATTCAGTTTTTGATGCATATTCGGAATTACCATTGGAGGCTTGTTTAGTCAACATCACTCGTGATTGGATGAGAAGCAAATCACTCAAGGAGTGCGCCAAGATGCTTCAGTTGCTTCCATGCTTCTATGCAAGGTATTATGAAGATTTAGGTGAACTTCCCCCTCCGCTTCAATCATCCTTGATCAGCCCGCTGGAGTTAGAGTTAAAGCCACTACCACCGCATCTTAAGTACACCTTTCTAGCAGAGGAAGAAAAGTTACCTGTGATCATTTCTTCATATCTGAGTGCGGAAGAGGAAAACCAATTGTTGATAGTGCTGAAGAACCACCGAGGAGCATTTGGGTGGTCTGTTGTAGATATCAAGGGGATTTCCCCTACTTTGTGTCAGCATAAGATTCGGCTCGAGGAGGGAGCCAAGCCGGTAATCCAACCGCAACGTTGACTGAATCCGAGCATGATGGAGGTGGTGAAGAAAGAGGTGATCAAGCTTCTATCTGCATGTATCATCTATGCGATTTCAGACTCAACATGGGTAAGTCCCACACAGGTAGTCCCCAAAAAGGGGGGTATTACTGTCACTCAAAATATTTTGAATGAACCTGTCACCACCCGTTTGGTAACTGGGTGGCAAGTTTGTATTGATTATCGACGTCTTAATGCCGCTATGCTGAAGGATCATTTTCCTCTCCCATTTATCGATCAAATTCTAGAGCGCTTAGTCGGCCGATCTCATTTCTATTTTTTGGATGGGTATTCAGGATATAATCAGATTTCAATTGACCCTAAGGACCAAGAGAAATCTACTTTCACTTGTCCTTGTGGAACTTTTGCGTATCGCCGCATGCCCTTTGGATTATGCAATGCACCAGCAACTTTTCAGCATTGTATGCTCGCCATTTTTTCTGATATGGTAGAACGCTTTCTTGAAGTCTTTATGGATGATTTTTCGGTTTATGGTGCTTCGTTTGATGAATGCCTTTATAATTTGGATAAGGTGTTACAGAGATGTGAGGACACACATTTGGTCCTCAATTGGGAGAAATGTCATATGATGGTAAGCGAAGGGATAGTGCTAGTACATAAAGTGTCTAGCAAAGGTTTGGAGGTAGATCTGGTTAAAATTGAAGTAATTTCTAAACTGCCCCCACCAAATTCGGTAAAAGGAGTAAGAAGCTTCTTAGGACACGCCAGATTTTATCGTCAGTTCATAAAAGATTTTTCTAAAATTGCCAAACCTCTATCCGAACTTCTCAAGAAAGATGTCGTTTTTTATTTCAATGACAAATGTTTACACATGTTCAACGTGCTGAAGGAGAAATTAATTTCTGTGCCGGTTGTTCAAACACCAGATTGGACTAAGCCGTTTGAACTCATGTGTGACACATCAGATTTTGCTGTAGGAACTGTGTTGGGACAGTGGGTGGACAATAAACCCGCCGTAATCTTTTATGCTTCTAAGACTTTGAATGATGCCCAATTAAATTACACAACTACTGAAAAAGAATTGCTTGCTGTTGTTTTTGCTTTTGAAAAGTTTAGGCAATATTTAGTTGGATCGAAAGTAGTTGTTTGGACTGATCATGCCGCTATTAAATTTTTGATGGAGAAAAAAGATGCCAAACCTAGATTGATTAGGTGGATCTTGCTCCTACAAGAATTTGATATCGAAATTAAAGACAAGGTGGGGATTGAGAATGTTGTAGCGGATCATTTGTCTAGGTTAGAGAGGGTAGATGAAAAAGATTTACACATACCCATAACCGAGACATTTCCGGATGAACAATTGTTGAAAGTGAATTCTAAGGATCCGTGGTTTTCCTATATTGTGAATTATCTTGCTTGCAGAATCATCCCGTATGATTGGACATATCAAGAGAAGAAGAAGTTTTTCCATTCTCTACGATATTATTTTTGGGATGACCCCATTCTTTTGAAGCAATGCAGGGATGGTGTTCTATGCAGGTGTGTACCTGAGGATGAATACGAGAGTGTTCATCGTCACTGCTACACTCTACCTACGGGCGGACACCACGCGAGCTCTCGTACGGTGACCAAAGTGTTGGAAAGTGGCCTATATTGGCCTACCTTGTTCCGAGACGCCTATGAGTTCGTGATACAATGTGATTCCTGCCAAAGGGCGGGTAACATTTCAAAGACACAAGACATGCCCCTAAATGTCTTCCAAGAGGTTGAGGTATTTGACCTATGGGGTATAGATTTCATGGGACCCTTTGTGTCCTCAAATTCGAATTTATATATCCTCTTAGCTGTTGATTATGTGTCGAAGTGGGTAGAAGCAATACCCACAAGGACTAATGATACTACTGTAGTGTGCAGATTCCTTAAGGAACATATTTTCTGCAGGTTTGGAGTGCCCCGAATGATCATCAGTGATGGGGGTACGCACTTTAAGAATCAAAAGTTCTCGACATTGTTGAAGAAATACGGGGTCAAACATAACATAGGTACCCCGTATCACCCACAAACGCAAGGAAAGGTGGAGGTCTCCAATCGCGAAATTAAGAAAATCTTGGAGCGTACGGTGGATTCCACGAGGAAGAACTGGAGTGCCTTACTGCCAGATGCATTGTGGGCATACATGACGGCATACAGGACGGCATACAAGACACCTATAGGCACCACACCTTTTAGGTTGGCATACGACTGAGCTTGTCACTTACCGATAGAGTTAGAGCATAAAGCACACTGGGCGCTAAGAAAGCTCAACTTGAGTTATGATGAGGCGGGGAAGAAGAGATTGCTTGAATTAAATGAATTGGATGAGTTGCGCATGACTGCATATGTGAACTCTCGGATATACAAGGAGCGCACTAAGTTGATCGACAATCGCCACATTCTGATGCGCACCTTCAAGAAGGGAGATCGTGTGTTGTTGTTCAATTCAAGGCTGAAGTTGCATCCCGGGAAGCTAAAATCCCGATGGAGTGGGCCATTCACGGTGTAAGAGGTCAAACCACATGGCGCAATCTTGGTGCGCGATGGTGAGACTACATTTTTGGTGAACGGGCAGAGGTTGAAGCTATATTTTGGTGAAGATTACACGAGGAAGGTGAATGAGGTGAAACTCATTTCACTTTTGGACCAATGATGTGGTTCAAGTCGTCTAGCCTAAGACGTTAAATAAGGGCACTTGTTGGGAGGCAACCCAACCATTGGTACCTTAGTTTAGTTCATTTACATTCGTAGTTTAAATTGTTTTCACTTAGTTTGTAGTGTAAAAAGATACCATGATCGTTTGTTACATGTGCAGGGCTGAGGCAGAGTCGATACCATCGACCCTTGTGTCGATGCTATCGACCATGGTACAGGTTGGCGACTGAAGGAATCGCACTGCGTCGATACTATCGACGGCCTCATCGATGGTATCGACATATCAACAGGAAGATCACAAGAAGAAGTCGATGGTATCAACATGGGTGTCGATACTATCGAGATCTCTGAAGATTTTCAGAACAAATCATCTCAGGAAAGTTGATACCATCGACGGGCGTGTCGATGGTATCAACACATTCATGCAAAGAAGGCGGCGGCCGGGCCTCGCGAGGATTTGCCCTAATCAGAGGGTCGATACTATCGACCCGCATCGATAGTATCGACGCACCATGTCAATGATCCGTGAGGGAAGATCAACGGAGATCGCAACAACAAGGAGTTCGATCCGGGGGACGGGTCGATACTATCGACCTGCGTCGATAGTATCGACGCGTCAGCAATCTGGGCCCCGCAGATCCAGCCATCGACAACCGTCGATACTCGCGGAGGTGCAGATCGTGTTACCCGAGTCGATACCATCGACTCGCGTCGATGGTATCGACGGGCGAACAGTAGCACCGGCCACATCTATATATGAGGAGTATTTGCGTCAGATGACATCACACCTTCAGTGCAACTCTCCTTCACTTGTGCCGAGCATGTTCCAGAGCCATCTACGCCCGATGACGATCAACGCCGAGCAAAGTTCTTCATCAAGCAGAGATTCATTTCGTTGATCTTCACCGAGCTCTCTTTCTATTCCCCATTATCTTGCAATCATGGTGCACGTAGTTGGTGTGTCGTCTTCACGCACGAACCCGATGGACATCCCGGAGTTCGTGCCACCTCCGACCGCGTCAGTTGCACGCTCGCGGCTGATTCATCCATTCGCGGAGGTGAAGAATATGTATGAAGAGATTCTTAAGAGGAAGATTGAGCCGACCCGTTATGTTGAACGGGAAACCATCTGTAACCTCAGGTTCAAAGCGAACCTCGACTACGTTCTGAAGGGTCAGGCCCAACACACGGGAAGACGGCCTGACGAGCTGGAATTTCATGCAGATGGCCAGCCGTTCTTCGGCGAGTGGCCTACTTACAAGGAGTTGGTGGCTGAGTTCATGGCGTCACTAGACGTCTGCATCATACCCAACGATGTCATAGCCTCCGACCGCAAGTGGATCAAGGGCCGGGTGTCGTTCCGGCAGTACAACAACGACTACACCCTTACACTCTGGTAGTTCAATAGGATTTTCAACTGGAATCACTCACAACATGATTACCGATGACCGGACAACCGCACCGACTACGATGCCATCTTCTCCGAGCTGGTTACGGTGCCGCCGGGCAAGTCAGTGAGCTACCATAATGCTACGGTAGCTGATTTCGAGCACCCTTTTGTCCGGATACTGCACCTGATGCTGAGTTCTACATTGTTTGCTCAGGGTGATCATGCCCTCAGCAAGTTTCAGGAGACAGACTTATTCTTCTTGTATAAGATCCTGAAACGTCAAGAATGCAATTAGGGCGCCTTCTTTTTGCAGAGAGTTTTGGCAGTGAAGAGGAGTACACGGAAAGCACCAATTCACTTTGGCGGGCTCATCACCAAGCTGGCCTTCTACCTTGGGCTTAATTTCTAGATGCTTACTCCTATATCCACAAGGATCAAGGTGAACTTGCAACATTTGCACCGGTCCAATCTCATTCTTCTTCGAGATGGTTTGGCATATGCGCACTGCCACGTCAACCACGCCTACCAGGAATGCTCGTTGCCCGATTCGGTCTTCAACATCAAAGGGGCGCAACACTTCTGATGGCCAATCATAGCCATCGCCGACTCCGATGAAGAAGGCGGCAACGACGGCAATGACGACGAGGCTGAGGAGGAAGAGGAGGCATTTACACCTCTTCGAGCACGAGTGGCACCATGGAAGCGTCCTCGGATGCATCCGGGTGCATCTTCATCATCACAACCTACGCCGCCACCACCACCACCCTCGCAGCCAAGCGAGGAAGCCTATTCTATGCAGGGTATGTATACTATGCTGCAAGACATACAACAGAAGCAACAACATCACATGGCGATGTACACCGATATTCAAGACACTACAAACCGGTTGCTGGACAATCAAAGGGCAATGTTTGAGAACGAGCGTCTTCTCATGGACAACCAACAACAAATTCATGATCGGTTACAACGGATGGAGATGCAACAGGAGCCCTTTTATGACCACTATTGGAGCCAAAATTACTTTGGAGGCTATCCACAACCTCCACCTAGGGCCCAGTTTGATCCAAACTTCCAGGGGGAGTATCCGTCTTGGGACCCTACGGCTCCGCAGTACCCGCCTCCACCTGAAGAGTAAAAGTGGTATCTCTGTTCCAACCTTTAAGATTGTTTTTGACTATGCGGCCATAGTCGAATTTGAGCTTGGGGGGGTATTGGAATCTTTTATTTTCTATATTTTTAGTTTTATTGCTTTTGGTTTCCTGTAATTTGTTTTCTGCAATCTTAGTTTGTTTTGGGATCCACAATCTATCTAGTGTAATCGTGGATGTCTTTAATGTTGAGTCATCTCAGTTGCATGTGCATGGGGAATTGAGGGAAACTAAAATTTTTTGAGTGTTCACAAGCTTGAGTGTTGTTCAACCTTGATCACCTGACTTAGAAAATGATTGGTTTTGTCAACTTTAAAATAGGAAATCATGACTGTATATTCCTAATGATTCATGAAAGTGGACGGAATTGGTTGTTTGAGCCTAAACTGACCAAATGATAATGAGACTTTAATTTGAAGTAAGAGAGAAAAACCTTTTAATTACTATACAGGTCAGTAAGGAGGGACATATAATATTTTTCAAAGGTTCAGTCAACTAATCTTGTGATCCTTCCACGTCATTGTTTTTCACCATCCACCAAGATTTGGAAGTAAAGTACGGTTTTAACTCTTGTTGATTGCATGGCATGTAGATAGGACTTGCATTGCAGCCACCTTCATATGTTAGCATAAAAAATAAAAAATAAAAATAAAAAAAATTAGAATAGGTATACATGCACATTACCCTTAGGTGCATGTCATGTAGTTGCATTCATAACTTTTATGCATAAAGTATGTCATGTACCTCATTTATTCTTAAATGGTGAGTTAATTTGTTCCATACCTTCCAAATAGTGCAAATATTCGAGCTATGCAGAAAATATAAGCCCAATAAGTATTCATTGTCAATCATGGATATAAGGGCTCATAATGAAAAAAAAAGAGAAGAAAAAATCAGAAATTAAAAAAAAAAAGTTATTCAGAAGCAACAAGAATAAGAAGGAGAAAGGAACATAATCTCACATGTATTTCAAGATAAGTGAGTACATGATGTAGCTTAATTAGATATCCATCTCATTTTGAGACGGATGGTTAGTGCATGCATCATTCCACCTAATCTTAGGCATTAGGGCATTTTTCATGTGCATTTGCATCATTTAGGGCATTTTTGTTGTATGCATGTTGAAATCATATAATGCTTCCACTTCTTTCATGAGCCACCTATTTCATCCACCCGTTGCTCAGATTGGTAGGCCGCCGTGAATTTCTCCTCACTAGTGAATATCAGGAGAATTGCTTCCATGTAGATGGTAGTTAGGGCGAGCAACATAGTTTAGAAGATCACAAGATGCACTAAGTCTGGATCGGCGAATTTTATTATGTTAACTGTCTTATGTGATAGTGTTCATCAATTGGAGGTTAATATCTTTTATGGATGATTATTGTTGCCTTCAGGGTAATTATCATTCTGTGGTTAGTGAGGGTCGGAATGTGAATGTCCGGTGGGGATCATATGGGATGTTTGTTGTGATGATTTGTTCTTTAGTTGACTCTAGCAATTCTATTCTAAGGTTTAGTCGCTCGAGGATGAGCAATGTTCAATCTTAGGGGAGTTTGATGTGATGATTTTGAGACGCATTTATAGACTTGCTTGATAGGTGTTTTATGCATTTATTAGTCATTTTCATGGTTAATGTTGCATAATTCATTAATTTTGGTCTATGCTACTTCTTTATGTAAAATTCCCTTTATTTAAGCATTTTGAGTATAATTTATCAAAAGAATACATTTTGTGTGGATTTATGTGGTTTCGTGTGTCAATTTCAGGAAAAACAAGTATCTGCTACCGTCAATACCATCGACGGTTGTCGATACCATCGACCAGACCACAGGTTGCCAGCCGCGAGGACCAGAAGAAGGTCGATACTATTTCAGGAAAAACAAGTATCTGCTACCGTCAATACCATCGACGGTTGTCGATACCATCGACCAGACCACAGGTTGCCAGCCGCAAGGACCAGAAGAAGGTCGATACTATCGACAGGGATGTCGATGGTATCGAGATACCATCAGGTTGCTAGTGAGAAGTGTGTCGATACTATCGACCAAAATGTCGATACCATCGACTGGTGGAGCTACAACGACACAACACGACAAAACCGTCGCTACAGTTTCGTCGATACCATCGACCTGTGTCGATGGTATCGAGATGACATCAGGCGCACAGACGAAAGAAAAGAAGGATTGTCGCTATCATGCTAGGTCGATACCATCGACCCGTGTCGAAGGTATCGACACCGTCAGATATGAGTTTGTTTCAGATTAATCTTAATCGGACGGCTGTGATTAATTGACGACCTAATTCGGGAAATATACCTAATGACGGCACCCAAGAGGGGGGAGGACGTCATTAGCGGCTACACACATCCCGGAGAGCAAGGAGAAAAGAACGGAGCACGAGAGCACGTCCCAGCCGATCCGGACGCTGAAGAAGACGAATTCCACCACCGACAGGCGGGAGAATACAGATTCCACGCCAAGGATCGATTGGACCTTCTACGTTCAGGGTTTTAATCACTCAATCACGTTTTCCTTCATGTTTCCCTTTTTCTTCTCCACATTGTACTCTGAGATGAACATGCGGGGCTAATCCCCTTTGTCTTTAGGGCCGGGAGTAACCCGGGGATTCATTGTATGATGATTTTATAATAGTAATTCATATCTTATCTCTTAAATCCGTGGTATAATTTCGTTTTCTCCAATATATTGTTATGCTTTATCACCATAATAATAACCTAATACCCTTAATTGCTTTGAAAGAAGAATTAACAGTTGAAAAGAGACGGAATTTACATTAATTGACAAATCCCTTGAACAAGGTGGTGTAAGATTGATGGTGGATACCGAGAGGTCGTTCCTAATGCACCTAGTTTAGGGTATAGGTTACTACGACGGTGGAACCGACCTAGACATAGGTAGTGAATTGTACCACGACAGTGGGCAATTCTGATTTTGGGACACTACCCGGATAGAGAGATAAAATTGAGTAGCTATATAGAATTTAATACAATGAAAACCCGCAGTGAAACCACAATCCTATAGATCTCATTTTGAATTGTTTAAACCAAACATTTAATCGATTGCTTTGCTTTGTTTTATTTTTATTTTCTTTTAATTTTAACAACAACTCTCAACTATTTAGTCGGCTTAGCTGATCGTGAGTAGTTAGTAGGCATCCCCGATGATTTCACGCATCCCTGAGTTCGACTCGGGCCTCACAAAGGCCTGTACTACTTCGACGCGTTCACTTGCATTTCTGTGCACGGTAAATTTGCGTCATCCACCAAAGTCCATACTTTTTTGGAGTACATGGATTCCATCTCGAATCTCATGGCTTCAAGCCATTTCTCATAATTTGGTCCCTCCATAGCCTCTACGTAGGTAGTTGGATCATCATCTATGATCAACTCTCCACCTTCCTGAGTCATAAGGTATCCAAACCTCTCAGGTTCAAGGCGGGTCCTACTAGATCTACGAGGTCCTTGTGTTACCTGAGGAGAATGAGATCCCACAACACCTTGTGAATCTTCATTTTCCTCTTGTACATCTACCGGTTCTATGTTTTCTTGTTGGGCTTGAACTTCTTCAAGCTCTATTTTCCTCCCACTGCTTCCTTTGGAAATAAATTCCTTCTCTAGGAACACATCTGTCCTGGCAACAAACACTTTGTTGTCAGTAGGGTGGTATATATAATATCCCCTCATTTCCTTGGGGTATCCAAAAAAATAACATTTATCGGATTTGGGTCCAAGATTATCAGGAAACATTTTCCTAACGTAAGCCTCACAACCCCAAATCTTCAGAAAAGACAAATTGGGACGCTTCCCGTACCATATCTCATATGGTGTCTTTTGAACCGATTTAGATGGTACACGGTTAAGTGTAAATGCGGCAGTTTCAAGAGCATGACCCCAGAATGAAATTGGAAGATCAGCAAAACTCATCATTGATCGCACCATATCCAACAATGTGCGATTCCTTCTTTCAGACACACCGTTATGCTATGGTGTTCCAGGCGGAGTCCATTGTGATACAATACCCCGGGCTCACAGAAGGTCCTCAAACTCCTGGCTTAAGTATTCTCCACCTCGATCAGATCAAAGTGCCTTAATACTTTTACCAAGTTGGTTCTGTACTTCATTCATGAAATCATTGAACCTTTCAAGGGTTTCTGACTTACGTTTCATCAGGTACACATAGCCATACCTACTAAAATCATCAGTGAAGGTAATGAAGTACTGACACCCATTTCTATCATTAGTTCTAAAAGGCCCACATACACCAGTATGTATGAGTCCTAATAGATCACTAGCTCTCTCACTTTTACCTGAAAAGGGAGTCTTGGTCATCTTGCCCAATAAACAAGATTCACATGTCTCTATTGATTCATAATCAAAAGAGTCTAGATAACCATCTTTATGGAGTCTAGAAATGCACTTCTCATATATGTTCCCTAGACGACAATGCCAAAGATATGTTTTGTTTGAGTCATTAAGTTTTTGCTTTTTGGTGTTTACGTTGTATACACTTGTCTCCAAATCTATCAAGTATAGACCATAAGACATTGTGGCACTGCCATAAAAGATCCCATCTTTAGAAATGGAACAATTTCCATTCTTAATAAGAAATTCAAATCCATCATTGTCCAAATAAGAGACGGAAATGATATTCCTATTTATAGCAGGTACATAATAGCACTTCTTCAACTCTATTATTATCCCACTTGGTAGAGTTAACTCATAGGTTCCTACGGCACTGAAGGCAACCCTTGCCCCATTAGCAATACGTAGTTCAACCTCGCCTTTCCCTAAAGGCCTACTTCTCTTAAGATCCTTCACATTTGAACAAATGTGAGATCTGCATCCGGTATCAAGTACCCATGACAAAGAAGTAGTAATGTTAATCTCTATCATGTATACACCATAAGTAGAGATATCTATCTCTAACTTCTTCTTCCATTGTTCCTTCCATCCTCTCCATGTAGAAGAAATTGGTTTAGTGAGAGAACCCTTCTCTCCCTCACCTTTCGTTCCATTGATCTCAATCAATGAACTTTCTTTCTTCTTCACCAATGCATTAAGTGTACATAGAGTGGATTCAAAGGCTTCTAGTATATCTGGATTGTGCAGAACACTTCTCACAGTCCTCAACCAGTTATGGAATTTATTCTCAATTAATATGCCCATTTTAAAATATGATTCCTTTTCCATTCTACAAGAGAAAATTGCATTTTGTCAAAACTCCTTTTGATTTGATTTGAATAAATTTGACGATAGTTAATTAGGCCTTTAATTAATTACTGCTCCCACTATTTTGACTCAAATTGACAGCTCTCACCATCAATTCGGAAGATTGCAGTGTACAATCTTCTAGTGGGTCAAGATCCTGAAATCCTCTGAGTCATGGACTAGCTAGGGCTGTCACCCACAACTCAGATCTCCCAGGTAGGCAACTCTTGCCAATTGCATCATATGTAACTCTTGAAAGATGTCATATGCAACTCCTTTCCATGATAATCTCCATGCCTCAAGGTGCTAGATCCTATCTAGGTCACCTTGTTAAGTCCTACCCAAAGCCAACACGCTGAATATGCACCCTGCTAGGGCAGACCCACACATTCATCCTTCATGCTTCCACGAGATAGACGGTGCACCACGCTAGGGCGTGCCCACACTTGGTCGATCAAGTATTTCATGTGTGTCGCATTTGGAAGGCATATAAAACTTAATATTTAATGAGGGATTTGGTTTTTATATACATATATATATCCAATCACCACAATATATAGTACATATCATATACATGCTACATCCCACAGAAAAACATGCAAAATGATAAAAGGCAATGATTATGGCCATCCTATTGTGATTCCTCAAGCCAAGAGGAATCACGGTCATCTAGGTCTACATCACATGCAACCTGTACAAGATGAAATTTGTGCCTGCCTTTCTGGGTTTGATCAGCTCATCTCCATGATTGATCGGCTCGCCATCAAGTTGGTTGTTCGGGTGCCACCAGCCGATCGACTGGCGCCTCCAGCCGATCGGTTCACCGGTCATCATACATCTCCTCAGGTCGCCACCCGCTCATCTCGCTCTTCGAACCAGTCATCTAGAACACCAACCAATTGGTTCACGCATTGAACCGATCGTCTCAGGTTGTCCACCGTTCTTTGACATAACAAGAAATAAAATATATCCTATTTACAATTGAATTGTGAAACCCCGAGTTACATTCGGGGGGAGCAAAGGTAGGAAAAGAAATCTCGAATTATTTCGAGTTACATCAGGAATGAGAGAAAGGGAATCAGTGTGCAGACTGAGATGCAAGCAACCACATACAACTACACACAGATATAGGGATTATAGGCCATAATCATGCCACACATCCACCACAAAACTCGTTTAAGGGCGACGTGTATCGAGTGCATTAATATTACATATCATATATGTATATTTGGGATTTGTGGATTGGACATGCATAAAGCCAATTTTATTCGCATCGCATGCAATAAATAAAGGCGACAAACCAAAATCGATCATATCGATAATCCTAAAATATAGAGCAGTTGACGTGGCTCTGATACCACTGTTGGGTTATAGAGGAGGCAGAGAAGCAGTAGAAACAATAATTTCTCCCCAAAACCCTAAACAAAAGGAATCACGTCAACGTCTATACAATAGGAAAGATGGTTTGTGGATGCATACCTTGTCCTGAGGCTTGCTCAACGACTGTACCTCGCGCCTTGCGCGGTCTTCACCTCCGGTCTTGGACGATGTCTGTGCAGCTCCTGGTCGCACCGGGACTGACTACTCCTGGTCTCACCGGGACTGTCGGGATTGACTATTGTCCTCCAAGCGGCAGAGGTCTCCCGCCTCTGCATTCATCCACATGGACTGCCTGGAACTCTGATCTCCTGGTCCCAAAAGGAATTGGAAGGAGTCACACACTCCTATCGGCGTACTAGTCACCAACACACTCTCCTGCCACCAGTCACTTTCTACAGTTGTCTTCCCTTGTTGTGCCTCCCTTATTAGGTAGCAATTGCTCGGGATCTCTCTCGGTTACCAAAACCAGAGAGAACAACAACTTCACAGAGCAACTGGTTGGTTGTACTTTGAGAAGCCCCCAATACCCCTATATATATAGGAGGGTCATGGGATAGGGTTCTCCGTCTCGGGCAATGCGGGACTAAAGAAGGAGTAGAAGGGTTCGAGATTTTCACAAAACAACCAACTATGCAACCTGGACCGATCGTTTCACAACTGAAACGGTCGGTTGGGGATCGGAGCCAGTCGGTTGACACCTCAACCGATCGGTTGGGACCTATGAAATGGTCGATTCACTTCTGAACCGGTCGGTTCGTGGTCCTGATCAGTTCCCGATTGACTTTTCTTCTTTTGTTTCGAATTGGTATCAAATACCAATCCTTGTTCCAATCAAATTGGGCAAGTGAAACGAAATGAAATTTCTCACCAATCTTACTTTCCCAACTTGCTCGGTTGGACTTGAACCGATCGTTTCAACACTTGAACGAATCGCTTCACCCTATCCATGATCCGATCGACTCACCAGTTGAGCCGATCAGTTCACCAAGCTCAGCCGATCGGTTCATTACATTAGTCGATCGGTTGGGAGTGCAGATTGTGCAGAATCAATCAATCACAGTTTCAATCAATCTGATACTCTAATCAATCAGTCCAATACCTTGAACACTATGATACTGAGCTATCAATTGTTTGAGTGTTTAATTGAACTACTAAACTCCTTTAGTAATCAATCTAAACATTGTTTGTGGACAAAACTCCTTTTTTAGGTTAAATCCTATGTGTGTGACCCTGCAGGTCCATTTCACGTTGGTAGTGAGAGTCCATAACACTTATGACCTCACAAGCATAGAGCGGTGCCTAGTCACACATCAGTGCTACCCAAGTGAAATAGAAAGTTGGAGAACAACTTTCAATCCTACAATCCGTGAATGGTGTTATAGTGAATGTATAATTCCTTTGTCACTGATATCCTGAATGAACTCGAGGCATGGAACAGTCATCCTGTCAATGTTCATTCATTTCCTTGATCTCAGAGCAGACTGGGTGAGATGTGTGTGACATCAATATCACATATTGATTCACACGTGCATGCGCATGCCTTTCTCAATCCTACTCATCAAGTGGCCAAGGACATCAAACTCCCTCAGGAGGGACAAATCCCATATCTATCACTCACCCCTCAAAAACCCCTTGTGTCAAAGACACCCAATCATCACCTTTATAACAACCCATGTTTTAGGACTGCGTTTGATGATGTCAAAGTGTACCCAACGACATGTATTGAGTGTAGTGATTTCAGGTCTAAGAATCACACTCACCACCATCACTGTGAGAGCTGATTGTGACTACCAAGTCATGGTTCCATGTGTCACTCTCACGGTGGGTCTGGCCGATACCTTGTTCTCTAACAAGTACCTATGTGCTTGGTTTGATATCACTATATCATGACTAATGAGATTCTGTCATCAACCAACACACAATCTAGTCTTCAGTGTTATTGATGTCTATGGTTATTTCCACAATAACAACCGACTAGGGACTAAACAAGAATGTATACTCTTAACATCCGTATGATCTCATCGTTTCGGCCCTAAACCTAAAAGCATATGTCATTGAGTAAAACCATTCTTTAGACATCTATCATGTTACACCATCATCTCAAAAATAGTTTAAACATATAGATCAGAAATTGCCTTTATTATTATTCAAATCATTTACAAAGTATCCCATTACAATCATCATATGACTTGCTCTATAGGAATACATACCAACAATTATGGCAAGTCAAAATATATCAAAGGATCAATTGACTCCGGTAGATCTATTTCACACATTGCAAGTTCCATGCTCCACCCAAAACAGAATGCCACAAATTGGAAGTGGAGAATCAAGCAAAGATCTAGTAGTTGATCAAAGATGTACCCCATTCCCTTATTGTAACATACCAAATTCTAAAATTTTGTCTTTTGACCCTCTTTCCCATATTTTCCTTTCATTTCTATCCTTATTGTCCTTTCTATTTAATTAGAGGAATTTATAGTGGTTTAGTGAACATTTATTCACTAATTGTACCAATATAAGGGTTTATGCACAAATACCTCAGTGAAAGCTTAATTACCATAATTAAGTGCTCTAAACCTTAATATAACTTTTTTATATGATTTGAAAACATAAAATGAGCCTAAGTTTCAAATTTGGTTCGATTTAGATGTTGTTTGTGCAAGTTATGCAATTTTAGGTACATTCTGGACTTTTATGCAATTTACCCTATTGGGAGGTTTTCTTTGCAAATTATCAACTGAATTTTAATCCTTATATATTACCTTACCATTAACGATATTTTAAACCATTGGAGAACCTAGTTTCACCTTGGTTTGATGGTATTTCTTTCCAAGGGCATTATAGGGATTACCCTCTTTATAAAGGTGTTTATCTTTAAAAGCTATCAACCAATGAGGTTATTTCTTTGTTGAAAAATCGTGGGGATGGCCTAGAAGGATCTTTGGGCTCTTAGGACCGAATTGTTATATCCAAAAAGAGTCCATGAGCTATCCTCTTGCATGGCCATCAAGCCCTAGGCTAAAGACACATGGAAAGTCCCTTAAGACACCTCATGCTTCACCTCTTTCTTTATAAAGCCATGTATACCCCTTCCCAACTCAAAATTCGAAAACTCTGGCTCTCCTTTTCTTTTCTCTAGCTTAGATAATAGTTCCTTCTATATTTGTCTATGAAGTTTCTATCCCAAGGTAATAGAGGGAGCCTACCTTGGTGAAGAAGGCTCATATGGCTTCCAAATTGCTCTATTAGGGTTTCTAAAGCTCCTCCTTGGTAATTTCGACCAAAACTAGTAAGTTTCCTCCCTTCCTCCCCTATTTTCATACTTTTAGTCTTACTTAAACCTTCTTCTAGGTTAGAAACATGACCATACATGGTAAAACTCTACCTAAAACCCTAAAACATCTCATGTCCATGCTCTTTTGCTAGGGTTTGCACCTCTAAATTGGAGAAGGTGATCTTTGCTCAAGAAAGGAGCTTAGCTTGGAGCAACCATACCTTATAATCTCATGATCATTTCTGTTTGGACCTTATTACATTCCTAGAGGCAAGTTTTGTTAACCCCCATCTCATATATTGCTTAGTACATGCTTAAAACCCATGCTTCTATGTTGATAATTGATGATTTCCATCTCTTTTTACCATGTTCTTCTAAGGTTTTGGTTTCTTGCTATTTTATCTTCTCTAGAATCTCTAGTTTGGTTATTTAATAAACTTCAAACCTGATATTGGGTCAAATGGTGTTTTCTCCCTCTCCCTCACTCTTTAATTATCTCGATCGATTTGATGATGTGGCAATTTCTTATTGGTTAGTATTGAAAAATTCATATCTTCTAAACCGCTTATCAAAATTTGACCAGTAAATATGTTTTGGAATTGGAAAATTAATCTC
Source organism: Alisma plantago-aquatica (assembly GCA_963693085.1). Classification (NCBI taxonomy): domain Eukaryota; kingdom Viridiplantae; phylum Streptophyta; class Magnoliopsida; order Alismatales; family Alismataceae; genus Alisma; species Alisma plantago-aquatica. Next base: position 1,309,505,947 of record OY856411.1, on the reverse strand, counting down.
TATCTAATAAAAATATTTTCAAGGTCTTATTTCACGGTTTCATGAATGGTGATTTTTGTAAAATGAATTTAATGCATAAAATTCATCAAAATTACATCTTAATCATCATAACTCCAAAATTAACATAAAAATATGTTTTCTTGATCAGGAGAACCTAATAAGTTCATTGGTGATATTTTCAAAAACTAAATCTGAATTTTTCTAAAAAGTTCTAAAATTAGGGTTTCTATATATTAATGTGCACTATGTACTCTAATACATGTTAATACATTGAAAATAGGCAAAGTGGAACTTGGACTCAATTAAAGTGGTGAAAGTTAGTAATTGATATTAGTAAGAGAGGTATGTGCAATAACTATTTATGTATGTACTATGTATGTGCAATCCCTAATTATGTATATGCTATGTATGTGAAATTCCCTATTTATGTATGTGCTATGTATGTGCAATCCCTATTTACGTATGTGCATTCCTTACACCCTATGTTGGGATAATTGCAGCCAAACCCTATATTTCCCTAATGAGGCTTAAATGAACCTTAAATCTTCTATTATTGAATCCTAATGTTGTCCATGCCTCAAATTAGATTATAATTTCTTCTTGTTGGGTCTTACACCCCAGTACCAAGCTTATTGAATATTATGACTACTCTTACCATGACTACTTTTCTAGAATGTAGATTTATGTTCGATTTAATTTTAACTAGTGGTACTTATGTACAACCACCCACAGAGGGAATGTAAATAATCGCCCTGGGGAATGTCTTATTCTCCCCATAATATTGTAGGTGATTGGGAATGTCTTATTCTCCCCTCACCTAAGGTTAGAGGTTCGGTAGGTGCCTCAACCCTACTTAGTTAGGTAGACATAATTATCTTACATGCAAATCCTTTTTGATATAATTGTTAATGGAAAGTTTCTTTTGAATATAGCCTCATATTCTTGTTATCTTCATCATATGATGAACCCTAGCCTGTTCTTATTTGCTTTACTTATCTTGATATCCTAGACTAGTTTTGTTACACATACTTTTCTTCCCTTTCCCTTTTTGCTGGGTGCCTTCTCAACCACCCAAGTGTTGAACAAAGTGATGGATAAGATAAGGAAGATCTTAGCATTTGGATTGGACTCAGTTGATGGAGATGTTTCTTGGAGAAAAGATTGTAGTAGTCTAGACTTCCCTCTATCTAGATCATGATTGTGTATCCTGATGTAAACCCTAATGGGAGAATTTGATGTATTTTTGTATAATCTTTTATGAAATTGAATTTGTTCAGAATTTTTTTATTCTGCTACTTTCCAACGGTGTTTTGTTTACCATATTTTAATAAGGAGGTGATCTCGCCTCCTTACAATATGGTATCAGAGCCCATGGTAGTTAGAATCTGACTATTTCAATTTTGTTTCCCTAATTAGAATCCCTGCCTTATATAGTTCCTTTAGGTGACATGGCATCCCTATAGTTGATCTATAAATGATGAAAGGTTGATTTAGGACCCTATAGTTCCACATTAGTATCATGATGAATAAAACTCTAAAATACTCATAACTAAAATATGCATAACTTAATGTTGTTTAGGTTTAGGGTTCAGGGTTTAGGGTTTAGGGTTTAGGGTTTAGGTGACATGGTTTCCCAGATCCATATGATACCGGCCTAGCCTAAGCTGAAATGGATTGTCCGAAATAGTTTTCTTTTAGGCAATAGTGACCTTAGACATCTATGTTGCATATCTTTGGGAACCCTAAGTTTTAGGTGTATGATGACTTGTTTGAGGAGGGATACCAAGATAGTCTCCTTATGTCCCTTGGGACCACATGCTTGGATAGTTTATCCCTAGAAACTAGACTTTGAAGTTTGGTATTTAGTAAGCAATCAGAGTGCACAGTGAAGCATGATGTATCTTGTATATGGTCTAGTTAGACTCACCCTTTTACCTCTAGATTAGTTTGGCTAGGTAGGTCAAACCTTTTAAGGGGTGGAGAGTAGTTGGTTTTATGATATTTGGGTAGTTAGACTTTGAGGATGAAATCCTTTCCAAGGGAATGGAGTCATGTAACATATTGAAATATAGCTACTCTGACTTTAGAAACCCTAACTCCCTAATTCAGAAGTTAGTGTGCTTGAATCCTTAGTTTTGACCAAACAAGTTATAATTATAGCCTAACGTGCTTGTTTATATATTAATGAAAATATAATGATCATATGAGGAATAATTTATATGTTCAAAACCTAATGAATACCTAATGCACATAATATGAATAACTCACATATTAATCCTAATGGATATGCATGGTGTTGCCCATGTCATAAACCAATAAACCCTAATGAAATGACAAGTAAGAAAATTGTAACCTAATCTTAGACTTAATACATGCTAAGTAAAATTTAGTGATCACATTAACCTGAACCCTAAGTTGTAATCATCTAACCTTAACATATACATCCTTATTGCCTTTCATGATACATTAATGACATTAGGTTTCATAATCAGTTAACATACTTTGATACACATAACTGATATATATAATCATCTAATCACGTATTAATCAAGTCATCAATATGAAATGCATAGTACGTTACCTTGTTATCTAATACACACACAATTAGTCACTTAATGTGAATCAATTTGTAATATGTCCCACCTTGATCACTGAAATACATATAATGACTTCAATATGGATAAGTAGTAATTGATTCACATAAAAGTGCATAATCAATCATAAGAACAGAATAAATATGAAAAAAATGATTAATGATGACATTAATGTGAAAAATAAAATTAATGTGACAATGTTAAATATAGATATAAGTGATTAATGTGACATTATTTGGATTACTTCTAACAAGTTGGATAAAATGTCTTAATTCATTGAAAACAATCTGTTATAATTCAATATGTTGATAATAGAGACTAAATCCAATTCTTAAGGATAGTAATCAAGTATATTGATAATTGAGTAAACTCTAATTGCGTTAAAACTCGTAATGAGGTAAATAAGAAACATATATGGTTTCAAGCATAATAGTGAAATATAACTCTTTTGGAAATAAAGTAAATATGATGAAACAATTAAATGAATAATAATGAGAATGTGATATCATGATAAATATAATCTTAATGAGCCAAAAATGTAAATAATGTTAAATCTCCTAAAAAGAATATCTAAATAATGGAACCTAGGTGATCCTTGAGAACCTAACCTATGTTGAAATGCTTGTGGAGTATATGTTGATGAATTATTTGGTGGAAGTTAAGGTTGGAGAAATAACCTGATGTTTTGTGATGAGATGTTGCACACTCACCCTTCCCTTCTTGTTTGTGATTTTGGGGACGAAATCCTCTTTAAGGGGTGGAGTGTTGTAACATAACAAATTCTGAAATTTTGTCTTTTGACCCTCTTTCCCATCTTTTCCTTTCATTTTAATCCTTATTGGCCTTTCTATTTTATTAGAGGAATTTATAGTGGTTTAGTGAACATTTATTCACTAATTGTACCAATATAATGGTTTATGCACAAATACCTCAGTGAAAGATTAATTACCATAATTAAGTGCTCTAAACCTTAATATATCTTTTTTATATGATTTGAAAACATAAAATGAGCCTAATTTTCAAATTTGGTTCGATTTAGATGTTGTTTGTGCAAGTTATGCAATTTTAGGTACATTCTGGACTTTTATGCAATTTACCCAATTGGGAGGTTTTCTTTGCAAATTATTAACTCAATTTTAATCCTTAGATATTCCCTTACCATTAACGATATTGTAAACCATTGGAGAACCTAGTTTCACCTTGGTTTGATGGTATTTCATTCCAAGGGCATTATAGATATTACCCTCTTTATAAAGGTGCTTATCTTTAAAAGCTATCAACCAATGAGGTTATTTCTTTCTTGAAAATGGTGGGGATGGCCTAGAAGGATCTGTGGGCTCTTAGGAACGAATTTTGATATCCAAGAAGAGTCCATGAGCTATCCTCTTTCATGGCCATCAAGCCCTAGGCTAAAGACACATGGAAAGTCCATTAAGACACCTCATGCTTCACCTCTTTCTTTATATAGCCATGTATACCCCTTCCCAACTCACAATTCAAAAACTCTTGCTATCCTTTTCTTTCCTCTAGCTTAGATAATAGTTCCTTCTGTATTTGTCTACGAAGTTTCTGTCCCAAGGTAATAGAGGGAGCCTACCTTGGTGAAGAAGGCTCATATGGCTTCCAAATTGCTCTATTAGGGTTTCTAAAGCTCCTCCTTGGTAATGTCGACCAAAACTAGTAAGTTTCCTCCCTTCCTTCCCTATTTTCATACTGTTCGTCTTACTTACACCTTCTTTTAGGTCAGAACCATGACCATACATGGTAAAACTCCACCTAAAACCCTAAAACATCTCATCTCCATGCTCTTTTCCTAGGGTTTGCACCTCTAAAGTGGAGAAGATGATCTTTGCTCAAGAAAGGAGCTTAGCTTGGAGCAACCATACCTTATAATCTCGGGATCATTTCTGTTTGGACCTTATTATATTCCTAGAGGCAAGTTTTTTTAACCCCCTTCTCATATATTGCTTAGTACATGCTTAAAACCCATGCTTCTATGTTGATAATCGATGATTTCCATCTCTTTTTACCATGTTCTTCTAAGGTTTTAGTTTCTTGCTATTTTATCTTCTCTAGAATCTCTAGTTTGGTTATCTAAGAAACTTCAAACCTGATATTGGGTCAAATGGTGTTTTCTCCCTCTCCCTCGATCGATTTGATGATGTGACAATTTCCTATTATCAGTATTGAAAAATTCACATCTTCTAAACCGCTTATCAAAATTTGACAAATAAATATGTTTTGGAATTGGAAAATTAATCTCTATCTAATTAAAAATATTTACAAGGTCTGATTTCACGGTTTTATGAAGGGTGATTTTTGTAAAACGAATTTAATGCATACAATTCATCAAAATTACATCTTAATCATCATAACTCCAAAATTAACATAAAAATATGTTTTCATAATCAGGAGAACCTAATAAGTTCATTTGTGATATTTTCAAAATCTAAATCCGAATTTTTCTAAAAAGTTCTAAAATTAGGGTTTCTATATATTAATGTGCGCTATGTACTCTAATACATGTTAATACATTGAAAATAGGCAAAGTGGAACTTGGACTCAATTAAAGTGGTGAAAGTTAGTAATTGATATCAGTAAGAAAGGTATGTTCAATCCCTATTTTTGTATGTGCTATGTATGTGCAATCCCTATTTATGTATATGCTATGTATGTGAAATTGCCTATTTATGTATGTGCTTTGTATGTACAATCCCTATTTATGTATGTGCATTCCTTACACCCTATGTTGGGATAATTGCAGCCAAACCCTATATTTCCCTAATGAGGCTTAAATGAACCTTAATTCTATTATTGAATACTAATGTTGTTCATGCCTCAAATCAGATTATAATTTCTTATTGTTGGGTCTTGTAAGCCACTACCATGCTTATTGAATATTATGACTACTCTTACCATGACTACTTTTCTAGCATGTGGAATTATGTTCTATTTAATTTAAAGTAGTGGTACTTATGTACAACCACCTACAGAGGGCATGTAAATAATCGCCCTGGGGAATGTCTTATTCTCCCCTCACCTAAGGTTAGAGGTCTGGTAGAAGCTATATATCGATCGAATGAGTGGTATGCTTGCCTACCATGTCTCCAAGTGGTTAACCTACAACGATGAAGAAAATGTAAGCATGTATACCACTTCAATTTATATCACATGAAAAAAATTATTACCTTACAATGAGTGACTTCTTTGCCAAGCTATCATTATTCCAGTTACATCTTCAATGAATTTGTGTTGACTGAAATGTCTGATGAATTTCTTTTGAGGTTTGATCGATACACCAATGGACACATAATCAAAATTGGACCCAAACTTTGCTTCTCCTATAACATTTGTAAACTTTACAAAAGCAACTTGTCATTATGGTACAATTAATATCTCATCAACAAAAGTAAAAAAGGAAACCACCTAGAAAATTAAAAATACCATGTCTGATAATATATATCTAAAATCCATTTTAAAAAGTCAATATGTGTGTGCATATAATAACAAGTTCATCAGTAATGACTATTTCTCTACTCAATCGATGTGGTGTGTGTATCCTTTCATTGGTTTTCCTTGTGATATTTTATAAATTAAATTTATCACTTTAATAGAATCAACACTTTCAAATCTCACAAGAAAACATGCAGAGTTACCTCATTGAATTGAAATGAACTAGTCATGCTAGAATCTCCCAAAAGCATAGATTTCAAGATATTCTTGACTTCTCTTCATGTTTGACAACTTCATCTATTGAGTCTCATATATTTGTTTTGAGCACTAATAACCTTTCTAAGTATTTGTGTTCACTTTCAACTTTGTCCATATATGCATGATGAAACTCATTGGTCGCATGATTCGCATAAATCTTCTTTCAACCCAAAATATGATCAAAAACATCATCTTCATTGAGATTTTGTTTGTTACTTTAAACTCCAACATTTAAATTTTTCGATATTACAATATTGATGAGAACTCTCTACTTCAATAAAAAGTAAAGTTATTTATTGATTACTCACAATTACTTTTATAAATTTTGCATTCATGATAGTCCATCCTTTTTCAAATGGATGGCCCTAAAAATAGGTCTAATCTTATAATAATGCCACAATTCCTCTTTTCTCACAACTACTTTTAACAATATAATTTTATATGAGTATACGACTTTTGATATTAATGTTTAATGCAATAAGAATGTAACTCATATTGTGATGCCCCATGCCACACAAAGTGAGATTATTCAAAACATAACCGCGGAAAAAAGATTAATGAATAGATTGCTGAGAAACACTAAAAATCAAAACCTTTTTCATAAAAGAGCAATATAGCAAGAACCTTTACACATGAGTCCTTTCATGCCTCAAAGAATTCACAAGGCATGCTGTCAACTTATACGAAAGCAGTATTCCAGAACGTATATACATGATTTTGTCATATCTAAAATACAAAGGGCACATAAAGATAACACATCTGCAAAACATCTACAAAATGTTACCAAAGACCCGAGTGTACCGGGATGACTCTAAGACTCTACCAACAAAAGACATCCAGTAGCATCTCCAACCTTATCAACTACTGCTCCTCTGGATGCTGCTCAACCTCCTCTGCACGATGTCTACCTCTTCATGCTCGACCACCTAAAAAGGGTATGGGAAACCCACGGGGTGAGATTCCAAATCTTAGCGGGAGATATAACTCACCACCAACTCTATTATTATCATAGATATGATAAATAGAGAAGTAGTATAAATACAACTAAGATGAAGCAGATATGATTATTAATAGAAAGGGAAATTGTTGTTGAATTATGAAATCATCTTAATAATTTAAAAGGAATATGAAGAACATGTATATTTTCTATCAAGAATATTGTATAAAGATCAAGTAAGGCCTCAACTAATGTTTTCGTATTTTGATCCTATACAACTATACTACATGACTAATTTCGTATTTCATTATGCCCAAAGAATTTGAGTCATACCACCCAAATCCAATTGACCACTATATGCATATAGTCAAAGTCAGTGTCATACAAGGTCTAATGGAAGAGCCAGAATCCACAACCTCATCCCCTTGGTCATTATGAGGACATTGGTAGTGACATCATTAGTCAGATTGCTATCAGTGATTTATAGTCCAACTGTACATATCTAACCCACCTTGGTACAAGTCATACCGCTAGTGAGTTATGAACACATCCACATTCTTTACTAGGATATGATCGTATTCATTCATGTATCTCAAATTGAGCTACAACCACAGTTGTACTCATTATTGGGGTATGACGACAACCTATCCCATTCATATACATTCAGGAAACAAGGAGATACCTCAACTTGCACCCCACATATTCAACAATATGCACTCCGAGTTAAACTCGTATCGCCATTCAGAAAGTGTTGACACATAATGGATCTATGGTACATGGCAAATAACATTATTATATTTCACTTTGATTAATTAGATCAATTAAAACATTTTTAAGCAGCAATCAAGTTACAACGTATAACCTCTAACTCTAAACAAGATCTACATAAATAGGGCATATGTCATCACTAGAACAAACTAAAACATAGTAGGTGGGATCTCATAACATCATCATGTTATGCTTGTTATTCATTATATGTCCATCTCAAAGACCAATGTCCATTACAAGGACCAATATCCATCACATCATAACCTCCATAGCTCATACCTGGATATGTACATCAAGCAATATCACCTGCATGGTTAGAAGCTGATAACAAGAAGGAAAAGCATTATCATTTCATAGAACTCATGATACACATTTACATCATACATTTTACATCATGGCAATTAGGGTTTCACTTCTCCAAATTAGGGTTTACAAGGTTGGATCAACAACCACCCTTAGATTACCACCTTCCTCATCATTATGGTATGTGTTATGGGACATAGAAGCATGTTTCTCCTTATCATTATAAAACATGTTATGTGGTATAAGAACATAACCCTCACATCACACCATCACTATGAGACACTGACATCAACATGGTATGTCTCAACCATTACCATAGAGTATCACATCACACCATGTGACCCTAGCATCAACAAGATGCACTACTACACATTACATAGGGTATCGGTTAAGGCTAGGGTATTAGTTAACCCGAGATATCAGGGAACCACACTAAAATTGGGTATCGACCACCATACGAAGGTAGGATATCAGTTTATCATCACTAGGTATCAAGTACCACAAAATGATATTGGTCTAGAGGTACATGAGAAAGTGTATCGGCCACACAATCTCATAGGGTATCGGCCTTTGTATCCCTTTAGATATTGACCACCCTCACCATCATGGGATATCGACCACTAGGGTATCGACCACTAGGGTATCAACCATAAAGAACACCAAGGATATCAACTACTAGGGTATCAGCCTCAAAGATCACCAAAGGATATCAGCCACTAGGGTTTAGAGTTGTATTAGTTGAACCTCAAGGGAGATGTTTCCGTCTTCAACTCTAGGTGTATCAGACTACATGTGTGTCAGATTACATGTATAATGGATTAGGGTTACCCAAGTCAACTGCCATACTCAACTAAAAGCATGGATATTCAACACTCTTTCTGACTAGTCATCACTAGATCATAACAAACCCCATCATGGTAGGTATATCGATTTAGATGAAAGCATATTGGTTTAGCATGTCGAATTGCATTGCATATCAGTTTAGCATATCATAACGATTTAACATATCACATTGGTTTAGTCATCTTCTACCTTAAGATGATGATACTAACAAGGAAAAGGAAAGGTGCATCTCATGGTAGCAACTTAGCAAGATTCTATTCTCAAAAATAGAAAGTACGGATACCAAGAATAGCTACTAACAAGCAAGAAATAACGAGCTAAGGACAACTACCAATGTAACAAGTAGAAAGGTGATAATAATAAAGAGAGTTTAGAGTTATATAACCCGCCTCAAGAAAAACCACCAAGGTCTAAGCTCCAAGCTCACAAACTCAAGGTAGAGGAAGAAAATCATCCAAGCACAACACCTCCATGAAGGAAGATAGAACCTAGGTTAAGAGAGAGAAAAAGAGAGGAAAGAAGATACCAAGGTCCATGGTCGAAAAGAATAAAGGAGAGAAAGAAATCTAGAAAACCATGTCTTACCAAGGAAGAAAATGAAAGGGAGAACTGGTGTGTCAAGCTAGAGGCATACACACTAGCCAACTAATGTGGCTAGATGCACTCCATGGTACTCGAACACACGTGTGGATACTTTTGAAATTTGTATAACCTAACTTAACACCCACTCACACTAGAAAAACTACACTCGCAAGCGCACGGGGTACTGTCGTAGCATAGGAAGATGGCAAGTAAAGGGTTGATCCTCAGGGATAGAGGGGGTACTAGAGCTAGGTTTAGTGTTGGCTATGTTCCTTATGCAGAGTCTAGGGTTGAAGGGTTTTAAAAGGGTTTGTTTGTTGATTACTCTAAGTGAACAAGAAGGAAAGGTAGAAATAAACCTAAGTTATCTTAAACAACAAAATTTGGCAAACTAGGTTGACAAGCTAACTAAGTAAGAGCAAAGGCAGTTACATTACACTAGAAGAGCAAGAAGGAATTCAGAAGCTAAGTTAACACTAAAGAGCAAATATAAGCAATTAACTAGATTAAGCAAAAGCAACTAAACTAGACTAGCATGAACAAGGAAGCATAGAAAGTTGGATTTAAAACATGATGATTAATGTGTGTGGGCCATTTGGGGATGTAAATTTGATATTAGTTGGGGGAGGTTATTGGACAAACATGGTTCTCATCTTTCATCTAGATTAGCAAACCAAACAATAAGGAAAATGCTATTAGAATGTACCCTATACTACTAGTAGAAGACTAGGGTTTGGTGTAATTCGAATAGGATTAGCCAAATCTAGGTTTCTAGGATAAGTGGTATTGAGAAATTGAGGGTTGATGGTAGAGATGGGAGTAGGGATAAGGATATTTGACCTCATGCCACTAGCCATTCTAGCCTTTAGAAGACCCTAAGCAATTACATCAATCCCACTTATACTAGTAACTTAGGTCTCATACCAAGTAGTAGGAGAGGGGGTAGGAATGTAGGAATAAAGGGGACTAGCTAGGAATCCCCTATTGGGACCTAGGAGTCATACCAAAGATTTATGCATGCATTCCAATTCCCCTAGAGACATGGTATCATCAAGCACTATCAACCAAGCAATTCATAGCAAAAAGCATAAATCACAAGCATGGCAATGGGATAAGAGACAAAAGATGGAGTAATCATCATAGATAAAAATGAGTTCATTACAAGCCAAATTTCCCCCAACATGGTATCAAAGTCACATTTTATCCCCAAACAGCCCACCACTAGGGGCTTAGCTATACATAGTCAAAGAAATGGCAAAAGAAAGGGGAAGAAGGGGAAGAAACTCCATGGAGCTCGGGAATTTAGCCTTCTTCTTCACCTCCTTGTTGCTGGGGATGTCCTCTCTCCTCCAAGGGTGCAGATGAGCATGAATATATGGGGGATTATGGAGAAAAACCTAGAAAACTAGGTTTCTAAGGTGAAATGGAGATGGAAATGGTGGGTGGAGAGCATAAATGCAAGGGAAATGCACGAAATGCTCAAGGGGAGGAGTAATGGAGGCTAGGAATAGCTAGTGAAAGATATCCTAGTGTTTCGGCCACCACCCATGTATATATAGGTGGTGGTGGAAGCACTAGGGTAAGTAGGGGTATTGTGGGAAAATTAGTGTAAAAAGTGGTAGGTTTTGGTTGGCAACACAACTGTGTTGATGAGCCACGACCGTGGTAGGGGTAGATGGGAATGGTCGTAGAGCTTGGACAAGGGCATGTTATGGAAGGGTGGTGAAAGTACCAAGTAAGGGGTGGCCACAACCATGGTGGAGTGCCACAGTCGTGCTGGGTGAGTAGCACCACAGACGTGTTGGGTAACATGACCGTTTTAGAGTAGGAGAACTTGGTCATGGGGTAGCAGCACGGGCGAGTCGATCATCAACAACCACGGTATTGGCGAATTGGGTGCGACTCTCTGTTGATTATGGGGTTCTTGTGCTAAATTACAATGGCCGTTGTGGGGAGCCACAACCATTTTCTCCTCTACTGGCCACGACCATGCTGATGGCCACAACCGTGGTATCTTCAATGCACCATGGCCGTGCTGATGGGACATGACCATGGTATGTTGGGGTAGTTCCCTGTGGAATCTGAAACTTCTTTGCCAAACAAGACATGACCGTGGGGGTATGCCCACAACCGTTTTGGAGTCTACATTATTTAATTGAACTTCAAACTTCATCATTCATGGATTTCTTTGCTTGATGTCGATCCTTAGCCATTGGAGGTAGTTTGAGGGAGTTTTTGGGGCCTTCTTTGGACCCCTCCATGAGTAGAGGAGCCCTAGGACTCCTTCCTTCTCTCTCATTCACCGTAATCATGGTCCAAGTACTTGAAAATGATGCAAAGAACATCCATAAGCACATTCGGCAATGATAAACATATTAGGGGCAATAGCTTGTAATCTAACATGTTTAGATGTGATTTGAGTACAAAATGGCACAAGATGGAGCCCTAAAATAGGGCTGCATCACCACCCCAAACTTAAAACATACTTGTTCTCAAGTATTCTCTAACTTAATCTCTCTTTTCAGTTTTCATTCAATACACAAGAATGGCAAATGCATAGCAATAGAAAATTATTTACTACATGGTCTTGGAAGTGACTATGTGCATGTATTCCACCTCTCTCCTTTCCTCTTTCACAAACCAATCATGAAATGAGCACTAAGCATACAAACTTCAAATATAAAGCATAGAAAACACAAGTTGTCCATATGTCCTTCATGTTATTCTGGGTAATCTGTTTCATGTTGGTGTTAATCTATGATGACTAGGAGTATTGTTTCACTTTCATGCATTCACTCTTATGCTGTAAACCACACTAGATGACCCACTTGGCTGTAGAAAAGGGTAAAGTGAGCTAGATTTGATGTTTTCTAGTTCAATGGGTGTGAAAAAGGAAGAAAGGATTGTGGTAAGATTTTGGAGTGATTTTACACACTCATCTTTTCTTTATTTGAATGCTCTTAAATAGGAGCATCCTTTTATTTTGTTTTTTATTTTCTTTTTCTTTTCTTTTTCTTTGCCCTTGGTGTAGATAGGGCATAAGGTGGATGGAGTGAAGCGGGGAGGTGGAGATGTGGCCACCCCAAACTTTTGGGGGTGCCCATAGCTTCTATATGCACTTCGGCATCTTTTTAAGAGGCAGAGAGGTATGAAGATGGTGATAGAAAAGTTGGATCCAAAGTGGGGTGATTAGTGTAGTGTTCAACATAAGATTTCCTATGTGAAAGCTAATCCAACACTACATAAAATGATATCACACCACATGATAGAGAAACATGACATTCACATTTCTACCAAGTGATTCCATGGGCTTTAAGTGTTTGTAGCTTGCTCAATATACAAAACAACCAAAACATTCACAAACTTAAGAGAGATGGTGCACATGTAAAGAGTCATCAAACAAGACCATATAGCAATAAAATCTAAGAAAAGATCATGCATTTGTCAACGGATTAAAAATTTCATTTCCAATAATGGAGATTAAGTAAAAACATGCATTTTGGGCAAGAACATTCAAGTTTGGGAAAAATTGGCCAAAATGGTGGAAATTTTCCTTCAATCACATCTAAACCTACATTATTGAACTTAAAATAGTAAAACAAGCAAATCCTAGCTAAAATATGCAAAATTTACCAAAAATCCACCTTATATGCAATGCATGGTAAAAGGGAGCAAATTTTTTGAAAAATTAGGCAAAAATGCAAGAAAGCAACTACATGTTATGCAAAGATGTAATAAAAAACAATAGCAAGAAAAACTAAACTAGATAGCATAGGTGGAACAAAATCATAGAGAGATGGAAGATGGCGCATACCGCCCTATCCACCCCAAACTTTAGAATCATGTTGTCCTCAACATGAAAATATAGTGTAGGGTAGATAGGGGAAGTATCACATCTACTGTGGCTATTGGTCGGATGAGTGAGGAGGGTCTGGAGGAGGAGCTGAAGTAGGAGTTGAGCCTGTGGGAGGATACTGGTAGTAATGTCCCCAGTAGTCCTCTAGATATCCATCTATGCCACCCCAAAAAGCTCCATCCCATTCGGGGTTTCTCTCTGCTTGGGCATGGTGGTAGTGAAACAAGTGGTTGACCTGGTGGTGCACTTGTTGTTGTTCTTTCCACATGTATTGCTGGATAAACTACATATCAGTTTGTGTCTTCTAAATACCCTCAAGTTGCACCTGGATGGTGGACATGTCGTAGGCATTTGTTGAGGGCTGCTATAGTTGGGATGTTCCTTCATCCCTCGTTCTTGTTCTTTGAGGCTTCCTATTTCCTTAAGTTTCTTATTCCTGCCCTTGCACATTTGATTCAGCCATATCTTCTTATGCGGCAGCGGCTCCCCTAGTATATCTTTCTCTTGGGCTGTCTTGCTGCCACTTCAACAAATTGTCCACCAGTTTGTAGAGGATTCCCATCACCAAAAGTAGTGGCATAGAGTGCAAAGGAAACTCAAGCTCAAAATTAGGGACACTAGTTTTATAATAGATCATCCTTTTATCCATGACTTTGATAGTGTGGGAGTGGATTAGATAGTTCAGGTCAACAAGATCGATCCCACTTGTGTCCTCCATTCTAGAGATATCATACCCCAAAGTGTATGCAATTGAGGTTACCAACCCACCCATAACAAATGGTGTTTTACTTTTGATGGGTATGGTCCTCATATGATCAATTAACAGTGTTCTGAGGTCTATAAACCGCTTGCAGTGCATTTCTATCAAGACAAACATATCTTTATGTGAAATTGAGCCTTGATTGTCATAACGCCCCACAATGGTGTTAGCTAAGACTTTTTGCACATAACAGAACATCGGGTTGCTTATGGCGGTAGTTTTTGATCTCCCTATAAAGTAGTCCTTGCTACCTATCAGAAGCTTCCAGAAATGTACATAGTTGAAATCAACTTCCTTTTCAAGTAGGCCATCATCCATCTTTTCGGCCTCTTCTGGATTGGTAGCAAAAATGCAGTTCAACTTTGTTGATGTGAGAGTGTGCATGTTGCCCATCATGGAAAACTTGATAGCTTCTTTTCCTCTCACCTTTGTCTTTTCAAGTGTGGCAAATAATTCCTAAGTCAAAGTGGTGTAAGTCTTTTGGGGTGTGAAAAGAATGTTCCACAACCTCATTTCCTTTAAACTTCCTTCCACCGCTTCTTTGATCCCTAGGTCATCATTAACTTTCTCACACCCATATCGAGTGGGGACAAATCTCCTTGTCATGCATTTTAGGTATGTGAGAGAGATTTTTCTTTTCCTATGTCCTCTGCCATAGGACACTCCTATAGGGGCCTTTCTTGAGGCCTTCAATCTGTCCGCCTCCAAAAGTGCCAGAACATCCTCTTCCTCAGGCATCAACTCTACCTCTTCCTCATCATTGTCATCTTGATCATCCTCCATTCTGTAAGATTGGGACCCCAAACTCATGTCAAGGTTGTACCAATGTGCATACTTTTCTTCATCATGACGCAAATGCCACATAGGTTGTGGCTGATCACTACGCTCAGCTGCCGTGTGAGACGTCGAGCGGCGTGCAGGCATAGGCCTTGGCAGCCGCTTTGACGATGACAATGCTGCTTTTGATTTCTTCCCTTTCTTTGCAATCATTAGCTCAACTTCATCGATCAAGTCATCCATATTTTCCTTGGACCCCTCTTCTTCTTCTTCATCCCCCTCATACGTCGCATCAGTGATGTGGTGGCTACCAGATGAATGGGAGCGGGATGCACTCACTGATTGTGAGCGACGAAGGGATTGGTATGCGTAGGAGGTTGGGGAGGGGGTGTGTGAGGGAATAGAAACATCGGAGGAGGCGATTTTGGAGAGCCACTTTCCTAAGGTGATAATGTTGGGCCCCTTGGTTATTGCCTTCCCAATTTTCTTCATGGTTGGGCTGAAAAAGGGGGGGTGAAATTTGGATTTTGGTGTAGGGGTTGGTGTTGATGTGGATTTGGGTGTGGAATGGAAGGAGAAGGAGGTTTAGATGGTGGGTAAGGGGTTTGTTGTGGATATGGGTGAGAGATGGAGGTCTTATGTGGAGGTTTAGGGGAGGGGGGCTGTTGTGTGGATTGGAGATGACAGTGGAGATGGAGGGCCGATTAGGAGAGGAAAGGTGGTGGAAATGGAATGGGGATGGCTGGGGAATGATTTGGTATTGATTGGGGGTTGATTGGGGGTGTTTTGAGATGTTGGAGGTGGATAATGGTGGAAGGAGAGGTAGTTGTGCGTCGCCACAGTCGTGCAACTGAGGTAGAAGAAGAAGAAATGAAGAGGGGGGTCGGGTTTTGATGTTAAAAGCTATATTTTTTTCTGGATCGGGTCGGGCCACAGTTGTGGTGGGTGGCCACGGTCATGGACAAGGCTTGGTACCACGGTCGTGGCTGGGTGCCACGGTCGTGTTGTCGATATAGAATGTTTCTCCTTGACCTTTCCACGGTTGTGGTCCGAAGCCATGGTCGTCGCCATGCTTCTTCAACACGACCGTGGCAGGAGGCCACGGCCGTGACCATTCATCCAAAAGAACATGACATTCTCTACCACTTTGATGAAATAAAACCCACAATCGTGGCGGGAGGCCACATCTGTGGTTGTCCACTTTTGTCACGGTCGTGGTCGAGCTCCACGGCCGTGCTGGGGGCAACCTTTCAGTTTTCTCAATTCATAATACAAGAACTTCATTTTTCTTTGGCATTCTGGCACAAAATTGATTTAGTGACCATGACTCAACTTTAGTCCTCTCTCTCTAATGCCTAACAACTGTTGTGTCATCAAAACTCAAAGAAAAACTATTAGACACAATTGTGTGTGTGTATTTGTGGAAAATAAAACAAAAGTATCAAAAAGTAAGGTATGAGAATCTCAAACCACGTGGGTTGTGTGAGAACCCATTACACTAAACAAGATTACCCAAAACATAAGGCACAATTAATCACTAATTAATCTCATACCCAAAAATATGGGTAAATTAAAACTGATTTCAACATCAACACCCGCTCAAAAATATTTTCTTAAGATCCCAACATCTTTCTTGTATCCATACTATGCCAAGAATTGGATACAAATTTGTCTATCACCTTAGCCACAACATATATACATAGGAGAACAATATTTGTATATGTCACACAAACAAGCATTAAAATGTTAACAAAATTCTGATTCATTTGAAACACCATATACAAATTTTTCCTGCCATGACCTCAGAGTATAAGGATGACTCTATGACACACTAGACATCTAATCAACTTTCTCAAAGATTCAATACTATAGCTCCTCTTTGCTTCCATGTGTTTGTTTTTGACACTTCAGATTACCTAAAAAATGTGGAAAACCACAAGGGTGAGACCCAGTCTCAATAAGAGATATAACCTCCAACAACATTTATTGATTATAACATTTAAAGTAATTAAACAGTTAAGAAAATTAAGAAGATATAACAAATAAGCTCAGTAGCACTGATGATTAACAAAATACATAAAGGAGCAGATAATAACTATCATCATTAGCCAGACTATCATCATTTATCTTGTTGACAATATAAGCAATTCAGTATCATATGCATGTCTAGCATCATGAGCAAGTCTAGTAGCATAGAATCTCAATCATTATGAATAAGTCTAGCCATATAAGAATAGATAAGAACATTAGCATGTCTCATAGGTTGAACATATCAACATCATAAAAAGAGCTAACAACATAAGCACAACTATCTGGTAAGCATGATTAGCAGTATATGCATTTCTACTTACAAAGGCATGGCTAGAAATATTAAAAATATCTAGAAACAACATCTTTACCATCAGTGTCAGTATATTTGACAACATAACCATATTTACAACATGAGCATAACTACAACATTAGCATATCTACTATCTCTTATTGTACTATACATGATCTCAGTGAAAAGAAAGTAAACAAGGGTTATCATCCAATATGAAGCATTGTGTATAACCCTAAACAAATATGCTACACATCTGTATTATATCTTTTATTATGCCCTGGGGAATTTGAGTCGTACCATTCATAGTCCAACCGACCCCTGCAAAGGGCTATTCGGTTCCGTATAAGATCTAGGAGTGCCAGTATCCTAAGATCTCTTCCCCTCGGTCAGTATGAGTAAAAAGGTAGTGACATATCAGTCAAAGCTGCTACCACAGCAACATATAGTCAAGCTGATAACCACTAGTCCGACCATGGTATAGGTCACGATACTAGAAACTAGGGTATTCAAACCCAATCACTGAGGTACAACCGTAGTTGTCCTCTAATCACATCATGTTATAATCACTGAGCCACGACCACAATCATTCTCAATCACATCAGATGTATGAGGCATGACCATAGACAACCTCCACAATTTGCATTGTGGATGACAAGGATATATCCTCAACCTACCACCCCCACATACTCAACAGTATGCGCTCTGAGTTTCCCTTAGGAATACTCATTTCACCATCCAACAAGTTCTGACACTGAATATGGCTCTACGACACAGGGCACTACATGATTAGAGTTGCCCTTGATTAGTTATGCCAATTGGGTGAATTATGGCTGCATCAAACAAGTGGACATACAAGCCCTAATTAACTTCTAGCAAGCATATAAATATCAAAACTAGAAAATATATAAAACATATGAAACATAATTTCTCATCTCATCATCACATGGTACTATTCACATGCCATTCATGAGTCTACACTAGTCATCATATTATCACAAGACACAAATCCTTTTCACAATATCACTGGGTATCAACCCTTATCAACATAAGAGTATTACACCTCATTTAGGGCTCAACCATGCCCAAAGGTCATTAAGACCATCATACTATTATTCCCTACAAGATCATCATTATCTTGGCATGCCTTATAACAAGGCTCAACAACATCACCTACATATAATACACCAAATCAACACAATATTGCCTTAATGAGCTAGGAGATATTCATAAACAATCATTGCAGGGTTATATTAACATTAAGAACATTCCTTTATTACATCAACATGCAAGGAATCTAGGTATGTTTAACACTCCTCATATTCATAATGCACATGTTTTGCATAAGAAAGTATCAACCAAATGGCTATGATAACCACCGATTAACACATTAAGTTTATGATCATGTTAAGGAGGTTATTCCGCCATCATTCCATCATATAAAAATGTTAAACATGAATACTCATCTTTATCTATTTGCATTAGAGTTAGGTTGAACATAATAAATTATATCAATGTTACTAATCAACACTTATACTGAAACCCTAACTCACGACATCCCCATTGGATCATGGATGCATAAGGTGAAGCATCACCATCACAATCCATAATATTTTCATGTATGAACCCACACATAAATCAAGGTGAAACGATCAGGTTATATCTTACTAGGGTTTCAACAATAATAGAGTACTCCATGATTGTATTAGTCATTCAATGACTATTCATACCCAATTACCATCATTTAGTTATATTAAAACTAGGTATAACAAGCTATACCTCATTAGGGTTACATATCAACACAATATGGTTATCATACCATCTATTCATATGAGTGAATAGGTAAGATTACCTTATTAAGGGTAACCCTCCATTTGTTCCATCATCAACCCATATCACCATACCACAATGTCACCCAGAACCAGTGGATGTTTAAAAGGTAAGACCATTGGTTGTTTACATAAGTAAAAACCTTAGATAAACCACCTACGAAGTCCTTGATTTGTTCTCTAAAAAGATTCACCATTTAACCCTAGACATCCCTCGATTAACAATAGAAAATGTTCATTGAGAGTAGGGTAAAACCCACAATCGACTGTACATTTAAAACATGCCATTCATTGTCAACAACTAAGCTCCTTAAGTTGATCATATAAAGGAACCATCTAAATCACATTATTAGGACCAACATATTACATTAGCCATAATTCAATTTATTCGAGGAATAAACAGTAGATCTTGACCATTGGGTCAAGTTCATATGTTAAAACCATCAATTACAATATAGATCTGACCATTTCATCAAGTGACCCAAGAAACCATTGGTATAAGGATTAATTGATGCTACAACTACAATTCTTAACTCACAATAGGTTGTAGAAACATGATCCTCCAACATTAGTTACCATTAACTCACCATAGGTTGTTAGATCAACACTATATTCATTAATCATCATCAAATATTAAGAAAATGTCATCATTGATTGATAGGATCACTAGGGTGCTTAATGGTTGATCATTAAACTTCTAATTGATCCAAAACCTCACCTATGGGGGTGACCATAGGATGTCACCATAATTTTACACCTTTTATCATGACCATTAGTTGTCATGAAGACACCATCATAGGGTTGTTGCAATGGTACCATCATTGGATCATGGATTTATAGAAGAAATCAGCTTTAAACCCTAAAATTGACCATTGATTGATAGGTGCTTAGCACCATAGGTTGTCAAAACAACCTGATCCGAGTCATATTATTCCTTAGGAATAATATACACATGATGACAGGTTCATATATAACTGAAATTAGAATAGGAAATATTATAAATATCGAAATCCAAGTCAAGCATAGCTTTTTAGTGCACGGATCATCATTTTCAAGCAAGAACATGATCTAGAAAGCTTATGGTAAGCAATAAACGTGGAGCAAGTTATAAAACTTGCCTCTAATGATAATATGAAACCCCACACAGAAGAAATCTCGAGCAGGTAGGGTAGAAAATCCAAGAGTAAGCTATGAATTCGTCCATCTAACACCTTTCTTCATCAAATGAGCAAACCCTAAGCATAAAGAGCAAGAAAGGTAGGATTGTAGAGCTTTAGAGCATTTTCTGCCATGGAACAGCAAGGTTCCAACCTGGAGAAAGCTAGGAGGAAGGATTACAAAGAAATAGACAGTGGAAAGATGGGAATTCTTACACTTTTAAGTCAAGATCACTAGAAGGAAGCTTTTTCAACCCTAAAATGAAGTCAGTTTCAACCTTAGAGCCTTTCTCCAAGAAGATCCCCACTTTCTTCTTCCTTGGGCAGAAAAATTCGCATCTGAACAGAGGGAGAACGAGGTTGGGAGAAGGAGGGAGGTGGTGGAGAGAAAATGGCTCGTTTGTAGTGCTTGGGGATAAGTATATGACACTTTAAGATAAAGAAAAAGAAAATTTTGAAATTCTAGTATCTATCCAAGTGTCCATGGCCTTAATTTATTAAGAATATACAAGAACAAAAACAAGAAGCTCCTAAATCATGTGTATAGACCTGATTAGCTTTCCTTTGTCGAATTTCCCAGCCAATTAAATAATTCATTAGTTGATAGCTACTAAAGGTACCTCATCCGTGAAGGGGGGGAAAACCCTAAAATACCCTTGGAGAAAACACCTTCAAACTAAGGTTTAAATAGGTGCCCCATGGCTCAAAAAGCTCAAGAATGATGATATAATATCCAAGGAACATAATTAAAGTGATAAATTGAAAAGAAAACCTTTCAATTGGGTAAATTGCATAAAAGTCCAAAATGTGCATAAAATTGCATAACTTGCTCAAACAATGTCCAAGTTGGACCAAATTTGAAACTTAAGCTTGTATTATGATTTAAAAGCATATCACAATGTTTTATTAGGGTTATAAGCATTAAATTATGATAATTAATCTAATTTAACTCATTAAGCAAGTTTAGGGGCCTTACAGGTTGCCTCTCACTAGTGCTAAATTTTACGCCTTCTATCAGGTTTATTGATTCTTGATTTCTTTCACTTCTTTGGGATCCTCAAGGCATCCTTATAGTATATCTCTTTCTCATCTGCTTCCAAGCACATCTCTTCATCAGATTGTTGTTCTTCTACAAGAATCACAATGTCAAAACTTTGATTGGCCTTGTCCGGGCCTACTTCCACCATTGGTTTCAATCTTTGTCCATTGATAGCAAACTCTTTTGATCCTTCTTTCTAACATATCACAATAGACTTGAATGGGTACACTTTCTTGATAAGATAAGGTCCTTCCCATCGAGATCAGATTTTTTTGGGAAATAACTTCATTCTTGAATTGTACAGCCATACCCACTTGTCGGGCTCAAATTCCTTCTTTTTGATCATCTTATCATGAAGAAACTTAGTCATCTCCTTATAGAACTTGGGCATGTCATACTCCTCATGATGCATTTCCTCCAACTCATTCAGTTGAAACTTCCTTTTCATTCCCGCATTTTCTCCATCAAGATCTATAGTTTTCAAAGCCCATAATGCCTTGTGTTGCATTTCAACTGGCAAATGGCAGCTTTTTCCATAGACAAGTTTGAAGGGTGTAGTGCCAATCAGGGCTTTGTATGCAGTTCGATATGCCCATAAAGCTTCATTTTGACAGAGTGACCTGCCCTTGCGGTCCGGTCTCACTATTTTCTCTAGGATGAGCTTTATCTCCCGATTGGCCAACTCAACTTGGCCACTAGTTTGAGGGTGGTATGGAGTGGCTACTCGATGGTTTAATCCATGCTTCTTGAGAAACCCTTCAAAAGTGTGATGAATGAAATGACTTTCTCCATCGCTAATCATGGCCCTTGGGATGCCAAAACGGCTAAAAATATTTGATTTCACAAAGTCACACACCACCTTGTGGTCATTTGTTTGGGTTGCAATAGCCTCGATCCACTTTGACACGTAGTCCACGACGACCAAAATGTAGACATACCCAAAGGAAGGAGGGAAAGGACCCATGAAGTCAATTCCCGATACATCAAACACTTCCACCACAATAATGGGTGATACCATGGCCTTTGAGTGGATGAAAGAAGGAAGAGTTGTTCATGTGGCATTGTTTCCTTGATTCGACTTGTATCATAAAAGGGCTCATCAATTCAGGAGAGATGGTCAACATCACCATTTTCCTCTCCCTTCTTGTCTAAAATCTCCACTTCAAACTCTTGAAGCAATATGATCCATATGATCAGCCTTGGCTTTGAATCTTTATTTGACATAAGGTACTTTAGTGCAGTGTGGTCTGTGTATATCACTACTTTTTTTGCAAAAGATATGATTGGAATTTTTCAAGAGCGAAGATGACTGTAACCAACTCTTTCTCGGTCATTGTGTAATTTCTTTGGGCTTCGTCTAAAGTCTTGCTCGCGTAGTAGATAACATGTGGAATCCAGACAACTCTTTGGCCCAGCACAACCCCCACTGCAATGTCGGATACATCAGTCATAATCTCAAATGGAAAAGAGAAATCCAAAGGCTGCATGATAGGAGCAGAAACTAGTCTTTCCTTCAAGTGGTTGAAAGCTTCAACACACTTGTCATCAAAATGAAATTCAGCATCCTTCTCAAGAAAGTGACATAGAGGTCTTGAGATTTTACAGAAATCCTTTATGGAGCGACGGTAGAAACCTACATGTCCCAAGAAAGACCAAACATGTCTTACAGTGGAAGGAATGGTGAGAGTAGAAATGAGGTCCACCTTGGTCTTGTCAACTTCAATTCCATCCTTTAAAACCCGGTGACCCAAAACTATACCTTCGGGCACCATGAAGTGACACTTTTCCCAAGATAGCACTAGGTGAACCTTCATGCATCTCTCAAGAACAATAGCCAAATGTGGCAAGAACTCATAAAATGTCTTAACAAAAATTGAGAAATCATCCACAAACACTTCCAAAGATGAATCAATCATATCCACAAAAATCAAGGGCACACATCTCTAAAATGTAGAAGGGGCATTACACAACCCAAATGGCATTCTCTGGTAGGCAAATGTACCACTCAGGTAGGTGAATGTTGTCTTCTCTTGATATGTAGGATGCACGGTGATGCGATGATTTTGAGTCACATTTAGAGACCTATTTCATATGTGTTTTGTGCCTTAATTACTCATTTTCATGGATATTATTGCATAATTCACTTTATTTGGTCTTTGCCATCATTTTATATCAAATCCCCTTTGTTTTACTATTTTGAGCATTATTTATCATCTTATTATAGTGGTATAAGAGGGAGAAAGGAACAGGATATCACTTGCATAACAGGATATCACTTGCAACAGCGCCAAAAACTTGACGTGTATTTTACTACGCGCTTAAACGCAAGTATACGCGTCGAGTAATATAGGCCTTGTGAGGCCCGAGTCGAACTCAGGGATACGTGAATTATTGGGGACTTTTACTAACTAATCGCAATCAGCTAGACCGATTAACAAAGTAGGGTTTTGTTGTTCAAATTAAAAAGAAAATAAAAATCAAACAAAGAAAACAATCGATTAAAGGTTAATTTAATCAATTCAAAAGGATATCTTTAGGATGGTGGTTTCACCGCGGGTCAACATTGTATTAGGTTTCATATAATTACTCACACTTCTCTCTCTATCTGGGTAGTGGCCTGAAATGAGAATTACCCACTGTCGTGGTGTAATTCACTACTTAGGTTTAGGTTGATTCCACCGTCGTAGTAATCATTCCCCTAAACTAAGCGCATTAAAAACGGTCTCTCAGTTCCCACCATTAATTTTACAACTCCTTTGTCAAGGGTTTTATTGATTAATGTAGAATTCGTCTCTTTTCAACCGTTAATCCTTCTGTCGAAGTGATTAAGGGTGTTAAATTATTATTATGGTGATCAAGCATAACAATAGAAATGGAGAAAACGAATCTATACCACGGATTTGAGAGAAAAATATGAATTATTGATATAAAAATGTCATACAATGCATTCCCGGGCTACTCCCGGTCCTAAAGATTGAGGGTTTTAGCCTCTCATGTTCATCTCACACGAATACATGGTAGAAATTGGGGAATTCATAAGAAAAACGGGAAATAAATGGGAAAACCCCTGAATGGAGAAGAACCAGTGGATCCTTGGCGTAGAACACGAGCTTCCCCGCCTGTCGGTGGTGGAAATCGTCTTCGGCAGCGTCCGAATCACCCGTGATGAGCTTCTGGCCTCCGTTCTCCTTTCTCTCCTTTCTCGGCACTCGTGCAATGCAATATCACCTCCCCCCGGTTCTGGGCGGCCGTCATTAGGTATAAGTCCCTAATTAGGTCGTCAAATAACAACAGCCGTCCGATCGAATCAAAACAGATCCAACGCATATCTGCCGGCGTCGATACCATCGACGCGGGTCGATGGTATCGACCCGGCGGATTAGCGGAAGCTTTCCTTTCTTTTATTCTGAGCGCCTGTGGTGATCTCGATACCATCGACTTGGGTGTCGATGGTATCGACTCCTTTAGCGTCGGTTGTTGTCGTTTAGCGACGCTGTAGCTCCCCTTGTGTCGATGGCATCGACTTTCGTCGATGGTATCGACTCTGTGCTGTTCCTTTCGGCTGGCAATCTGTGGCTTGGTCGATGGTATCGACTTCCGTCGATGGTATCGACGGAAGCAAATACTTGTTTTTCCTGAAATTTCACAACAAGACCAAGTAAATCCACACAATTTATAATAAGATGATAAATAATGCTCAAAATAGTAAAACAAAGGGGATTTGATATAAAATGATGGCAAAGACCAAATAAAGTGAATTATGCAATAATATCCATGAAAATGAGTAATTAAGGCACAAAACACATATGAAATAGGTCTCTAAATGCGACTCAAAATCATCGCATCAAACTCCCCTAAGCTTAAACATTGCTCGCCCTCGAGCAACTAATCCTTAGAATAAGATTGCAGATGTCAACTAAAAATCAACACAGCACGCCACATTCAACATGACTCCCACTGAACGTTCTCAAACCGACCTTTCCTAATCACAAAACAATAATTACCCTACAGGCGACAATAATCATCAATAAAAGAAATTATCCTTCAAACCGATGAACACTATCACATAAGGCAGTTAACATAATAAAATTTGCCGATTCACCATTAGTGCATCTTGTGATCGCCTACACTACGTTGCTCGCCCTAACTACCATCTACATGGAAGCAGTTCTCCTGATAAACATGAGTGAGGAGAAAATCACGGTGGCCTACCAATCCGAGCAACGGGTGGATGGAATGGGTGGTTCATGGAAGAATTTGGAAGTATTACACAGTTTCAAAATGCATACAACAAAATGCCCTAAATGATGCAAATGCACATTGAAAATGCCCTAATGCTTAAAATTGGGTGGAATGATGCATGCACTAACCTTCCACCTCAAAAAGAGATAGAAATCTAATTAAGTCACATCATGTACTCAATTTCCTTATTATGCAATTGATATCCTGTTCCTTTCTCCCTCTTATTCCATTTCCTTCTAAATTCTCTTTTTTTTTCTTTTCTCAATTTTTTCAGATTTTCAGAAATTTTTTTTCTTATCCCACATATCCATAATTGCTCAGGGATACATATGTTAGGCTATTTTCTTCATGATTGGAAATCATTGTACTATTTCTAGGGTATGGAGCAATTTAGATCACTTTTCAAGACAAACTGAGGTACATGGTGTACTAATGCATGAAAATCATGAAAGTTATGAGTGCAACTACATGACATGCACCTAAAGGTAATGTGCATGAATCACTATACATTTTTTCCGTTTTATGCAAAAGTATGAAAATAACAATGCAAATCCTATCTACATGCTATGCACGCAAGGAGGAATTAAAACTGTACTTTACTTCCAATTCTTTGGTGGATTATGGAAAAATGAGGTGGAATGATCACAAGATTAAGTGACTGAACCTTAGAAGAATATTATGTGTCCCTCCTTACTGACATGTGTAGTAGTTCAAAGGGTTCTTTCTCTTATATCCAATTAAGGTCTCATTACCATTTGATTAGGTTAGGCTCAAACAACCGTTACTATCCACTTTTCATGAGTCAATGGGGGGTGTGGGTGTGACATATTGCTTCAAAGTTGACATAATCAATCATTTTCATATGACAAGCTCCCCAAGGACAACCAAGTTAAGCTATCCAAAAGACACAGAAAATTTTAAATTCCCTTAAATTTCCCATGAAAACAGCGAGATGACAATTTCTAAGACATCCACGATTACACTAGATAGATGTGGATCCTAAACAAAAACTAAAAATGCACGAAACAAATAGCAAATAACCACTAAAAATAACAAAAGAAAAAGATAGAGTTGTTCCAGCTACCCCCCTAAGCTTGAATTCGACTATGGCCTCATAGTCAAAAACAATCTTAAGAGTGGAACAGAGATACCAGATCAGTCCGATGGTGGTGGAGGCGGGTATTGCGGGGCCGTAGGGTCCGGATTTGCTCTGGATGACACTTGGCGCAAATGGAGGAAGAAATCGTTGAAGATGTGACTTCATTTGACCAATAACCCCGTCTTGAATAACTGACCCCAACACTGCTGTGTGCCCGTCGATACCATCGACGGAAGTCGATGGTATCGACTCGCTGATTAGGGCAACTGCCTCGCAAATCCGGCCGCCGCCGTTTTCATTTGTAAATGTCGATACCATCGACCTGTGTGTCGATGGTATCGACTCTACTGGGTCGATTTCTTCTGAAAATCTCCAGAGATCTCGATGGTATCGACTGGCATGTCGATACCATCGACCTTTATTGCGCAGCCTGCCTGTAGGTATGTCGATACCATCGACGGGACCGTCGATAGTATCGACTCAGTGTGATTTTTGCAGCTGTCAACCTGAACGTATGTCGATACCATCGACCAGTGTGTCGATGGTATCGACCCTGCCTGTGCCTGCACATCGAACAAACGGATCAAGGTATCTTCTTTACACTAAAATTTAAACGAAATAAAAGCAATCTACGACTATAACTAAACTATCCTAATGTACCAATGGTTGGGTTGCCTCCCAACAAGCGCCCTTCTTTAGCGTCTTAGGCTAGACGGTGTAACAATCATCATCTTTTCACCTTGGGAACTGCACTTAGAGGATCATTCGGTAATTTGAATTCGACTCGATCTCCTCCAATACCCAAGGACAAAGTCCCTCTGCCTAAGGCAGTCACGACATCCGCTGTTGCTTGAAACGGTCTTCCTAGGAGAATTTCACAGCTGTGGAGTGGTGGCATATCCATGACGACAAAGTCCACCGGAAATATGAATCTATCCACTTTGACTAGAACATCTTCACATACTCCATAGGGTCTCACAGTAGACCCATCCGCCAATTCAATTGTTGCGGCTGACCTCTTTATCTCTTTTAACCCCAGCTTTTGAAATGTCGCCAAAGGCATGAGATTTATGCTAGCGCCAGAATCACATTGTGCTTTTTGAAAATGTTGACCACCTATTGAGGACGGTATGTAAAAACCTCCTGGGTCCTTTCTATTCTTTGGTGAACTCCCATGAATCATAGAGCTCACTGTCTCATTCATCCAATAAATTTCACTGTCTTTTATCCGCCTCTTCTTATTTATGATTTCTTTAATGAACCTCCCATAGGAGGGTACTTTCTCGATCATATCCACTAACGGAACGTTGATGTGGAGTTTTCGGAATATCTCCAGGAATTTCTTAAAATGACGATGCTCTTTCTTCGACTTCGGATTGACCGGATCCAAAACATCAGTTGCATCAACACGCCTATGAGGTAGCACATAAGAGCTTTTCGGGGGTACCTCCCCTAAGCTTGCTTCAATCACTCCCTCGGACGTGGTCTTTGGCGAGACATCCTCAATAGTAGTAACTTGTTGTGGTTCCTCTCTCGCCTTAGATGTCTCCACATGTGCACAAACAACTTGCACTTGTTCTTCCTGCCTAGGTGGAGATACAATATTCACAACTCTTTGTGATTGTCTGAAGAAAGGGTTTCTGCCCGACAATCCATAGTACGTGCGTGGATATGGTATCGCCGATGTTGCATTCACATTGAAAGTCATTTTTCTTTCTTCTACCGCTTCTTGCACCTGAGATTCCTCCTCAGTGCTCACCACAGACATATACTTGACCTGATGGTGTGCTTGGGCCACATTTGCATTCTTGGCCAGTTTCTGTTGATTGGCATGCTTGATGGCTGCCACTTCACTAGAAATCTGTGCCACGGTGGTTTCTAATGCCCGCATTTGTGATCCATGGCTTTGCAGCGTCTGCCCAAATTTGGTTAGAATGTCACCTTGAGATTGTAATTGTTTACCAAACATGACCATCATCTCTTGGTTTTGTTGAACCATTTGACTTAGCAATTCAATGTTCTTTTCCTCGGTTCTTTGCTGTGGTTTGGCATCCGGATCCTGCAGAAAATTATTCGGATCCTTCCATGAAAACTTCTTATCCTTCCTCCATGCATAATCATTGTTCCTATAGCCTTGTTGTTGCATGAATTTTATTTGGGATTCCTCATTCTCAGATGCATTTTCTTTAGTTAGTAGCTTCTTGGCTAGAAGATCTAACTTATCGTTCAGCTCCCGAACTATTCTAGATTCACCAACAGCCTTGACCTGTTCCACTGCACCTTTTTCTCTTTCTCCCCAGGATTGCTTTCGTGCCATATTCTTCAGTATTTCCCAACATCTCGTATCAGTGTTGTTCAAGAAAAATCTGGAGCCAGCCGAGTCCAAATTGCTTCTATCATGCTCAGAGAGAGCAAAGTAGAAGATCTTCACTTGGGTTTCCTTGTCCAGTCCATGGTGTGGACATCTCCTCAACATGACTTGGAATCGCTCCCAAGTCTCAGAATAAGTTTCACCCGCCTGTTGGGTGAAATTGTGAATCTTTCTGATCATATCATTGGTCTTCTCGGGAGGGAAGAACCTCTCGAAGAAAACCTCCACCATGTGATCCCATGATTCGACAAACTCTTCGTCGAGTTTATGAAGCCACTCTCTTGCCACTCCAGCCAAGGAACTCGGGAATAACTTGAGGTAGAGCACATCCTGTGGAAATCGATCTATCTTCACCATATCGCAGTTCTCCACGAACTGGCTGATGTGGGCCACTGGATCTTCATTTTTTAATCCGTGAAATGCGTTTGATTTAACCAGGTTAATCAGTGCTGGATCGATCTTGTAGGTTGGAATGTTTAGCCCTTGTTTCTTTATAGGCCCCTTTGATGCCGAGGAAGAAGACGCCTTGATCTTCTCCCATATTGTTTGTGCTTCAGCCATTGCTTCTTCTTGTTCTTGCTCAGATTCAGAATTTATATCACTTTGGTGCTCCTGCTCGTAGTAGTCCTCATCCTCTGGTCCCGCAGATGGAACCTCAGGTGTGCGATTCGCGTAGTCTCGACTACGTGTGTGCACCATGCAAAGTACCTGAAATATGGAAATAGGGGTTCAGTACAATGCTTTGAACGAGTCAACACAATTATAGAGAAATAAAGGAATTTTTGAAATTGTTTAAAAAAAAAGTGTGGCCTAGAATGGCCGCTCTTAGCACTCAAAGTGCCAATAACTCGCTGTATCCCCGGCAACGGCGCCAAAAACTTGACGTGTATTTTACTACGCGCTTAAACGCAAGTATACGCATCAAGTAATATAGGCCTTGTGAGGCCCGAGTCGAACTCAGGGATACGTGAATTATTGGAGAGTTCTACTAACTAATCGCAATCAGCTAGGTCGATTAACAAAGTAGGGTTTTGTTGTTGAACTTAAAAGAAAATAAAAATCAAACAAAGAAAACAATCGATTAAAGGTTAATTTAATCAATTAAAAGGATATCTTTAGGATGGCGGTTTCACCGCGGGTCAACATTGTATTAGGTTTCATATAATTACTCACACTTCTCTCTCTATCCGGGTAGTGGCCTGAAATGAGAATTACCCACTGTCATGGTGTAATTCTCTACTTAGGTTTAGGTTGATTCCACCGTCGTAGTAATCATTCCCCTAAACTAAGCGCATTAAAAACGGTCTCTCAGTTCCCACCATTAATTTTACAACTCCTTTGTCAAGGGTTTTATTGATTAATGTAGAATTCGTCTCTTTTCAACCGTTAATCATTTTGTCGAAGTGATTAAGGGTGTTAAATTATTATTATGGTGATCAAGCATAACAATAGAAATGGAGAAAACGAATTTATACCACGGATTTGAGAGAAAAATATGAATTATTGATATAAAAATGTCATACAATGCATTCCCGGGCTACTCCCGGTCCTAAAGACTGAGGGTTTTAGCCTCTCATGTTCATCTCACATGAATACATGGTAGAAATTGGGGAATTCATAAGAAAAACGGGAAATAAATGGGAAAACCCCTGAATGGAGAAGAACCGGTGGATCCTTGGCGTAGAACACGAGCTTCCCCGCCTGTCGGTGGTGGAAATCGTCTTCGGCAGCGTCCGAATCACCCGGGATGAGCTTCTGGCCTCCGTTCTCCTTTCTCTCCTTTCTCGGCACTCGTGCAATGCGATATCACCTCCCCCCAGTTCTGGGCGGCCGTCATTAGGTATAAGTCCCTAATTAGGTCGTCAAATAACAACAGCCGTCCGATCGAGATCAAAACAGATCCAACGCATATCTGCCGGCGTCGATACCATCGACGCGGGTCGATGGTATCGACCCGGCGGATTAGCGGCTGCTTTCCTTTCTTTTATTCTGAGCGCCTGTGGTGATCTCGATACCATCGACTTGGGTGTCGATGGTATCGACTCCTTTAGCGTCGGTTGTTGTCGTTTAGCGACGCTGTAGCTCCCCTTGTGTCGATGGCATCGACTTTCGTCGATGGTATCGACTCTGTGCTGTTCCTTTTGGCTGGCAATCTGTGGCTTGGTCGATGGTATCGACTTCCGTCGATGGTATCGACGGAAGCAAATACTTGTTTTTCCTGAAATTTCACAACAAGACCAAGTAAATCCACACAATTTATAATAAGATGATAAATAATTCTCAAAATAGTAAAACAAAGGGGATTTGATATAAAATGATGGCAAAGACCAAATAAAGTGAATTATGCAATAATATCCATGAAAATGAGTAATTAAGGCACAAAACACATATGAAATAGGTCTCTAAATGTGACTCAAAATCATCGCATCAAACTTGACGTGTATTTTACCATGAATTCCCCAATTTCTACACGTCATATTTTTCTCTCAAATCCGTGGTATAGATTCGTTTTCTCCAAAAGAGACGGAAGTCGATGGTATCGACTCGCTGATTAGGGCAACTGCCTCGCAAATCCGGCCGCCGCCGTTTTCATTTGTAAATGTCGATACCATCGACCTGTGTGTCGATGGTATCGACTCTACTGTGTCGATTTCTTCTGAAAATCTCCAGAGATCTCGATGGTATCGACTGGCATGTCGATACCATCGACCTTTATTGCGCAGCCTGCCTGTAGGTATGTCGATACCATCGACGGGACCGTCGATAGTATCGACTCAGTGCGATTTTTGCAGTTGTCAACCTGAACGTATGTCGATACCATCGACCAGTGTGTCGATGGTATCGACCCTGCCTGTGCCTGCACATCGAACAAACGGATCAAGGTATCTTCTTTACACTAAAATTTAAACGAAATAAAAACAATCTACGACTATAACTAAACTATCCTAATGTACCAATGGTTGGGTTGCCTCCCAACAAGCGCCCTTCTTTAGCGTCTTAGGCTAGACGGTGTGACAATCATCATCTTTTCACCTTGGGAAATACACTTAGAGGATCATTCGGTAATTTGAATTCGACTCGATCTCCTCCAATACCCAAGGACAAAGTCCCTCTGCCTAAGGCAGTCACGACATCTGCTGTTGCTTGAAACGGTCTTCCTAGGAGAAT
This sequence comes from Alisma plantago-aquatica, assembly GCA_963693085.1. Lineage (NCBI taxonomy): Eukaryota > Viridiplantae > Streptophyta > Magnoliopsida > Alismatales > Alismataceae > Alisma > Alisma plantago-aquatica. Next base: position 1,309,473,591 of record OY856411.1, on the reverse strand, counting down.
TTCACAGCTGTGGAGTGGTGGTATATCCATGACGACAAAGTCCACCGGAAATATGAATCTATCCACTTTGACTAGAACATCTTCACATACTCCATAGGGTCTCACAGTAGACCCATCCGCCAATTCAATTGTTGCGGCTGACCTCTTTATCTCTTTTAACCCCAGCTTTTGAAATGTCGCCAAAGGCATGAGATTTATGCTAGCGCCAAAATCACATTGTGCTTTTTGAAAATGTTGACCACCTATTGAGCACGGTATGTAAAAACCTCCTGGGTCCTTTCTATTCTTTGGTGAACTCCCATGAATCATAGAGCTCACTGTCTCATTCATCCAATAAATTTCATTGTCTTTTATCCGCCTCTTCTTATTTATGATTTCTTTAATGAACCTCCCATAGGCGGGTACTTTCTCGATCATATCCACTAACGGAACGTTGATGTGGAGTTTTTCGGAATATCTCTAGGAATTTCTTAAAATGACGATGCTCTTTCTTCGACTTCGGATTGACCGGATCCAAAACATCAGTTGCATCAACACGCCTATGAGGTAGCACATAAGAGCTTTTCGGGGGTACCTCCCCTAAGCTTGCTTCAATCACTCCCTCGGACGTGGTCTTTGGCGAGACATCCTCAATAGTAGCAACTTGTTGTGGTTCCTCTATCGCCTTAGATGTCTCCACATGTGCACAAACAACTTGCACTTGTTCTTCCTGCCTAGGTGGAGATACAATATTCACAACTCTTTGTGATTTTCTGAAGAAAGGGTTTCCGCCCGGCAATCCATAGTACGTGCGTGGATATGGTATCGCCGATGTTGCATTCACATTGAAAGTCATTTTTCTTTCTTCTACCGCTTCTTGCACCTGAGATTCCTCCTCAGTGCTCACCACAGACATATAATTGACCTGATGGTGTGCTTGGGCCACATTTGCATTCTCGGCCGGTTTCTGTTGATTGGCGTGCTTGATGGCTGCCACTTCACTAGAAATCTGTGCCACGGTGGTTTCTAATGCCCGCATTTGTGCTCCATGGCTTTGCAGCGTCTGCCCAAATTTGGTTAGAATGTCACCTTGAGATTGTAATTGTTTACCAAACATGACCATCATCTCTTGGTTTTGTTGAACCATTTGACTTAGCAATTCAGTGTTCTTTTCCTCGGTTCTTTGCTGTGGTTTGGCATCCGGATCCTGCAGAAAATTATTTGGATCCTTCCATGAAAACTTCTTATCCTTCCTCCATGCATAATCATTGTTCCTATAGCCTTGTTGTTGCATGAATTTTATTTTGGGCTTCCTCATTCTCAGATGCATCTTCTTTAGTTAGCAGCTTCTTGGCTAGAAGATCTAACTTATCGTTCAGCTCCCGAACTATTCTAGATTCACCAACAGCCTTGACCTGTTCCACTGCACCTCTGTCTCTTTCTCCCCAGGATTGCTTTCGTGCCATATTCTTCAGTATTTCCCAGCATCTCGTATCAGTGTTGTTCAAGAAAAATCCGGAGCCAGCCGAGTCCAAATTGCTTCTATCATGCTCGGAGAGAGCAAAGTAGAAGATCTTCACTTGGGTTTCCTTGTCCAGTCCATGGTGTGGACATCTCCTCAACATGACTTGGAATCGCTCCCAAGTCTCAGAATAAGTTTCACCCGCCTGTTGGGTGAAATTGTGAATCTTTCTGATCATATCATTGGTCTTCTCGGGAGGGAAGAACCTCTCGAAGAAAACCTCCACCATGTGATCCCATGATTTGACAAACTCGTCGTCGAGGTTATGAAGCCACTCTCTTGCCACTCCAGCCAAGGAACTCGGGAATAACTTGAGGTAGAGCACATCCTGTGGAAATCGATCTATCTTCACCATATCACAGTTCTCCACGAACTGGCTGATGTGGGCCACTGGATCTTCATTTTTTAATCCGTGAAATGCGTTTGATTTAACCAGGTTAATCAGTGCTGGATCGATCTTGTAGGTTGGAATGTTTAGCCCTTGTTTCTTTATAGGCCCCTTTGATGCCGAGGAAGAAGACGCCTTGATCTTCTCCCATATTGTTTGTGCTTCAGCCATTGCTTCTTCTTGTTCTTTTTCAGATTCAGAATTTATGTCACTTTGGTGTTCCTCCTCATAGTAGTCCTCGTCCTCTGGTCCCGCAGATGGAACCTTAGGTGTGCGATTCACGTAGTCTCGACTACGTGTATGCACCATGCAAAGTACCTGAAATATGGAAATAGGGGTTCAGTACAATGCTTTGAACGAGTCAACACAATTATAGAGAAATAAAGGAATTTTTGAAATTGTTTTAAAATAAATAAAAAAAAATGTGGCCTAGAGTGGCCGCTCTTAGCACTCAAAGTGCCAATAATTCGCCGTATCCCCGGCAACGGCGCCAAAAACTTGACGTGTAATTTACTACGCGCTTAAACGCAAGTAAACGCGTCGAGTAATATAGGCCTTGTGAGGCCCGAGTCGAACTCAGGGATACGTGAATTATTGGGGACTTTTACTAACTAATCGCAATCAGCTAGACCAATTAACAAAGTAGGGTTTTGTTGTTCAAATTAAAAAGAAAATAAAAATCAAACAAAGAAAACAATTGATTAAAGGTTAATTTAATCAATTCAAAAGGATATCTTTAGGATGGCGGTTTCACCGCGGGTCAACATTGTATTAGGTTTCATATAATTACTCACACTTCTCTCTCTATCCGAGTAGTGGCCTGAAATGAGAATTACCCACTGTCGTGGTGTAATTCACTACTTAGGTTTAGGTTGATTCCACCGTCGTAGTAATCATTCCCCTAAACTAAGCGCATTAAAAACGGTCTCTCAGTTCCCACCATTAATTTTACAACTCCTTTGTCAAGGGTTTTATTGATTAATGTAGAATTCGTCTCTTTTCAACCGTTAATCCTTCTGTCGAAGTGATTAAGGGTGTTAAATTATTATTATGGTGATCAAGCATAACAATAGAAATGGAGAAAACGAATCTATACCACGGATTTGAGAGAAAAATATGAATTATTGATATAAAAATGTCATACAATGCATTCCCGGGCTACTCCCGGTCCTAAAGATTGAGGGTTTTAGCCTCTCATGTTCATTTCACACGAATACATGGTAGAAATTGGGGAATTCATAAGAAAAACGGGAAATAAATGGGAAAACCCCTGAACGGAGAAGAACCGGTGGATCCTTGGCGTAGAACACGAGCTTCCCCGCCTGTCGGTGGTGGAAATCGTCTTCGGCAGCGTCCGAATCACCCGGGATGAGCTTCTGGCCTCCGTTCTCCTTTCTCTCCTTTCTCGGCACTCTTTTCAGGAAAAACAAGTATTTGCTTCCGTCGATACCATCGATGGAAGTCGATACCATCGACCAAGCCACAGATTGCCAGCCGAAAGGAACATCACAGAGCCGATACCATCGACGAAAGTCGATGCCATCGACACAAGGGGAGCTACATCGTCACTAAACGACAACAACCGACACTAAAGGAGTCGATACCATCGACACCCAAGTCGATGGTATCGAGATCACCACAGGCGCTCAGAATAAAAGAAAGGAAAGCTGCCGCTAATCCACCGGGTCGATACCATCGACCCGCGTCGATGGTATCGACGCCGGCAGATATGCGTTGGATCTGTTTTGATCTCGATCGGACGGCTGTTGTTATTTGACGACCTAATTAGGGACTTATACCTAATGACGGCCGCCCAGAACCGGGGGGAGGTGATATCGCATTGCACGAGTGCCGAGAAAGGAGAGAAAGGAGAACGGAGGCCAGAAGCTCATCCCGGGTGATTCGGACGCTGCCGAAGATGATTTCCACCACCGACAGGCGGGGAAGCTCGTGTTCTACGCCAAGGATCCACCGGTTCTTCTCCATTCAGGGGTTTTCCCATTTATTTCCCGTTTTTCTTATGAATTCCCCAATTTCTACCATGTATTCGTGTGAGATGAACATGAGAGGCTAAACCCTCAATCTTTAGGACCGGGAGTAGCCCGGGAATGCATTGTATGACATTTTTATATCAATAATTCATATTTTTCTCTCAAATCCGTGGTATAGATTCGTTTTCTCCATTTCTATTGTTATGCTTGATCACCATAATAATAATTTAACACCCTTAATCACTTCGACAGAAGGATTAACGGTTGAAAAGAGACGAATTCTACATTAATCAATAAAACCCTTGACAAAGGAGTTGTAAAATTAATGGTGGGAACTGAGAGACCATTTTTAATGCGCTTAGTTTAGGGGAATGATTACTACGACGGTGGAATCAACCTAAACCTAAGTAGTGAATTACACCACGACAGTGGGTAATTCTCATTTCAGGCCACTACCCGGATAGAGAGAGAAGTGTGAGTAATTATATGAAACCTAATACAATGTTGACCCGCTGTGAAACCGCCTTCCTAAAGATATCCTTTTGAATTGATTAAATTAACCTTTAATCGATTGTTTTCTTTGTTTGATTTTTATTTTCTTTTAAGTTCAAAAACAAAACCCTACTTTGTTAATTGGCCTAGCTGATTGCGATTAGTTAGTAGAAGTCTCCAATAATTCACGTATCCCTGAGTTCGACTCGGGCCTCACAAGGCCTATATTACTCGACGCGTATACTTGCGTTTAAGCGCGTAGTAAAATACACGTCAAGTTTTTGGCGCCGTTGCTGGGGATACGGCGAATTATTGGCACTTTGAGTGCTAAGAGCGGCCACTCTAGGCCACATTTTTTTTTATTTATTTTAAAACAATTTCAAAAATTCCTTTATTTCTCTATAATTGTGTTGACTCGTTCAAAGCATTGTATTGAACCCCTATTTCCATATTTTAGGTACTTTGCATGGTGCACACACATAGTCGAGACTACGTGAATCGCACACCTGAGGTTCCATCTGCGGGACCAGAGGACGAGGACTACTACGAGGAGGAACACCAAAGTGACATAAATTCTGAATCTGAAAAAGAACAAGAAGAAGTAATGGCTGAAGCACAAACAATATGGGAGAAGATCAAGGCGTCTTCTTCCTCGGCATCAAAGGGGCCTATAAATAAACAAGGGCTAAACATTCCAACCTACAAGATCGATCCAGCACTGATTAACCTGGTTAAATCAAACGCATTTCACGGATTAAAAAATGAAGATCCAGTGGCCCACATCAGCCAGTTCGTGGAGAACTGCGATATGGTGAAGATAGATCGATTTCCACAGGATGTGCTCTACCTCAAGTTATTCCCGAGTTCCTTGGCTGGAGTGGCAAGAGAGTGGCTTCATAACCTCGACGACGAGTTTGTCGAATCATGGGATCACATGGTGGAGGTTTTCTTCGAGAGGTTCTTCCCTCCCGAGAAGACCAATGATATGATCAGAAAGATTCACAATTTCACCCAACAGGCGGGTGAAACTTATTCTGAGACTTGGGAGCGATTCCAAGTCATGTTGAGGAGATGTCCACACCATGGACTGGACAAGGAAACCCAAGTGAAGATCTTCTACTTTGCTCTCTCCGAGCATGATAGAAGCAATTTGGACTCGGCTGGCTCCGGATTTTTCTTGAACAACCCTGATACGAGATGCTGGGAAATACTGAAGAATATGGCACGAAAGCAATCCTGGGGAGAAAGAGACAGAGGTGCAGTGGAACAGGTCAAGGCTGTTGGTGAATCTAGAATAGTTCGGGAGCTGAACGATAAGTTAGATCTTCTAGCCAAGAAGCTGCTAACTAAAGAAGATGCATCTGAGAATGAGGAAGCCCAAAATAAAATTCATGCAACAACAAGGCTATAGGAACAATGATTATGCATGAAGGAAGGATAAGAAGTTTTCATGGAAGGATCCGAATAATTTTTTGCAGGATCCGGATGCCAAACCACAGCAAAGAACCGAGGAAAAGAACACTGAATTGCTAAGTCAAATGGTTCAACAAAACCAAGAGATGATGGCCATGTTTGGTAAACAATTACAATCTTAAGGTGACATTCTAACCAAATTTGGGCAGACGCTGCAAAGCCATGGAGCACAAATGCGGGCATTAGAAACCACTGTGGCACAAATTTCTAGTGAAGTGGTAGCCATCAAGCACGCCAATCAACAGAAACCGGCCGAGAATGCAAATGTGGCCCAAGCACACCATCAGGTCAAGTATATGTCTGTGGTGAGCACTGAGGAGGAATCTCAGGTGCAAGAAGCGGTAGAAGAAAGAAAAATGACTTTCAATGTGAATGCAACATCGGCGATACCATATCCACTCACGTACTATGGATTGCCGGGCGGAAACCCTTTCTTCAGAAAATCACAAAGAGTTGTGAATATTGTATCTCCACCTAGGCAGGAAGAACAAGTGCAAGTTGTTTGTGCACATGTGGAGACATCTAAGGCGAGAGAGGAACCACAACAAGTTGCTACTATTGAGGATGTCTCGCCAAAGACCACGTCCGAGGGAGTGATTGAAGCAAGCTTAGGGGAGGTACCCCCGAAAAGCTCTTATGTGCTACCTCATAGGCGTGTTGATGCAACTGATGTTTTGGATCCGGTCAATCCGAAGTCGAAGAAAGAGCATCGTCATTTTAAGAAATTCCTAGAGATATTCCAAAAACTCCACATCAACGTTGCGTTAGTGGATATGATCGAGAAAGTACCCACCTATGTTAAAGAAATCATAAATAAGAAGAGGCGGATAAAAGACAATGAAATTTATTGGATGAATGAGACAGTGAGCTCTATGATTCATGGGAGTTCACCAAAGAATAGAAAGGACCCAGGAGGTTTTTACATACCGTGCTCAATAGGTGGTCAACATTTTCAAAAAGCACAATGTGATTCTGGCGCTAGCATAAATCTCATGCCTTTGGCGACATTTCAAAAGCTGGGGTTAAAAGAGATAAAGAGGTCAGCCGCAACAATTGAATTGGCGGATGGGTCTACTGTGAGACCCTATGGAGTATGTGAAGATGTTCTAGTCAAAGTGGATAGATTCATATTTCCGGTGGACTTTGTCGTCATGGATATGCCACCACTCCACAGCTGTGACATTCTCCTAGGAAGACCGTTTCAAGCAACAGCGGATGTCGTGACTGCCTTAGGCAGAGGGACTTTGTCCTTGGGTATTGGAGGAGATCGAGTCGAATTCAAATTACCGAATGATCCTCTAAGTGCAGTTCCCAAGGTGAAAAGATGATGATTGTCACACCGTCTAGCCTAAGACGCTAAAGAAGGTCACTTGTTGGGAGGCAACCCAACCATTGGTACATTAGGATAGTTTAGTTATAGTCGTAGATTGCTTTTATTTCGTTTAAATTTTAGTGTAAAGAAGATACCTTGATCCGTTTGTTCGATGTGCAGGCACAGGCAGGGTCGATACCATCGACACACTGGTCGATGGTATCGACATACGTTCAGGTTGACAGCTGCAAAAATCGCACTGAGTCGATACTATCGACGGTCCCGTCGATGGTATCGACATACCTACAGGCAGGCTGCGCAATAAAGGTCGATGGTATCGACATGCCAGTCGATACCATCGAGATCTCTGGAGATTTTCAGAAGAAATCGACTCAGTAGAGTCGATACCATCGACACACAGGTCGATGGTATCGACATTTACAAATGAAAACGGCAGCGGCCGGATTTGCGAGGCAGTTGCCCTAATCAGCGAGTCGATACCATCGACTTCCGTCGATGGTATCGACGGGCACACAGCAGTGTTGGGGTCAGTTATTCAAGATGGGGTTATTGGTCAAATGAAGTCACATCTTCAACGATTTCTTCCTCCATTTGCGCCAAGTGTCATCCAGAGCAAATCCGGACCCTACGGCCCCGCAATACCCGCCTCCACCACCATCAGACTGATCTGGTATCTCTGTTCCACTCTTAAGATTGTTTTTGACTGTGAGGCCATAGTCGAATTCAAGCTTAGGGGGGTAGCTGGAATAGCTCTATCTTTTTCTTTTGTTATTTTTAGTGGTTATTTGCTATTTGTTTCGTGCATTTTTAGTTTTTGTTTAGGATCCACATCTATCTAGTGTAATCGTGGATGTCTTAGAAATTGTCATCTCGCTGTTTTCATGGGAAATTTAAGGGAATTTAAAAATTTCTGTGTCTTTTGGATAGCTTAACTTGGTTGTCCTTGGGGAGCTTGTCATATGAAAATGATTGATTATGTCAACTTTGAAGCAATATGTCACACCCACACCCCCCATTGACTCATGAAAAGTGGATAGTAACGGTTGTTTGAGCCTAACCTAATCAAATGGTAATGAGACCTTAATTGGATATAAGAGAAAGAACCCTTTGAACTACTACACATGTCAGTAAGGAGGGACACATAATATTCTTCTAAGGTTCAGTCACTTAATCTTGTGATCATTCCACCTCATTTTTCCATAATCCACCAAAGAATTGGAAGTAAAGTACAGTTTTAATTCCTCCTTGCGTGCATAGCATGTAGATAGGATTTGCATTGTTATTTTCATACTTTTGCATAAAACGGAAAAAATGTATAGTGATTCATGCACATTACCTTTAGGTGCATGTCATGTAGTTGCACTCATAACTTTCATGATTTTCATGCATTAGTACACCATGTATCTCAGTTTGTCTTGAAAAGTGATCTAAATTGTTCCATACCCTCGAAATAGTACAATGATTTCCAATCATGAAGAAAATAGCCTAACATATGTATCCATGAGCAATTATGGATATGTGGGATAAGAAAAAAAATTTCTGAAAATATGAAAAAATTGAGAAAAGAAAAAAAAAGAGAATTTAGAAGGAAATGGAATAAGAGGGAGAAAGGAACAGGATATCACTTGCATAACAAGGAAATTGAGTACATGATGTGACTTAATTAGATTTCTATCTCTTTTTGAGGTGGAAGGTTAGTGCATGCATCATTCCACCCAATTTTAAGCATTAGGGCATTTTCAATGTGCATTTGCATCATTTAGGGCATTTTGTTGTATGCATTTTGAAACTGTGTAATACTTCCAAATTCTTCCATGAACCACCCATTCCATCCACCCATTGCTCGGATTGGTAGGCCACCGTGATTTTCTCCTCACTCATGTTTATCAGGAGAACTGCTTCCATGTAGATGGTAGTTAGGGAGAGAAACATAGTGTAGGCGATCACAAGATGCACTAATGCTGAATCGGCAAATTTTATTATGTTAACTGCCTTATGTGATAGTGTTCATCAATTTGAAGGATAATTTCTTTTATTGATGATTATTGTCGCCTGTACGGTAATTACTGTTTTGTGATTAGGAAAGGCCAGTTTGAGAACGTTCAGTGGGAGTCATGTGGAATGTGGCGTGCTGTGTTGATTTTTAGTTGACATCTGCAATCTTATTCTAAGGATTAGTTGCTCGAGGGCGAGCAATGTTTAAGCTTAGGGGAGTTTGATGCGATGATTTTGAGTCGCATTTAGAGACCTATTTCATATGTGTTTTGTGCCTTAATTACTCATTTTCATGGATATTATTGCATAATTCACTTTATTTGGTCTTTGCCATCATTTTATATCAAATCCCCTTTGTTTTACTATTTTGAGCATTATTTATCATCTTATTATAAATTGTGTGGATTTACTTGGTCTTGTTGTGAAATTTCAGGAAAAACAAGTATTTGCTTCCGTCGATACCATCGATGGAAGTCGATACCATCGACCAAGCCACAGATTGCCAGCCGAAAGGAACAGCACAGAGTCGATACCATCGACGAAAGTCGATGCCATCGACACAAGGGGAGCTACAGCGTCGTTAAACGACAATAACCGACGCTAAAGGAGTCGATACCATCGACACCCAAGTCGATGGTATCGAGATCACCACAGGCGCTCAGAATAAAAGAAAGGAAAGCTGCCGCTAATCCGCCGGGTCGATACCATCGACCCGCGTCGATGGTATCGACGCCGGCAGATATGCGTTGGATCTGTTTTGATCTCGATCGGACGGCTGTTGTTATTTGACGACCTAATTAGGGACTTATACCTAATGACGGCCGCCCAGAACTGGGGGGAGGTGATATCGCATTGCACGAGTGCCGAGAAAGGAGAGAAAGGAGAACGGAGGCCAGAAGCTCATCCCGGGTGATTCGGACGCTGCCGAAGACGATTTCCACCACCGACAGGCGGGGAAGCTCGTGTTCTACGCCAAGGATCCACCGGTTCTTCTCCATTCAGGGGTTTTCCCATTTATTTCCCGTTTTTCTTATGAATTCCCCAATTTCTACCATGTATTCGTGTGAGATGAACATGAGAGGCTAAAACCCTCAATCTTTAGGACCGGGAGTAGCCCGGGAATGCATTGTATGACATTTTTATATCAATAATTCATATTTTTCTCTCAAATCCGTGGTATAGATTCGTTTTCTCCATTTCTATTGTTATGCTTGATCACCATAATAATAATTTAACACCCTTAATCACTTCGACAGAAGGATTAACGGTTGAAAAAAGACGAATTCTACATTAATCAATAAAACTCTTGACAAAGGAGTTGTAAAATTAATGGTGGGAACTGAGAGACCGTTTTTAATGCGCTTAGTTTAGGGGAATGATTACTACGATGGTGGAATCAACCTAAACCTAAGTAGTGAATTACACTACGACAGTGGGTAATTCTCATTTCAGGCCACTACCCGGATAGAGAGAGAAGTGTGAGTAATTATATGAAACCTAATACAATGTTGACCCGCGGTGAAACTGCCATCCTAAAGATATCCTTTTGAATTGATTAAATTAACCTTTAATCGATTGTTTTCTTTGTTTGATTTTTATTTTATTTTAAGTTCAACAACAAAACCCTACTTTGTTAATCGGCCTAGCTGATTGCGATTAGTTAGTAGAAGTCTCCAATAATTCACGTATCCCTGAGTTCGACTCGGGCCTCACAAGGCCTATATTACTCGACGCGTATACTTGCGTTTAAGCGCGTAGTAAAATACACGTCACACGGAAATTTGGAAGTATCCAGAATAATCATCAAGGAAACACTAGAACCTTTGCCCCACTAGCCTCTCTAGAATCTGGTCAAGGAATGGGAGAGGGTAGTGGTCCTTTTTGGTCTTTTCATTTAGCTTTTGATGGTCAACACACATTATCCAATTTGATTTTTATCTAACCTACATAAGCTCACCATCCACATTTTCTACTACAGGGATCCCACCTTTCTTCGGCACAACCTGGACGGGGCTCACACATGTACTATTAGATATGGGGTAGATTATCAATGCATCAAGCAATTTTACAACCTCTTGGGTCACAACCTCTTTCAGCTTTGGATTCAATCACCTTTGCATTTGGTGGGTTGGTCTTGCATCATCCTCTAGACAGATCTTGTGTACATAGATGGAGGGATCAATACCCCTCAAGTCAGCTATAGACCATCCAATGGCTTGGATGTTCTTCTTCAAGACTTTCATCAATGCCTCCTCTTGTTCTAGCGAGAGAATGGAGGAAATGATCATCAGGAGGGTGTCATTTGCCCCTAGAAAAGCATACTTCAGTCCTTCTGGAAGTGACTTCAACTCAAGAGTGGGAGGTTCTTCAAGGGAGTTCTTTAATGATTCAGAAATAGAAGGGAGGTTTTCACTTGCAGCCACCAAGGCTAGCTCATTCTCTTCATCATATTCATCATCATCATTGGGGAACTGAACTATTGGCTCTAGACCTCTACCTTGAGTGGCAGTTTGAATCCACATAGGCAGGCATTCCTCCACAATTTCATCTAGGCACTCAATGAGATAGCAATCTTCTTCAAAGACCCCTATTACTTCGGTTGTGGCTGAAGATTTAAAGATGTTCAACCAGATCTTCATGTGCATGAATGTCACATACATCGTACCAGTCCTCACATGAATTACTGCATCCACTATGGCTAGGAAAGGCCTCCCCAAGATGATAGGAACCCTCCTTTCATATTTTTCCATGTCTAAGACAATGAAATTGATAGGGAAGAAAGCATATGTCTCATCATCAAGCCTCACAAGCACATCATCCACACACCCTCTAGGCGTCTTTATCGATATGTCAGCCAATTGTAAAGTATAATGAGCCAGACTCAACTACCCCATTTGTAGCTCGGAAAACATAGCATACATCATTAGGTTGACGCTAGAACCCAAGTCTAAGAGAGCTTGGTCTATGCGATGTGCCCCAATGAAGCATGAGATGATGGGAGCACTGAGATCTTTTCTTTTCCTTGGCATGGTGTACTGCAAAATTGATCTCACTTGCTCGGTGAGCTTGACTTTCTTTAGGGTCCTCCCCATGGTTTTTCTCTTGAAGATGTATAGCTCTTTCAAGAACTTATCATAAGAAGGAATTTGCTTGACTGGATCAAGCAGAGGAATGTTGATTTTCACCTGTTTGAAAGTCTCAAGGATGTCTTCAGTGTGCTTCTTTCTTCTCCTCTCAGCAGAAGGTTCCTTAAGAGCCTCAGGAAATGGGGGAAGTTGGGACCCCACATGGTTTGGATCAGCAGTATCATCAACAAGAATCACATGAATCACAGTATCGACACCCGGAATCACAATATCAACTCTGGCTCTCATCACAGTATCCTCAGGCTGTATTACAATATCAACTCGTGTAGTCTTAGAATCACCTCTATCAACAACAACAGTAGCATGGGGGTCCTCCAACGTCTGACCACTCCTCAGAACAGTACTGCCTTCACATGCTCTTGGGTAGTGGAAGAAGGGGCTTGTGGAGGTGGTTGTGGCTGTTGGGGTGGTGGTGGCCTTTTGTGAGTTGAATTTGGGTTTTGGAGGATGAACTGCAGTTGTGGTTATTGTAGTGGATGTGAGTGGTATAGTGGGGGTGGTTGCTGGTATGGATGAGATGGGGGTGGAGCATATTGGTAGCTATGAGGTGCTTGAGGAGGTGGTGGAACATAGGGATTCCGCGGTGCTTGGTATGACGACGAAGCATATGGACTTGGAGTATTCCCTAGGAAAGTACCATTATTATTTGGGTAGGGAATCGATTGAGACAGAATCTTCCTTATTCCCTCTTAGCAAGAGAGAGAGATCTGATCCAGTCTTTACTCAAGTCAGTTGATGGACTTCCCATGTGAGTTCACATCCTTCTTCACTGCATCCAAGCTTCTTAGTCTTCCAAGAACCTCCTCTTCAATCTTTGAACTATAGCGTGGCTTCGACTGCCCTTGTCCTGGCCCATCCTCATTTTGTTGCTTCCAAGAGAAATTTGGATGGTTCCTCCACTCAGCAGTATAGGCTTTGGACATGGGGCCTTGATTGTTTCAGCCACCAAAGGAGTGCAAGGCATTCACTTCTTCATCAACTGAATCAACTTCCATGGTGGGTTGGCTAGGAGAGCCACCAGTTTGGTTCTTCATCATCTTCATCATATCCGCCATTATTTTCATCATATCGGGGTTAGCAACATTGTGGGTTGGAGCCACATAAGAAGTTGGAGGGATGTAGCTTCGGCCGCAATGCTCCCCTTTTGTAGAATCACGATGGCGTGAGTTTTCAGCAAGATGCTTGAATAAAAGCCATGATTCCTCATGTGGCTTTGCAATAAAATTACCTCCACATGAGGAGTCAACGTTGTTTTGGCTCTGTTCTTCAAGCCCAATGTAGAAAGCTTGAACTAGTTGACACAATGGCACTTCATGGTGAGGGTAGTCACAGAGAAGCTTTTGGAACCTCTCCCACACCTCGTAGAAGGGTTCATTTTCTTTCTGAGTAAAGGAAGTGATGCATCTTCTCATATAGGATATCTTAGCAATCAGGAAGAACTTCTTGAGGAATTCATTCTTGACTTCATTCTAGGTTACCAACTCTGACTTTGACACATACCACTCTTTAACTTTTTCTTTTAGGGAGAAATGACAAAGGGTTATCTGGATGGAGTTGTCGGTTGTAGTGGGAGTATGGAAAGTGGAGCACGTCTCAAGGAATGCATCAATGTGATGGTAGGGATTTTCATTCTCCATCCCATAGTAGGTGGGGAGGAGTCCGAGGAGTGCAGGTGGAATGGAGAACTAGTGCCCTGACATTTGGTCAACTAGGGTGGAGATGGGTAAATTGTAGTTCCCCAGGGTGAAATACTCATGGAGTGGGTGGTGCTACGATGGAGGTGGTTGAGCATCCGCACAAGGGTTGTTTTCTACCATCTCGGCTTCTCGGTGTTGGTTGTGGTGACTTTGGCATCTCCTTCTACCTATCTCAGGGTCATACAACACCAAGTCGGTACAAGTGGAATGTGTGTGGCACATGCACAACTGTCACCTGCACAATACAAAAACAAGAAACAAGAAACCAAGTTCGAATGGAAATATGCAAAACTGAACAAAGAATAAAGAATAGCAAAGATGAGGGCAAAAGGAAAGGCTAAGCTACACTAACTAGCTAGGCTAAGCGCCTCTATCCCCGACAACGCCACCATAAAGCTTGGTGCATCAAGCCAAAGGCGTACACACTATCCAACTAAGGTGGCTAGATGCACTCCACGGTACTCAAACACACGTGTGGATACTTTCAAAATTTGTATAACCTAACTTAACACCTACTCACACTAGAACAACTACACTCGCAAGTGCATAGGGTACTGTCATAGCATAGGAAGATGGCAAGTAAAGGGTCAATCCTTGGGGATAGAGGGGGCACTAGAGCTAGGTTTAGTGTTGGCTATTTTCCTTCTACAGAGTCTAGGGTTGAAGGGTTTTAAAAGGGTTTGTTTGTGGATTACTCTAATTGATCAAGAAGGAAAGGCAGAAATAAACCTAAGTTATCTTAAACAAGAAAATTTGGCAAACCAACTTGACAAGCTAACTAAGCAAGATAAAAGGTAGTTACACTACACTAGAAGAGCAAGAAGAAATTCAGAATATAATTTAACCACTAGAGATAGTAGGAACCTAAGTTAACACTAAAGAGCAAAGCTAAGCAATTAACTAGATTAAGAAAAATAGATAAACTAGACTAGCATGAATAAGCAAGCAAAGCAAGTTGGATTTTAAACAAGTTGATTAAGGTGGGTGGGCCGTTTGGGGATGTAACTTTGATATTAGTTGGGGGAGGTTATTGGACAAGCATGGTTCTCATCTTTCATCTAGATTACCAAACCAACCAATAAGGCAAATGCTATTTGAATGTACCTATACTACTAGTGGAAGACTAGGCTTAGGTGTAATATATTCTAATAGGATTAGCCAAATATAGGTTTCTAGGATAAGAGAAATTGAAAAATTGAGGTTTGAGGGTAGAAATGGGAGTAGGTATGAGGATATTTGACCTCATTCCACTAGCCATTCTAGCCTTTAGAAGACCCTAAGCAATTACATCAATCCCACTCATACTAGTAACTGAGGTCTCATACCAAGTAGTAGGAGAGGGGGTAGGCATGTAGGAACAAGGGGGACTAGCTAGGGATCCACTATTGGGACCTAGGAGTCATACCAAAGATTGCCTCATGCATCCCAATTCCCCTAGAGACATGGTATCATCAAGCACTATCAACCAAGCAATTCATAGCAAAAAGCATAAATCACATGCATGGCAATGGGATAAGAGACAAAAGCATGGAGTAATCATCATAGATAAAAATGAGTTTATTACAAGCCAAATTTCCCCCAACATGGTATCAAAGTCACATTTTATGCCCAAATACCCCACCACTAGGGCTTAGCTATACATAGTCAAAGAAATGGCAAAAGAAAGGGGAAGAAGGGGAAGAAACTCCATGGAGCTCGGGGAAGTAGCCTTATTCTTCACCTCCTTGCTATTGGGGACGTCCTCTCTCCTCCAAGGGTGCAGATGAGCATGAAGATATGGGGGATTATGGAGGAAAACCTAGAAAACTAGGTTTCCAAGGTGAAATGGAGATGGAAATGGTGGGTGGAGAGCATAAATGCAAGGGAAATGCACTAAATGCTCAAGGGGAGGAGTAATTGAGACTAGGAGAAGCTAGGGAAAGCTAACCTAGTGTTGTGGCCGCCACCCATATATATATATATATATAGGTTTTGGTGGAAGCACTGGGGTAAGTAGGGGTATTGTGGGAAAATCAGTGTAAAAAGTGGTAGGTTTTGGGTGGCAACATGGTCGTGTTGATGAGCGACAGTCGTGGTAGGGGTAAATGGGAATGGTCGTAGAGCTTGGACATGGGCATGTTGTGCAAGGGTGATGAAAGTGCCAAGTAAGGGGTGGCCATGGCCATGGCGGAGTGCCACGGTCGTTTTGGGTGAGTAGCACCACAACCATGTTGGGTAACATGGCCATTTTGGAGGAGGAGGACTTGGTCTTGGGGTAGCAGCATGGGTGAGTCGATCTTTAGCGGCCACGGTCGCGGCGGACGGAAACGTTCATGGTGAAATGGGTGTGACTCTATGTTGATTCTGGGGTTCTTGCGCTATATTCCAACATCCGTTGTGGGGATCCACGACTGTTTTCTCCTCTGCTGGCCATGACCGTGCTGATGGCCATGACCGTGGTATCTTCAATGTGCCACGGTCGTGCTGATGGGACATGACTGTGGTATGTTGGGGTAGTACCCTATTGAATCTGGCACTTCTTTGCCAAAAAAGACACAACCGTGTGGGTATGCCCACGACCATTTTGGGGTTTGCATCAGTCAATTGAACTTCAAACTTTATCATTCATGGATTTCTTTGCTTGATGTCGATCCTTAGCCATTGGAGGTAGTTTGAGGGAGATTTTGGGGCCTTCTTTGGACCCCTCCATGAGTAGTGGAGCCCTAGGACTCCTTCCTTCTCTCTCATTCACCCTAATCATGGTCCAAGTACTTGAAAATGATGCAAAGGACATCCATAAGTGCATTTGGCAATGATAAACATATTAGGGGCAATAACTTCTAATCTAACATGTTTAGATGCGATTTAAGTACAAAATGGCACAAGATGGAGCCCTAAAATAGGGCTACATCAAGAACCACAAGCTTTTGGCTCACCCACCAAGCTCTAAGGGAGAGTTCTCATCAAGCTCAAGGTCAGCCACCAAGGAGAGAAAGCAAGAATCACTAAAAGGGTTGTCTTGCATGGGAAGAAAGGGGTATATCTACATGGTCGATGAGAGAGATAGCAAAGGGAAGGTGTCACCACCTTAGAACCCTAGAAGACACATGTCCAAGAAGAAAGGTCACATGTAACACCATGAAACAAGGTGATAGGATATATGTATCACCCACTTGGTCACTAAGGAAGGTCAAGGTCGATACACTCATCCATCCCCCTTCATAAACTGATAGGGATGAAACCCTAGGTCACAAACCGATATGGCACATATCTAGAGTCTCCACAAAATGATATGGTGATCCACAAGGTAACACCAAATCAATAGGGTGTCCCACAAGACACCCTCAACCGATATCAAGCCTCCTCACGGAAACAACAAATCGATACAGGGTCTCACGAAGGCTCTCAAACCTGAGACAACACTCTTAGGAGCAAAGAACACCTCAAACATGTGCCCAAAACATCACCAAGGATGTCACCACTAAACCAAGGCCAAAACAAGGTGCCCAACACTTCCTCTCTCCTCTAGATGATGCCAAAAGAGAGAATAAACACTCTAGAGGTGTCAAACTTGCACATCAACCCCTATTCTGGGTGAATTGCAAGTTTGCACCAATCCACCCCACAAAACACAATCAACAAGCTCGAATAAGGAACTGAAACCTCGAACATGCCCTAATTACATCTCAGGTGATTAGAGAAAGGAGCTAAGCATCACACTTAAGCAAAACAAATAGGGTTAGCCCAAAATCCAGGCTAGGATCCTTACAAGCCATAAACCCCCTATTAGGGATTTCACCTCCGAAATCCTAAGAGAAAAAAGAAGGGTACTTCCTCCTCATCTCATCTTTGAGCTCTCATGTGGATTCTTCAACACCATGATGATGCCAAAGAACCTTGACAAGCACAAGGTCCTTCCTCTTCAACTTCTTCACCCACCAATCAAGGATCAACATTGGACCCTCTACATAGGTCATATCCTCATCAAGCTCCATATCTATAGGCTATAACACTAACCCTCTATCTGGATGGAACTTCCTCAACATACTAACATGGAACACTGGATGTAACCTATGCAACTCAGGTGGCAAGTCCAACTTGTAGGCCACCTTTCCAACTCATGCCAAAATTGGGTAAGGTCCCATAAACCTAGAATCCAACTTACCCTTCTTCCCAAACCTCAAAAAACCCTTATAGGGAGAGACCTTTAGATATACTTTGTCTCCTACTTGGAACTCCAAGGGTATGTGATGATTGTCTGCGTACAACTTTTGTCTATCTTGTGCAGCTTTCAATTGTTGATGTATCACTTTGATCTTGTTTATCATCTTCTGTACAAGCTCATGACCCAAAAATTTATACTCTCTATCTCATACCAACACAACAGAGACCTACAATGTCTCCCATACAATGCCTCATGTGGTGACATGTCAATACTTCTTTGATAGCTGTTATTATAGGTGAACTCTATCAGACTGAGGTGTACATCCCAACTTCCTAAGAACTAAAGAACACAAGCCCTCAACAAATCCTCAAAGATCTAGATGGTCATTTCAGATTGACCATTTGTCTGCGGGTGGAAAGCATTGTTGAACTTCAACAGCGTACCCAAAGCTGTATGCAGTCGCTACCAAAAAGCGACCTGTAAACTAAGGACCTCTGTCAGATACGATAGTAGCTGGAACACCATGTAAATGCACTATCTTGTCAACTTAAACTTGAGCAAGCTTCTCTATTATGAAAGTTGTCTTCACCAGAAGGAAATGCACTGACTTGGTCAACTGGTCAATGATCACCCAAATGGAATCATAACCTTTGGCTATTCTAGGTAGACCAACCACAAAGTCCATAGTTACATGATCCCATTTCCACTAAGGTATAGGCAATAGTTGCAACATTCTTGCAGGCTTGTGATGCTCAACTTTGACTTGTTGACATACTGCACATCTTACAATGAACTTAGCTACATATTTCTTTAAGCCTAGCCACCAATACATATCCTTCAGATTGTGGTACATATTAGTACTAACTGGGTGAGTAGCATACATAGATGTATGAGCCTCTTCCAACACCATCTTCCTTAGGTTATCTGCATCAAGAACTACTATCCTGTGATGATAACATACTATCCCATCTTCCATGTCATGAAAACCATCACACTTCTCGTTGCGAAACTCTGATCTAATCTGCTGTGTCACAGTATCTGTATGTTGATCTTCTTTGATAGTTGTCTCAGCATAGGCTTCACTTGTAATTGTGCCCACAAATTGGCTAACAAAGAGACTTCCAACTTGACATTCATCTGATGCAAGGAGACCAACATGTCTCGCTTGTGGAACATTAAGGAACTCAAATGAACTCTATCCATAGAAGAAGACTTCCTTCTCAAAGTGTCTGCCATGACATTCCCCTTTCCCGGGTGATAATCAATCATGAAATCATAATCTTTGATCAACTTCATCCAACGCCGCTCTCTCATATTCAAATCCTGTTGTGAAAAGATATACTTCATGTTCTTGTGATCTATGAAGATCTGACACTTCTCCCCATACAGATAGTGCCTCTAAATCATCAAAGCATGAACCACAACAACTAGCTCCAAATCATGAGTCATATAATTTTCCTCGTGATTCTTAAGCTGTCCAGAAGAAAAAAAAACTACTTTCGTGTCCTGCATCAACACACATCCCAGACCATTCTTGGACACATCACAACACATGATGTATCCTTTTCCTTACTGAGGCAAAACCAAAATGGGTGCACTTGTCATCTTCTCCTTAAATGTTTGAAAAACTTGTTGACATGTGTTGTCCTAAACAAATGGCACATCCTTTCGCATCAATCTTATTAGGGGTAAGGCGAAATTGCTGAAGTCCTTGATCAACCTCTGATAATATCCTCCCAGATCTAGAAAGCTACATACTTCTATCAGCGTCTTGGGTTGTTCCTACTCTATCATAGACTCTACCTTCTTAGGGTCCAAACATACTCCATCTACTGATATAACGTGCCCCAAGAAATATACCTCTCTCAACCAGAACTCACACTTACTAAACTTGGCATAGTGATGGTGTAGTCTGAACACTGTTAATGCCAGACAAATATGTTATTCATGCTACTAACTGTCTCGACTATATATCAAAATGTCATCTATGAAGACAACCACAAACTGATCAAGGAACGGTCGGAACACCATGTTCATCAAATCCTTGAACGTTGTTGTTGCATTTGTCAGCCCAAACGACATAACCAGGAACTCGTAGTGTCCATACCTCATCCTAAAAGCTGACTTTGGTATATCATCCTCCTTGATCCTCAACTGATGATATTTTGACCTTAGGTCTATCATCAAGAAAACCATCACACCACATAACTGATCAAACAAGTCATCCATCCTCGGCAAGGCGTACTTATTCTTTATTATGACCTTGTTCAATTGTCTGTAATCTATGCACAACCTCATAGACCTATCCTTCTTCTTCACAAATAACACTGGAGCACCCCACGGTGATGTACTTGGCCTGATGAAACATTTTTCAAGAAGTTCTTGTAACTGTCTCTTCAACTCTGCCATCCCTATCAGTGTCATCCTATATGGTGTGTGAGTTATGGGCTGCATACTGGAAACCAGATTGATCTCAAAATCAATCTCACAGGGTGGGGGAACACCTGGAAACTGTTCAGGAAACACATCCTCAAACTCCGTAACCACCGACACTTCATGGATACTAAGACTCCTCATCTCTTTATCCACCATGTGTTCCAAAAACACCTCGCAACCTTATCTTAGAAGCTTCCTTGCTACCATAGTAGATACAAGACAAGTCGGGAGAATCTTCCTATCTCCTTAGAAGATCCATGTCTCACTACCATCTACAAACGTCTCTTGCTTGGAACTACAATCCAAGACTACTCTATACCTATCTAGGGTATCCATTCTAAGGATCACATTGAATCTATGCATGCCAAGTGGTATTAGATCCACTTGAATGTTGTGTCCCATAAAAGAGAGAACATAGGAAGGACACATATCCTGCAACACTACAGAACTAACCAATGGGGTTTCTAGCAACAAGCTATTCTTCTTATGACTAAAAGCCAAAGAACAACTACTAAGCCCTTCCCATGCAATAAAATAGTGTGTAGCACCCACATCAACCAAAACATATATATAGTAAGAAGAAGACAAATTAGAATGAAATAACTATATATGACCTATCGCCACATATGGGTTGACCACCGCCTCCAGCTGACTCATGGCATAAAATCTAGCCATTTCCTGTTGTCGCCCCAACCCCTGTTTCCCTGAGCAGATGATCTAGCTTGGGACGCTTGGCCACATCCTCATCCTCCTATGTTGATATTACTCTTCTATCTCTATGAGCCCTACTGGTTCTGCCTCAATTGTCGGGTCACTTCATCATCCCTCATCAGGCACTCCCACTTTAGATGTCCTACCTATCCACACTTGTGATAGGATCGGGTCTCCATTTGTGGCTTAGATAGCCCTATCACTAACACTGATGCAACACTTTGGGCTCTTGAGGGTGGAAAACTATGGCCTCTGCCCTTGCATGGTGACCATTGTGTCGAAGCACTAAACCTCTACGGTGTTGGCAATGCAGAAAACCTCAACTTCTTAAAGGCACCTGATGACTGCCCTTAAAACCATACAGATTGCTTCTTGGTACTTTCCTCTCTATTCTCCTTCATAGATCGTTCTATCCTTCGAACAAACTCCATGAACATAGCAAACCTCTGCTGATTCTCCAAAGCAACAATTGGGGTAGACAACTCAACATTCAACCCCTTCTCAAAATGATGAATCTTCTTGTATTCCATCACAACCACGTGAGGGCAGAACCTCAACAACTCCATAAACCTTGCCCCATACTCGATGATTGTCACGGAACCCTATCAAATCCTCTCAAACTGACTGATCTTCTCATCAAGATACGTTGGAGGAAAGTATCGACTTACAAACTTTCATCGGAACTCCTCCCAACCAACCACAAAATAGGGTTTCTTCTCCTCCTCTATGGCCCACCAATGGCCAACACTCCTTGTCAGGGGGTACACAACATACTTCACCTTATCCTCTTTAGGGATACTCAGGATCTTAAAGGCCTTCCTAAGCTTAGTCAGCCACAAATCCACATCCTCTGGGTCAACTATTCCAGCGTACTCAACTGCCCCAACATGACGAAGCCACTCGAAAGTCTTCCCAATACCCACAGATTCAACATGGGGAACTGGTGCCTTAAGCTGAGGTGCAGGCATCGTGTCCACCGTATGAGTCATCATTGCCATAAACTGTCTGAAAAGCGATTGAAAGATAGGGTTTTCTATCATGGTTGGGTCAAACTAGGGGACTTCAAGCACTCGATCTTCTCATGCCTCGTTCCTTGCACCACCAGCCAGTGCGGCAACACTGCTCTCGACAGCATGTTCTTCATGTTCTCCCGTCATCTTTCAGCTTTCTCTTCTTCTTCTGCATATGAAGAAGTAACTATAAGACAGACTTGAGGATACTAGAATAGAGACAAACCCTAGTCCTAGGTCCTAATAGACTCAGTGAACCTAAAGCTATGATACCAACCAAGCTGTGATGCCTCGCACCACACAATGCAATATTAGTCAAAACATAACTGCGAAACAAAGATTAATGAATAGATTACTAAGAAAACATGAAAAATTGAAACCTTTTTCATAAAATAGCCATATAGCAAGAAACTTTACACATGAGTCCTTTCTTGCCTCAAAGCATTCACAAAGCATGCTGTCAACCTATAACAAAAGCATTGTTCCAGAACATATGTACATGATTCCATCATATCTGATATACAAAGGGCACATTAAGATAACACGTCTGCAAAACATCTACATAACGTTCCCAAAGACCCAAGTGTACAGGTATGACTCTAGGAATTTACCAACAAAAGACATCCAACAACACCTCCAATCTTATCAGCTACTACTCCTCTTGCTGCTGCTCAACCTCCTCTGCACGATCTCTACCTCTTTGTGCTTGACCACCTAAAAAGGGTGTGGGAAACCAACGGGGTGAGATTCCAAATCTTAACGGGAGATATAACGCACCACCAACTATATTATTATCACATATATTATAAACAAAGCAGTAGTATAAATATAACTAAGAAGAAGCAGATAATGATTATTAACAGGAAGGGTAATTGCTGTTGAATTATGAAAACATCTTAATAATTTAAAAGGAATATGAATAACATGTATATTTTCTATCAAGAATATTGTATAAAGATCAAGCAAGGCCTCAATCAATGTTTTCATATTTGATCATATACATTTATACTACATGATTGATTACGTATTTCATTATGCCCTGAGGATTTGAGTCATACCACCCAAATCCAACTGACCACTATATGTATATAGTCGAAGTTAGTGCCATACAAGGTCTAATGGAAGAGCTGGAATCCATGACCTCATCCCCTCAGTTAGTACAAGGACATTGACAGTGACATCATTATTCAAACTGCTATTATTGACTTATAGTCCAATTGTACATATCTAGCCTACCTTGGTACAAATCACAAAGGTAGTGAGTTATGACCGCAGCCGCACTCTTTACTAGGATATGACCAAAGGCATTCATGTATCTCAAATTGAGCTACAACCGTAGTTTTACTCATTATTGGGGTATGAATGCAACCTATCCCATTTATATACTTTCAGGACACAAGGAGATACCTCAATTTGCACCTCGCATATTCAACAATATGCGCTCTGAGTTAAACTCATTTCACCATTCAGCAAGTGGTGACACTGAATGGATCTATGGCACATCGAAAACTACACTATTAGATTTCACTTGATTAATTTGATCAATTAAAACATCTTTAAGCATCAATCAAGTTACAATGTATAACCTCTAAATAAAATCTACATAAATTGGGCATAGATCATCACCAGAACAAATTGAAACATAGTAGTTGGGATCACATCAGACCAACCCCTTCACAACTAGGATCCATGAACCCTAAATCCCACATCCTCCATATATAAATACTCCCTCTCAAGGTTCACCAAAGGCTCCAGAACGCAAGCGGATACTCCTTGACTCATGGGTCTCGCTCTCTCTCATGATTCATCTTTCTCTGGCAAGCTTCTTTGCTATGGTGCTGCCACGTGCTAGTTCAGAAGGAAGGGAAGAGGGGTGAACAATAAGTTGTGGGATGAAGGTTCATCATGGACTAGTGAAAAGGATTAATGGCAAAACTGCTCTACAGTTCAAGATTTGGTGAGTGGGCGTGATTCAACACAGCTGCACAATCAGTTTCATGGTCATAGAAGACAAACATTATAGTTACTAGAGTTTTTCCCAGTTAAGGTAATTCTCGCCTCTCTAAAAAAATCAAGGGAATACTAGAACTTGCATAATTCACTAAAAATCCATCATTTGGCCAAAAAATACAAACAACTAGTGCTTTTTGTTCAAAAAAATGCAAGGAATGAAATAAATATAAAATCAAGACCTGGTTCTATCTATGATTGTAAAAGTGACTAAAGTTTCTAAATTTAATGTGTTTAATGTTTGAAAACCCTAGTTTCTAGGTTTTGATGATCTTAATATCTTTAATTGTTCTTAATATACAAATAATGATATTTTTGGATAAAAAGGGTATCTTGGATCTAATTTGTGATTAAAGATTCATAAGATACCCAATTAAGGTTTTTTGAGTTAAAAATGCATATAATGATGAAATCAGGGTTTGTAAACCAAAAATACATGAAAAGTGATAATTAGGGATTAGGAAGACAAAACCCGAATGAAAAAAATGCATATATGTATATATTAGTTTGGGATCATGTGGTATTAATTGGATATTCACATTAGTCCTTTAGATATTCACATCGTATGCAATAAATAAAAGACGGTAAAACCAAAAATTGATCATATCGATTAATCCTAAAACATAGTACATTGACGTGGCTCTGATAACAATGTTGGGTTTTAGGTGAGGGAGAAGGCATAAAAAACAAACAAAAATTTCTTTCACCACAAAACCATAATCACGGATCACATCAACGACTATGAAATAGGAAGGATGGTTTTGGCGAGGTGTACTTTGTCCTGAGGCTTGCTTAGCGAAAATACCTCATAGCTAGTGCAGTATTAAACCACCTAGTCTTCGACAGAGTATGTGAAGCTCCTGATCCTAACCCGGACTGCGGTTGACAGTTGTCCTCCTGAGTGGCAGAAACCTCCCGCCTCTATAGATAGTCCACACAGACCACCGGGAACTCTAGTCATCCTGTCTCATAGGACACTAGAAGGAGTCGTCTGCTTCTGTCAGCGTACTAGTCACCGACACACTCTCCCACAACCAGTTGTTGTCATGTAGTTGTCTTTCCCTCAATGTTCCTCCTTGGATGGGCAGAACTTGTTTGGGCTCTCTTGGTTACCACAACCAGAGAGGAAAACAACTTTGCAAAGAAACTGATGTTTTGAGTTGTGTTGTATGAGAAGCCCCTAGTACCCTTCTATATATAGGAAGAGTCAGGGTCATGGTTCTCAGCACCAGGAAATGTGGGACTAAAGTGGGAGTAGAAGGGTCTGAAATTTCCATGAACTGATTGTACTGCAGCAGTCGAACCGGTCATTTCACAAATGAACTGGTCGGTTGGGAGTGTGAGCCAATTGGTTCACTAGTTGAACTGGTCATTTCACATTCCTAACTCACCTCCAATTGACTTTCCTCTTTTATTTCCAATTAATCCAAAGATTAATGCTTCTCCCAATCGAATTGTACAAGTGAAATGAAAAGCTTTTTCACAAATTGGGACAACCCAATCTTGCTCATTTGGTCTAGTCGAACTGATCGGTTCACCAAGTGAACCGGTCGTCTCACTGACCTTGAGCCGATTGGTTCACCTAGTGAGCCAGTCGGTTGCTTGCCCAGATTGTGCAAAACATAGACAATGTAGTTCTCAATCAATCCAACACTCAAATCAGTTGGTTCAACACTTGAACTTGATGAGTCTGAGTCAAGCCAATTGATTGAATGTTTGATTGAGTACCTAAACACCTTTAGTAATCAATCCAAACATCATTCATGGATAAACTCCTCTTCTAGGTTAATCCTTTGTGTGTGACCCTATAGGTCCCATTTCACGTTGGTAGTAAATGTCCATAACTAGCTTATGACATCACAAGCAAAGAGCGGTGCCTAGTCGCACATCAGTGCTACCTAAGTGAAAAGGAATGTTCGAGAACAACTTTCAATCCTACAGTCTAAGATTGGTGTTCTAGTGAATGTATAATTCCTTTGTCTCTGATATCCTCAATGAACTCAAGGCATGGAGTTGTCATCTTTTCAATATTCATTCATGTTCCTTGATCCAAAGTAGACTGTCTGAGATATGTTGCCATAAATATCACATATTGACTCACACGTGCATGTGCATGCCTTTCTCAGTCTCGCTTATGATGTGACCATGGACATCATACTCCCTCAGGAGGGACAAATCCCATATCTATCATTCACAGTCAAAATCCCAACTCCAAGTCAATCTTAATGGTATATTTTGGATAAAATGATAATATATGGATATTATGCTTTAATTTTAGGGTAGTTGCTTGATTGGTTGCTCTTATTTCCTTTTCACTTGGACATCAAGTTAATTTTGAGAAAGGTATGTGGATTACGTCTATGACTACCTGACTTATACGATTGCCATGGTTTTCTGAATTTTGTCAGATTGATTGCAAATAACATGTTGCTTGTTTATTTAATTACTAAAATCTATAAAGTCACTATGGATATCATAATTTATTAATGTATTCTTCTTAAACCTTGTATCATTTCTAGTGAGTTAAAGAGAATAGGGCTATTACTGTCATCATGAGGATGACTAGTGATCAGGCCTGGGAAGAAAGATCACAACATGACAGGCCCAGAAAGAAAGGCATATGTATGCAACCTAGCCCAAGTGAGGGAAGGTTGTAAAATGTAAACTACAAGGACCAAAATCTTTAGCGAAGGTTCCCTATAAAGTGGCTTCCTTAGAGAAAGAAAACCATTGAGATAAAAGGATAAGGGTGGTGAGGTTTAAACAAGAAAATTCTTGTTCAATTTTATAATCATAATTGTTTCTATGGTTGATTATATTGTTAAACATACATGTGAATATTTTGTTTCCCCCACATACTAGTATAACTTGTTATACTGACCATGTTTTTTATTTCACGACATTTTAGCTTAATCTACTGTTATTTTATAAGTATGCTAAAAAATTTCATCAATAAAAGAAGGCAAAAAAAGAAAATATTTATTTAAATTATGGAGGATATGGATACATAGATTTTATTTCCAAATACAAACAATAGTTTACCCTTTAAATTGAACTCCTTAATGAATCTTATATGTTTTATATTGTTAAAATGCTTTACCATTTAGTGAAAATTTATTATTATTTCTAGTTATTTGATAAACCATCAATCTTGTATTATGATATTGTCCCTTTCCCTCTTGTTCCACATGTATTGGGGATAACAGGGGAGGGGGTTGTTACAATATCCACATGGTTGTTTGGAACCAACTTGTTTCTATTAAAGACACATTATGCTTGATGAAATGAAAAGTCATTGGTGACGGTTAGGACACCTTATTTTGGAATATATGTGGACTACATCAATGTTTTTTCTTGATATGTTCAACTCCCATATCGTTGTCAAATCAGCAAGATGAAGGTTAACCATTATCAAATCTATAATAAATAATGGAATTTGGGATAATCTTAATACTAGAAGTCTGATTCCCTTATAGAGTTTATTAAGTATGAAGCCTACTTCTCAAATAAAGTATAGAATAAATAGTAATGGTGTGATGCATCTCATATGTAAAGCTTATTGGAACATTATTAGGCACATGCCTAAAGAGGCGGAATGAGAAACTTGTCTATAGATTAGTGTCCCAAAAACTTACAAAATGATAGCCTCAATGATTGCATTGGTCAAAGTCAATGTTGCGGATAATCTCATGTAAGAGGTGTACATATGATGTATACATATATGATATGTTGTGAGTAATTTGAGATTTATGCGAATAATTTCTTCTCCTATTAGTTTGTTGATAGGATTTTGACTGACATCCTTGGGAAAATTATCATGTGATATGCTTGCCCACAAATTTTATATAGATATGTAAATAAAGATGCAAAGGATCCCATCTTTATAGGATCACAAGTATGTATTATATATGGAGTATGAGGAACACAGTTCCTTTTCATAGTTGTGTTCCTTAAACAAAACATGGAATATATGATTCTTTCAATTGTCTATATATTAGATTATATCTACATAAATTTATGGGGCAGTCTCCTTCTTGCCTTTTTTTTGTTGATGTATATATGGATTAAATAAGATACATCTTTTGCCTCTTAATAATAGTAGATCCAAGTAGCACGTACTAATGTTGATTTACATTAGTGTCTCAATCTATTTTTTAGAAAAATGACCAATGTAGTTTCTTCCTATGGGCAACATATTATATGAATAAAAGGGTGTCCTACAAGTTGAAATAAGTTTCTAAGTGAGGAATGTAAGATGATGAGGATCCAAAAAATGAATCAAAGGGGTATTTATACCATTAACCACAATGGAGAAAACTTTTATGACTCTTATGAAATAAAAATGACATATCTAATTTGATCTCAAAAATGGATAGATAGACAACCTCCCAAGTCAAGTGTCATTGCCAAACCTAGGCCAGTGAGGCATAGGAAGGAGCACAACCACCTCCTTCATTTAATTGATATGAGTATAATTAAGAATTATATAAGTGATTGACAAATTATTGGTAATAGCTTCTATTGACGAAAATTTGTATGAAACCAACCTTGAATTCATTGAGAAGTGGCTAGTTTTGGGAAGTTAATTTGATGTTTTCAAACATTGAATTATTAACCATTTTATTAAACTAGTGTTAAAGTATTTTGATTTACATCTGAGTTCATGGCCCTACAATTTGGTTTTAGGATAGCAGTCTATAGGCAATGTTTTATGCTGGTTGTTCCACTGGAGCTTTTTCTAGGTGTTTTTGAATATGGTTTTAGTCATATATCTACCAAATAACCTTACCTTGGGTCTCCTATCTCTTCCACAAGAGAATTTATGGTGGAAGTTACCTATGAAGCTCCCCTCCACGTTTAGGCTTCCCCTTTGTCTCATTGAGACCAGAATGAGGTTGGGACCCTACCAATATATCTCTATTAATTTGGGTTTTGGTGGTTCCATGAGAGGGTGTTCACATCCTTCAAGTTCTTATATTTTGTTTCACAAGATATGTTTTTGAAATGATAAATATGATTAATGTTTTTGTTTCTACCCTTGAATTCATTATATATGTGTCACATTTACATGGGTTTTTGGTTCTTTTTAGTTCTATTTTTTATTTTATCACAAGTTGTTTTGACTGTTAGTAATTGAATTCCAATTCCTATAATGAATCTAGCTTGTAATGTGTGATGCAGAAGTATTCTAGTCATTTGGTTTTGATTATTTCAAGTCATTTTAATAAATCTAATTAAATACAATAATTCATAACTAATTATTTTCTTATTAGAAAAAAATACTAATAACTACTCATTCGACTCAGAAAAATATTCTTTAAGTAAATGAATATAATTCATAACCTAAATCCAACACTAATAAAAATTTGATGATTTAGTGTTTGATTTATACACAAGAACTGATGAATTATATATTCAAGGAAATAATAGGTGAAGCATACCCTTCTTGGACGTGGAGTTTTACCTTACTTGTTAAGACACAAGTTGAGGTATGTTGCTTCTCTTTATGAGTCATATTGGACAATGATTTTTTGTATTACCTCTCTTGATGTAGGTTGCTTCTATTTATGAGTCATATTGGAACATTATTGTTTATATTGTCATTGTTGATGTATGTTTCTTCTTTTTGTTATTCATATTGGACAATAATGATATATTATCTCCATTTGAATTTATTGTGACATTTTTTTAATTTGACATAGTTGTGTCAATTTGACCCGATTGGGTCCAACCTCCTAAAATTAGTCTTATGGAGTGTTGTAATTGCAAATTGAAACCTATTCTTGATCTTGTTGTGGTTCCATTAGGTTTGCATCTTACAAAATTTATTCACTAATTTGTAATGAAAATCCCAATTTTCATATGTTGACCATGATTGTATCATTGTTCACATCTACACATCTTTATGATGTCTTTCTCATTTAGACATTGTATTGCAATTTGACTGAACTAATTACTGCCTCTTGTTAAAAATGCATGTTCAGGATTTGATACTGAAATAATGTGAATATTTACACATTAGGTGGTGAATCCATATTGATTGTACTTTATATACATGGGGATATATGGTGATTCTAGCCCTGAGCAAGAATGTCAAGATGATGTTACTCCCCCGAATAATATGTTTATGATGTCATAATCTGTGGATATGATGGTGATTCCATATACCTTGTGATTTTTTAATACTTGTTATCATGATAATTTGTATACATAAGTTTTAATATTTATTGTTGCTCTCTAATTTGAGATATAAAGGCAAGATTTCATAATTGAAGATTTTTTTTCTTTTTATAATCTTTGTGGATTTCTATGAAAATCCCTTTTGATATCCACTTGGATGTTCGACCTCCCTCTTCATTGAGAACCATGCTTACTTGACTTTCGATGTAGTTTATCCATTCACATTGTCCAATCCCTATTTTATGTTCATTCCAACTTTTGATGATAAATTTTCACCACGTGTTGTCTTGTGGGGATATTCCCATCCCCCTAGGTGGAGAAGATCTTTTCATAGGTGACCCCAAGTTGCAGCCTACACAATGCCAATCTTTTTCATAGAGATAGATTTGAGAGTCTAGAATTTCCCTCTACAACCTATATGCTATAGTGAATTTCCTTTATTCTTCACTAGGAATGGTGATGGAACTATGATTGAAATGAGAATTGCAATAGTTATACTTTTATCTTCTATTGACACACTTCTGGTACTTTTATAGATGGCATACTTGGAATTTTACTCTACCATCACTTCCTTATAATTCATTATGACATTTGGTATTTATTTATACTAATTTTTTGTCCAATAAGAGAGTGTCTCTCCTACAGGTCCCACACCTTACAAGTATTGTATCAGATCTAAGGGAACTTGGTTAATCTAACTATTTCTATCTTATGTCACTTTGGTTATACCTCTCCTATAGGTTTCTTACACCTTATCCCTTGCCTTGTTTTGGCACATCATTATGAATAAAGACAACTCAATATTGATAAACTATTTTGTTTGAGACACCCCAAGACTGAAAGTACAAAATGCCAAGGATGGATTCTCATTTTACCCCTCTAGTGAATCAAGCTTCCCTGATAGTTGAAAGTAAAACCCTAGTGGTTCAATATACCTTCAAACCAACATCAACTACCATGGTTTTTGGGAATTTCCCATGCCAAGAGCTATTTCATCTTCTATATTAACTTTTCTCAATCCTACTGAGGAACGTTAGCTCTAATATTCTACAAACAAGTCCAAGGAGTATAATCTCACTGATTTTCTAAATATGCATGATACAATGTTTGTATGCACTAACAAATTTACCTAGGTAAGAATCCATAGATTTTTACCAAAAAAATGTTGTAATACCACCCATAAGGGGATGGGTCTTATAGAAGCATGGTTGAGGATTGCACACAAGGAAAACCTTGTTGAGAACCTTTCAATAATTTGTCTAGTTTTACTAAGACTAATATTCAAAACCAATATTTGTTTTCGTTAAGAAAAATGAATTGCAAGAAAAAATGATCAAACTAGAATTAGGGTGTCAATAAAAGCTAATAGATATTCAAATCATTGAGGCGGAATCGAGTTTCAGTACCACTACCCTCATCTGTGAAGTTATATCATATCCAAACTTGTATGAATATTTAAATGGATATATGTAGGTCTTGTCCTTACGCTATGATTGGATTTTCATAAGTGAATATCACCATAAGCTCAATGTATCAGTACTTACAAATCTTGTACTTACTACTCCGAAGACTTCCCATCTCAAATTCTCATTAGGGTGTCAATCAAAGCTAATAGATATTCAAATCATAAACTAAGAAGTTCTTTTAGTTTAAGATTATAATAAATCGCATAGAGAAGGTGATCCATCTAGGAACATGAACTAAAATTAGTAATGAATTAAATGAGGTTCATACTAGAAAAACAACTTTAAAATAAAATTTCAAAGTATAGGCAACAAAGCTAGTCCCCACACCCCAGTGAAAGGACTACATTCTCCTAATAGTGATATGTTTTCAACTAGTAGAAGGTGGGGGCAATATAAGACAACACTTGTGGGCTCTGATCTCCAATGTCCGAGATAAACACATAAACTTCGAAGTAAACATAGCAGAAGCGATTCGTTTAGCAGCGGAATACCAAAAATTAGCAGAAATTAAAACTTTTTGAGATAAGACATTGAAACCATAAAAACTCCTTTCATAGATTCAAGATAAACTGTTTACATCTTTGTTAATTACTTCTTGAGTAATTAAACACAACATGCTACAAAATCTCAAGGGACGAATCAAAACTCAGACCATGACCCCAAGGACCTGAGAGTACAGAGGATGCATAGGACTGACTATCTATCTATATAACTCCGCAGTCTGAATCTCCACCTGAGATTTACTACTGCTCCGGGTACTGCTGCTGCTAATACTGGTCACCTGGAGATTGGTCCCTTCGTCCTTGGTGACCACCTAAAAAGTTGAAGTCTACGGGGTGAGACAATTTTAAATAATTGTCCCAGTGAGAGTTATAACTCTCTGCCAGAAGCTTTATTATAACATATCAAGAACAACATAGGTAATTAAAAGCTTTGAAGTAAACAACAGCAGTTTTGGTAGTAATCAAGAGTTCAACATTTATGAAACATGAACATCATATACACTATACAGTGTAACATCAATCAATTAGCTCATAGTTACCTCTAACAGGTATACTACGCTGTAGATTATGTTTTTCAAACATTAATATTATGCCCTGCGGAGATGAGGTATACCACTCACACTCCAACCGATCACTATTACATGCCTCGGTATCATACTAGGTCATTGAAAGAGCCGAATTCTCATGACCTTCACCTTCCTCAGTCAGTAAGAGGATTACTTACAGGACATCTTGTATCTCTACTATATAGCTTACCAGGGTAATCTGGTACTTCGCTATTCTAGAATTACAGTGGCGTTCTGTACTCTCTTCATCATCAGGAGATTTCGTGTTTACCTTCCACTGATACGGTATCTGTGTTTTCTTTTCCATCAGGAGATTTCATGTTTACCTTCCACTGATGCGGTATGGATTTATAGTGAAGGATTGACGGATTACACATCTACATCAAATACCTACACTAGGATGTAAGGTTCTACACATCCATATACCCCACATACTCAAAAGTATGTGATCTAGGAGTTCCCTTAGGAAAATCTATTTCACCATCATTTGATCTCTGACAATGATGGATCTATGATCATGGCTCTACATTGTATGGTTATACTTGATTAGTTAGGTACATTCAATATTCTTTTAACATCATACATTATTCTTCAAACAATAACATTAGCATAGCAGCTATGAAGGGAGAATACTAAATGTAACAAATCTAACTCACATCAATTATCATTTCTCAACATCCTCATCACAAGTCATCTCTAAAGCATGACCTTGATGGTATTTATGGCTCTCACAGCCCATTAAACTCATAAATGCCACTGACAAGGCATCAAGATATTTTACTATTCATAAAGCTAACAACATGCTTTCAATGAATGTAACATCATCATCCATACCTAGATATGATCATCCTCATATAAGAACCTACATGGTTAATTCAACTGATAAAAGTAATTCAATTCAACAATTATACCTTCCACTCTTGCCATAAGAGCTAAGTTCCCTGATTCTCATCAATTAGGGTTTACTTATCCCCATTACATGTCATCACCCTAGAATTAGGGTTTACTATTCACATTATGGTGAATTGAACTCATAACATCATCATGTATGAGGAACATCATCATTGATGCTCTCAGATTTAGGTTAAGATTCATCATTTATCATAATTAGGGTTTCCATGATCTCACATAGGTGGATCATACCCTAATCATGCACATTCATGTGTATTGAAGGTACTTTACTTGAATTTCCACCATAAAAGGGTACTTTATTTCTCTTAAGATACTTTCTCTCTCCTCATACTAGTAGATGGTGATAACACCACTCTAGATCAGGTTGGGTTAAGTCCACTTTGATTAATATAAACCAAATCACCACTATTGAGTGATTAGGGTTTGATTAGAACAAGGTTTCACTCAATTTGAACCTTTCAAGGGCATTTTGGTAAATTGCCCATTGATCATCATCATGGTTCACATCATTAGTCACTTAGTCCCTTTAATGACTTAGGTTACCATTATGGATTAAATGAAATCATCATTGAACCATTTAGGCCTTCAAGTGGTTAAGTATAATCATCCTTGAAATTCTTCAATTGGGTTAGGGTTGAACCTTCAACCTTCAACCCATTTGTTCCTTAAATGGGTATGGACCCACTTGGCCTCCAAACGAGTGTGTACACTCTTGACCTCCAAACGGGTGTGAACCCATTTGAGTCCAAATGAGTGTGGACCCGTTTGAGTCCAAACGAGTGTGAACCTGTTTGGACCTAAACGAGTGTCAACCCGTTTAGACCTAAACGAGTGTGTGAACCCGTTTGGGCTTAAACGAGTGTGCACTCATTTGGGTCTAAACGAGTATGGACTCGTTTGGGTCTAAACGAGTGTGCACTCATTTGGGCTTAAATAGGTGTGAACCCAATTGGGTCCAAACCGCATGGACAAGAAAGTTGATACAAATATCATAATTGAAAAGGGTTTCTTATGTTGAAATGTTCAATTGGCCCAAGCCAGATTAACCACTTACAAATTGAGTCAACTAGGATGAGCCTCAATCAATTGTTCACCAATTTGATCTTCAATTTCAAGCCAATTAGGGTTAAATCTAATTCAATTAGGGTTTCCAATCGATCACTTATCAATTATCAACAATGTGAATCAAAACAAGGTTGAACCTATCAATTGAACTCCAATTGGGCACAAAATTGGCCCAAACGGTCTTGAGATCGTTTGGATGAACTCCAAACGACCTTGAGACCGTTTGCCCAAAGTTTGACCAAAAACTAAGTTAATTTGATAAGGGTTGAACCCTTAAAGATTACAAATCAGCACTTTTCATTAATTATCAACATCTTGTGATTGGACCCTCAATTCATCAAATTCCTTTAACTCTAGACCTCCAAACTATCATGGAGTGTCACTAAACGAGTGTGGGATCATTTGGAAGGACCCCCAAACGGTTTGGAACCCGTTTGGGTCCTTCAACTCAAAACTCAACACAAACTACTCTTCAAGTCAGCACATTCAACCCGATTTGGGTTAAGGTGTTGAAATACCTTCAACTCTTAATTGGTTAGGAATTAGATGATGATTATTGGTATAAATGAAATTCAATATATTATGAACAGGAATCCCAAACGGTCAATGCTTGGTAAATGCCCTCAAATGGGTTGGGACCCGTTTGGCCAAAAGTTCAAGTTATTCAATTTGGTAAATCAGCATTTAATTTAAATCGATTGCTTAGTTGATTGGCCTTCAACTCATGACTCGTTTGGAATTAATACATCAAATTTGGTGAGTCATTAACCAATGTCATTAGGAACAGTAATACCAAACGGTCAACGCTTGGTCAACTCCTTCAAATGGGTTGGAACCCGTTTGCCCAAAAAGGTCCAAGTAAACAGGTTGAAAATCAGGACTTAATTCAATTAGACTTGCTAATTGGTTAGCCTATATCTCATGATTCCTTTGGAGTTAATCCCTCAAATGTGGTGGGTGATTATCCTACATAATTTTGAACAGGATTCTCATACGTTCGTCGCTTGGTCAACTGGACCAAACGGTCTTTGAAGACCGTTTTCCTCTATGCGACCCTGAAACCGTTTGCCCACCAAATGGTTGTGCAAACCGCATGGGCAATGGGTGGAGGTCGTTTGATAAAGTATAAAATCGTGGATAAGCATAGGAAATAACGCCCTCATCTTCTAGCTCAATAACAGCAGCAGTTTTTTGCGGTTTTGCTTGCAAGGATGCAAGGAAAGATGGGGAAGAAGAAGAACTAACAACTATATGCATAGAAAGAGATGTATAATCAAAGCATAAGGTTTAGAGTTATAAAACCCGCCTAAAGATGGTTCCTTGAGCTCCAAGCTTCCAAGCTCCAAGCCTTTAATGGCGTCTTTGAGCTCCATAGGTCGGCCAAGGTATATTCTCCAAGGAGAGTTGAAAAGGAATGGCTAGAAAGATAAAGCTAAGTGAGCTAGCCATGAATTCAACCTTGAAATCGAGTTTCCTCCATGAATTCAAGCAAAAAGGGATGATCCAAACTTACCTAGGACCCCTGGTCGTCCTTCTCTGCTCCAGAGCTTAGCCTTGGTCGGTTTTGAGCAAGGGGAAAAGTGAAGAAATGAAAAGGATCGTTTCCTTGCTAAGTGAGGAAAGTAGCATATATACTTAGGTGAAACTTCAACATAATAACATATGTTTTCCTCATTTCTCATCTAAGTCCTTCTTTTCTTCTTTGCACGTCCCTTCCTCTTATTTCTAAGGACAAACGCCTTCTAAAGTCAAGAAATGAAGGCAAAGAAGATCAACCCATCACTAAAGTACACACATAAAAGGGCTATTATACTTACACCTTGATTATTCAATCACAAAGGTGTTCTTCAATATATGATTATTCAAAAGAAGTGACCTCTTCATCATTTCTTCTCTAAATGATGACAAGAGTCATAAAAGATGTTCTAGATGGTGTATTTTACAAGTTTCACCCCTCAAATTGGGTAAATTGCACTTTACTCTAATTTAGGGTTTCAAGCACAGGGATTGCTTCCACAGCTGCACCTTGGTGCTCAAGCTTGGGAAATCCCTCTTACTTCATCATATTCACTCATATGATGCCATATAATCAAAGGAACATCTTAACATGTGCAATTTGCAAGTTAACCCCTTAACTGGGTAATTTGCACATAGATCCCTGTATTACAAAACATTCATTTCAATATTGTTTAAAAGGGACAGAAAAGGAAATGTATGTTCCTCAGGAACTTAATTACATGCCCAAAGATAATCACAAGGATTTAATTACATATTTAGGAAAAACACCTAGGGTTAGTTCATAACCCAGGTCAGGGATGTTACAACACTGTAGGCAGGAGGTAGCTAGTCTGGTCGATTGATGGTGGTTGATTGACCTATTGGATTTGAGGTGGATCATTTCACATTGACGTTGGCATATGGACAGATGGAAGTTCAATGCAAAGGTCAAGCACTTGCTGTGTTGTTAGAGGTTTATCACTCTTGACAAGTAGGTTGATCACCTGATACAACAACAAGGTTGATCGCTCTTTGCATTTCCAATGATTGATCAGTACCAAGTAGAAGAGGAGCATTCACTTTTTGTGGAGAGATCAATTTCTCATGACAATCAAGAAGGTCGACCACTCTCAAACTTTAGAGGTCAATTACTCTTAGTAGAGAGGTTGATCCTTCTTGATGAACAACAAATTGATAACTCTTGTCCTCTCATAAAGAACATTTATATGACTTCATAAGTGTGGGGTCTGAAAGAGATTCTCTTCAGGAATATAATGGGTGTAGGTTGTTGTACATGAATGTTAGTAGTGGGATGTGTGATACATCAATGGTTGAGATCCTTTTCTTGGTGGTAAGAAACCTGGATAGAGGTCAATAGTTTGATACTCTAATCAATAGTTTGTACATGATGGTCGATCATCTGGTTGGTCGATTGGTTGCTGCTTGATCTATTGAGGTCAAGAAACAATGTGCGATCATTGAAGGATGGATAGATTCTTGATTGACATCAATCATTGATGTCATATCCTTTCTATTGACTTGTTGGTCAATAGCTATCTAGTGAAGTAGTGTTGATCAAGCTATTGAGATAATCAATCAATCAACTTCATTAATGACATTAATTGTTGCATCTCACTAGGTGGTAGCCCCAAACTTCTATCATTTATTACTTTATCTCACATGCTCGAGCGTGGAATGGTTATCAATTTAATCGAGTTGAGAGGATCTCAATTCCTTGGAAGCTTCTCGACCTCTATTTGTAGGCTAGTCATGTGATCTGGCTGAGCATATGGTAGCTTGAGTAGTGGGATATCCATGGATATGGAGGTTGATATATTGTGGTCGAGCACCCTATCTTGAAATTTTGATTGAGTAGTTGTGGTTATCAAGTTTTTCCTAACGTTCTCAACAAACTATGCTCAAGTTGTGGTCTTTGATGGAGGTGATTGATTACGGTGAGATCAATTATTATGTATCCTATTCATCACGTTAGAGAATGGAACTCAATGCATAAATCTTAATCGATTGATCTCGATCATTGTAGGTTGATCACCAAGTCAATCAAGGAGGTCAATCAGAGTCTTGAACCAAATTTTTTGATTGATATGCCTTTTAGACATTCTAAATTCAATTTCAGTCTGAGGTGCTACCCCTCACCTTGATAGAGGTCCCCATCTCAACTCCTACATGTTTAAGGACAGAGGGACCCCTAAAGTCACATTGGTATGACTAGTGCTGATTAGTAAAATTCCTATTCTTCAAGGAGAGTCGAGAAAGTATCAAAATTCTAACAAATCATAATAAAAATAGATACAACTAAAGGAAGCTATTTTTAAGGTAAACTACAAATCTTGATGCAAAAAAGGACTAGGTAATGAAAAAAAAGTGTGATGATTATTAATTCACCAAACCACTCTAGAAAAAAATCTCATCCTCAAGTAAAAATATATCTAAAACACTCAACAAATTGAAACTTTTAGCCCATGTGATTGCCTCATCCTTTTGTCATGTTGTTTTCGTTATCATTGAACATGGTTGGGCTAACCAAATGCTTAAGATCTTGGAACACATTATCCTATACCTTCGTTCCTGAATTGGCTTCCACAAACACTTCCTCACCACCATACCCAACTTCAAACATGTCTAAGAGATTCACGAGGGTTTTGAGAGACTCATATAACATGAAGTATGCACATGATCCAACACTGGTGTATGTAACATACCAGATCAAGAACCCTACCCTAGAACTATGCTCTTTTGGGTTTGGCCAAACAAGGTTTGAGGTTAGACTTAAAAGATGTTTAGAATGATCATAATGAGCCAATGCATGTAAAATCACCCTAATGAACCTAATTGAATGAGTAATTGTGATAATGGGCCATATGACATAACACATGTAAGAAAGTCTCAAAAGTGAAAATAAACTTCAAATTCATAATCTACAAATCAAAATAAGACTACATGTCAATTTTCATCTAATTTGGACTACCTTGAAATATTAGGTTAAGTTCAGAGAGAGAAACTACCTAAAAGATGTAACTAATAAATAAATGTGATATATGACACCAAAAGATGGAAATAATGCCAAATTCGTATTCAACATATGAAATATTCCTTAAGGATGAAGTTTCACCTAATTTGGATAATCCTAATGTCATTAATGCAATATGTAAGAGAAACTAAGATTTTAATAATTAATGCATCCAAAGTCTTCAAAAGGAAAATATAATTTAATAATAGGAATGTACATGCCTTAATTGGCCTCTATGCAAAATTTCACCTAATTTCATTAACATTTGGACCCTCTATTAAAGAGAGAGAAAGTAATGAAATAACACAATCAAACTTTATTCTTAGGAAATATATAAATGTCATGTTTTATTTATCTTTACGATTCACCTAAGGTTTATGTCATGAGAGTGCATGTTGGTCTTGTTTGTTGTTGACCGTTTGATTCGAGATCTGATGACTACCAACTTTCTTCTTCCTTCTCCCTTTTATTTCCTTTCTATCACATATGTAGTGTTGTCATAGATTTCCTCTTCTCTGACTCTGAGCTCTCCCTTTCCTTTCCTCCTTTCTCTCTGGTTTATCCACCTTCACCTTCCTTACCTTCTTGT
Source organism: Alisma plantago-aquatica (assembly GCA_963693085.1). Classification (NCBI taxonomy): domain Eukaryota; kingdom Viridiplantae; phylum Streptophyta; class Magnoliopsida; order Alismatales; family Alismataceae; genus Alisma; species Alisma plantago-aquatica. The sequence goes on along the minus strand of OY856411.1, from coordinate 1,309,433,455 downwards.
GAACCTAATGTGTATAAATACCCTAGGGTTCCTACGTTTCTTGCACCATCCACTCCCACAACCCCCTTCCTCTAATCCTCCTCTCCTCGCCCCTGTTCTTCCCCTTAATCTCCTCTCCTCACCCTCTCTTGGGATCAGACCTGTGTGAAACCCGTCATCCATGTTCCCCTCCTCATCGAGAGTCTTTCCCAGAAGTTGGTTTGGCTTCCTCTTGCCCAGAGCTGTGTAACGTGCAAACCATCTGCTACTGTCGGTGCTTGGGTGGAGCTGCTTATTTGCCGCCCCACTTATTGTCCTCTGGAAGTCTTCCGACCATCCAATATGCTTCAGAAAGATCCTCTGAAGATGTTTTTATCCAAGGTTCCCACTATTCACTAATAATGCTGGTTTACTTAATTTTTGTTCCCTTAATGTTTGCTTGGTCCATGGAGGAATTCGGTCAAGAGTTTTACCGAAGATCTCACCCCTTGTTCCTCTGCCCTCCGAGTCAGTCGGGGCAAATCAAGGGTGTCGTGCAATTGAGATTTTGGCTTTAACTATTCTCAGAGGGTTGTCCCCATTCTCTAGGTCTGTGCACCAAAGGTCATGGCTATGGCCTCAATTGTGTTCAGTTGAGAAGACAATTACCTATGGTTTTCCCTTTCTACCCCTCCAACCGATTCTATTTTGGTCACACTGACCATGGGTGTTTTAGTATTTTTGCATGGGACCTTTTCCTTTATTTCTCACTTACATATCGCTAACCTGTCTTAGAGGCCGGCTAAGCTGGTTGCTTCCCATTGGGCTGACTCAATCAAATGACCCTCTCTCTCTCGTCCTTTCTCATTTGTAATATATTGACATGGCTTTTTCTTAGCTTTTCATCGGTGAATTTTATAAAATTGATAACTAATTATCTATTAATCAGAAAAATATGGAAAAATACTCATTGGAATCAGAGAAATAATACCTATCTAATGATATCAGTTTTGATGGCTAAACCCAATGTTTAATAACATGTGATTTCAATGGATCTAATTAAATAGGAATTAACTTGCAAAATTCATAACTAAATATTCATAAGTCAAAAAATATAATAAAATATGTTTTGAACTCAGGAAGATATAACCTAAAACATGGTATGGTTTTGATAACCTAATTCATTAATAATAAAAAGGTGATTTTTAGGGTTGGAATAATGATTATGAAATTGACACAGAATCTACCTATATGCTTAATAGGTTCTTTGGATGCCTAGGCTTGGACCTAGAAGTAACTTTGGACTCTAAAGTTGAGGTATGTTTTAACCCCTATTACTCCTTTGAGCAATTAACCTATTTTATTCATTCTCTTGGTCCTATGGACATTAGCCTATACACATTGCTCTTATCTTTTGATATCATGGTTCTTGTGAACTATCTTGTTTGTGGTAATCTTGGATATTATCTTGACCCTCATCTTGTGCCTTGGTGCATGTTGGACTTTTGATGATATGTGTCCACTATGAAGTGGATGTTTATTTGTGGATATGTGAGATCGTGTTCCCACTTGCATGTGGATGTGTGTGTTGTCCATTATGTGATGACAACATTGTATAATCTAACTATACTTTTTACTTGCCTCTACATTTTACATGATATGTCTTTCAGTAGCACTAGAGTAGTGTAATTGCATTGGTTTTTGGGCATGTGCCCCTATTTTTGGGATGGAGGTGGTGGTGCCCCATACCCGAGTTTGAAGGATGTGAAGTCTTAGCTCAAATTTTATATATTGGGAGTTTGACATTGCATCATTCTCTATCAGGATTCAAGGATGTGAAGCCTTGGCCGTCTTTGTCTTTATATTGTTCTAGGGCTATGTTTATCTCACATGCATGCTGGTTGGTGATTGTGGGGTGTGTTCCATACTATCTTTGTATGTGCTAGTATGGCACAATTTTATTTGTTTGGTTATGGTAAGTATCTCTTTTCTTGTTGTTCTTTCTTTTATGCCCTCTTTGGGTAGTCCTTATCTTTTCTATGGGAATCCATTATATTTGTTGTCCTTTATTTCATAATATTGCTCAAGTTTTCTTTTAGTATGCACATACCAGCCTTTGATGATGTTTCTCTTTCTTCTCTTCTTTTTGGGGTATGCTTCCAACCATAGGTGAAGTATATGGAGGACATGGCTTGAAGATGTGGACTTAGATTGAGAAGTTAGAGCTTGGAGACAATCTTCAGGTGGTTTAGATTTCCTCTACATGGATCCTTATGATGTACCCTACATGTAAGTTTAAGATGCTACTTTGTTTTATAAATTGAATATAGTCAATGTTTTGATTCTGCTGCTACACTTTGGTTGTTTTGTATACCATTAATAAAGATTTGAAAATTTTGCCCCCACTCCAAGCATACCTTTGAAGTGTGTTCGGACTGGAGATTCTATTGTTAAATTTTTTAGTAGAGAGGTGGTTTCACTTCTTTACAACATGGTATTAGAACCCATGGTATTTAGAATCAGACTATTTCAATTTTGTCTCCCTATTAAAATGCTTGACTTGTATAGTTACCTCTAACTGAGATGTTGACCCAAGATTCGATCTATGATGATCTTTTGATGTAATAAGTTTTAACTTGAGGATTCAATTAGGTTATGAGGAGATAGTAGGATAAGAAGTTTTTTTATGGATAAATTGTAACTTGGTTCTCGCTTTGATTTTGAGCCCTAATTTCAGTTTTCAATCGCAAAAAAATTTCACAACAAATTATTTTCCATAAAATACTATATGTACAAAAAAATGAAATGTTTATTCTGGATTTTGTCAAAGATTTCTTGAACTAAGTCACAATGAAGAGAAACCTTAGAATTAGCTGAATAGAATCTAACCCTAGTTATGACTTTGGAGTTGTAACTAGGATTGATATAAAAGGTGTAGTTGACCTACCCTGTGACTTTTTGATATTCATATAGGGTTGATAGGTTAGAGATACAAGGACCTAAAACTCAACCCCAGATGATGTGACTATTATTTGGATACATGAGCACATAAATCTCTAAAATTTTCACAACTAAAAGATGTGGGTAGCTCCAAAGAGTTGTTTAGATTGACTTGTTAGGTTGAACCTTTTTAAGGGGTGGAGAGTAGTTGGTTGTTGATGTTTGGATCATTAGATTTCGAGGCCTAAATCCTTTTAAGGGGTGGAGTATTGTAACATACTATATCTAGAACCCTACCCTAGAACTATGATCTTTTGGGTTTGGCCAAACAAGGTTTGAGGTTAGACTTAAAAGATGTTTATAACGATCATAATGAGCTAATGCATGTAAAATCACCGTAATGAACCTAATTGAATGAGTAATTGTGATAATGGGCCACTAATGGGACATATGACATAACACATGTAAGAAAGTCTCAAAAGTGAAAATAAACTTCAAATTTGTAATCTACATATCAAAATAAAATTACATGTCAATTTTCATGTAATTTGGACAACCTTGAAATATTAGGTTAAGTTAGGAGACAGAAACTACCTAAAAGATGTAAGTAATAAAGAAATGTGATATATGACACCAAAAGATGGAAATAATGCCAAATTCACATTCAACATATCAAATATGCCTTAAGGATGAATTTTCACCTATTTTGGATAATCATAATGTCATTAATGCAAGTGGAAAGAGAAACAAAGACTTCAATAATTAATGCATCTAAAGTATTCTAAAGGAAAATATAATTTCATAATTAGAATCTACATGCCTTAATTGGCCTCTGTGCAAAATCTCACCTAATTTGGTTAATGTTTGGACCCTCTATTAAAGAGAGAGAAAGTAAGGAAATAATACAATCACACTTTATTCTAATCGGATTAGGAAATATATAAATGTCACATTTTATTTATCATTATGATTCACCTAAGGTTTTTTTCACGCGGGTGCAAAGTGGTATCGTTTTCTCTAAACCATTCGATTTGAGATCTAATGGCTACCAACTTTCTTCTTCATTCCCCCTTTTCTTTCCAATCTACCGCGGCTAAACTATTGCTGTAAATTTCCTCTTCTCTAACTCTGAGTTCTCCCTTTCCTTTACTCCTTCTCTCTAGTTTCTCCACCTTCACCTTCCTTACCTTCTTGCAAAACCAATGAGTATAAATACCCTAGGGTTCTTCGTGTTTCTCGCACCATCCGCTCCCACGACCCCCTTCCTCTGATCCTCCTCTCCTCGCCCTTGTTCTTCCACTTCATCTCCTCTCCTCGCCCTCTCTGGGGATCAGACTTATGCAAAACCCATCGTCCATGTTCCCTTCCTCACTAGGAGTCTTTCCAAGAAGTTGGTTTGGCTTCCTCTTGCCCAGAGCTGTGTAGCCTACAAACCATCTGCTGCTGTCGATGCTTGGGTGGAGCCGCTTATTCGCCGCCCCACTTTTTGACCTCTAGAAGTCTTCCGAATATATAGTATGCTTCACGAAGATCCTTCGAAGAGGTTTTTACCCTGGGTTACCTCTATTTTCTTGTAATTCTCATTTACCCAATTTTTGTTCCCTTATTGTTTGCTTGGTCCATGGCGGAATTCGATGGAGAGTTTTATCGAAGATTTCACCCCTTATTCCTCTTCCCTCCGAGTTAGTCGGGGTGAATCAAGGGTGTCGTGCATTTGAGATTTTAGCTTTAACTGTTCTCACAGAGTTTTCCCCATTCTCTAGGTCTGTGCGTCAAAGGTCATGTCTATGGCTTCGGTCGTGTTCTGCTGAGAAGACGATTACCTATGATTTTCCCTTTCTGCCCCTTAAACCGATTATGTTTTAGTCACACTGACCCTAGGTGTTACACTATTTTCGCACATGACCTTTTCCTTTATTTCTCTCTTACATACCACTGGCCTATCTTAGAGTCCAACTGAGTTGGTTGCTTCCCATGGGGCCGACACATTTTAGTAGCCCCCTCTCTCTTTCATGCTTTCTTGTTTGTAATATACTAACGTGGCTTTTTCTTGGCTTTTCACTGGTGGATTTTATAAAATTGATAACTAATTATCTATTAATCAGAAAAATATGGAAAAATACTCTTCGGAATAAAAAAAACAAGACCTATCTAATGATATCAGTTTTGATGGCTAAATCCAATGTTTAATAACATGTGATTTCAATGGATCTAATTATATAGGAATTGACTCGTAAAATTCATAACTAAATATTTATAAGTCAGAAAAATATAATAAAATATGTTTTAAACTTAGGAAGATATAACCTATAACATGGAATGGTTTTGCTAACCTAATTCATTAATAATAAACAGGCAATTTTTAGGGTTTGAATAATGAATATGAAATTCACACAAAATATACATATATGCTTAGTAGGTTCTTTGGATGCCTGGGCTTGGACCTAGAAGTGAATTTGGACTTTAGACTCTGAAGTTGAGGTATGTTGTATCCCCTATTATTTTTTTGAGCAATTAACCTATTTTATTCATTCTCTTGGTCCTATGGACATTATCCTACACACATTGCTCTTACCTTTTGATATCATGGTTCTTATAAACTATCGTGTTTGTGGTAATCTTGGATATGCTCTTGACTCTTATCTTGTGCCTTGGTGCATGTTGGACTTTTGATGATATGTGTACACTATGATGTGGATGTTTATTTATGGATATGTGAGATCTTGTTCCCACTTGTATGTGGACGTATGTGTTGTCCATTGTGTGATTGCAACATTGTATAATCTGACTATAGTTTTTACTTGCCTCTACATTTTACATGCTATGTGATTCAGTAGCACTAGAGTAGTGTAATTGCATTGGTTTTTGGGAATGTGCCCTATTTTTGGGATGGAGGTGGTGGTGCCCCTTATCTAAGTGTTGAGGATGTGAAGCCTTGGCTCAACGTTTATTTATTGGGAGCTTGGCAGTGCGTCATTCTCTATCAAGTTTCAAGGATGTGAAGCCTTGGTCACCTTTGTCTTTATATTGTTCTTGGGCTATGTTTATCTCACATGCATGTTGATGATTGTAGGGTGTGTGCCCTACTATCTTTGTATGTGCTAGTATGGCACAATTTTATTTGTTTGGTTATGACAAATATCTCTTTTGTTGTTGTTATTTCTTTTATTCCCTCTTTGGGTAGTACTTTTCTTTTCTATGGGAAGCCATTATATTTTTTGTCCTTTATTTCATAATATTTCTCAAGTTTTCTTTTAGTATGCACATACCAACCTTTGCTGATGTTTCTCTTTCTTTTCTTCTTGCTGGGGTATGCTTCCAACCCTAGGTGAAGGATATGGAGGTCATGGATTAAAGATGTGGACTTAGATTGAGAAGTTAGAGCTTGGAGACAATCTTGAGGTGGTTTAGATTTCCTCTACATGGATCCTTATGATGTAAACTACATGTAAGTTGAAGATGTTACCTTGTTTTATAAATTGAATATAGTCAATGTTTTTACTCCACTGCTATACTTTGGTTGTTTTGTATACTATTAATAAAGATTTAAAAATTTTACACCTACTCCAAGCATACCTTTGAAGTGTGTTCGGACTGGAGGTTCTATTTTTCAAATTTTTAGTAGAGAGGTGGTTTCACTTCTTTAAAGTGTAAGTCAATAGAATGGTAGAATTTGATAAATTGATTACTCTCAAAGATAAAAAGGAAATAAATGATGGTATAGAAGGAAGAAGAAAATGTCTCCTCTCTTTGACTCAAGATTGCATTTTACTTGTGTGAATAAATTTAGTGCAACATTTTCTTGTGCACATAGGCATCTTCTCTATAAAATTGGTGATGCACCCATATTACATAGTGAGGGATATGAGAGAAGAGAGTAGAGGGAGAAGTGGTGTGCCATCCAGAACTTAGGGTTTGGATTACTTAATGGCTTTATATTTCTTTTGACTGTAAGAAGATTGAGGGAGAAGTTTAGAAGAGGGGTCATATCATCATGTAATGTGATATGCAATTTAGTGCGTCAGGTTGTTGTCCTTGTCACAAATCATTTTATGACTAGAATGATGTGGGATTTGAGTGGTTCTTTCATGCAACTATTCCACTAATCAGTAGGAAGAATGATATGTAAGATCCCTATCATTTCCTTCTAAATATGCCATCTTTTCCAGGAAACATGATTTTCATATTCATTGGCAACATAGGGTAGTTTATATCCATTGGTTAGTTTGAAACATTGGTCCTTTTGCAGATTTTGACAAATAAATGGACGTTGAATTATACAAATTGAAATAATCTAGATATATCATGGTGTAACTTATTATTAAATATACTTTTTTTAATCAATAACTAAAATTGTATTGATGAAATCTTAAGTTAGAAATTGATGTGGTTAGATAGAAAGTAGTATATGTACTATCCACCCTCCACCCCATACATAGATATTTTTCTCATCCATGAGAAAACATTAAATCTGAGATGGAGGGGAAAATCATAGTGGTTGGACCACAACATGTGTTTTCATTTCTATCAGCATGGTATCCACCATCTGAAACTTAACATGAAATTCAACATAGAAAATTGCATCTTGGATACATTATCTAATGGATGCAAACAAATTTTAACCTAAAAATGAAAAAAAAGAAATTAAAGTAATGGAAACATTGCTCCCAACAAACGCCTATCATTTTACATTATTTTCCAACCTTTTGAATTTAATTATATGTTTATGTGGGTATGAAGAGAACAAAGGCAATTCTACATTTTTATCTATCGTAGAAAAGTATCTTTTTAAGAGTTGGTCATTTTCTATGAATTTTCCAGTTCCACGATATGAAAACACCATCTGGGTAGATATGCCTAACAATATGTGTCTTGGACCACCGTGATCAAAGTTTATTTGGATAATGTCAAGTCGAAAATTATAATTAAAAACAAGATCTTCAAGTTGTATGTCCTTCCTATTCAAATAACAATCCTTTCATAAATTTTCTTCTCTCTTTGTAGATCCATGTATTTGTTATGATATTAATCTAAGTGTTGCTATGTATGCCCTGAGAGCCAATCATATGATGATTGGATTGGGATACATTTAGATTGATTTGATAAATATCAAAGGGAAGCTTCCTTTATTCTAGTACAATCAGTTATGAGATAATGATAGAACAGAATGAATGTCTAGAAAATGACAATAATCAATGACGTATGTCTTCAAGTTGAGGACATGAAGAATGAGATCATATGGATGCTAAGAGTTTGTACATTCTTGTTTTGTCCCTATTCAGATGTCATTGTGGAAGGTTGATATACAACAATGACACGACAAGACTAGAGTGTGTGTTGGTTGATGAAAGAGTCTCATTAGTCATGATATGTGATATCAAACCAAGCACATAAATACATGTTAGAGAACAATGTATCAGACAGACCCACTGTGAGAGTGACACATGGAACCATGACATGGTAGTCACAATCAGCTCTCACATTGATGGTGGTGATTGTTATTCTTAGACCTAAAATCACTGCACTCATCACATGTCGTTGGGTACACTTTGACATCATGAAACTCGAACCTAAAATACGAATTGTTATAAAGGTGATGATTGGGTGTCTTTGATATTTTTTATATATATAAATGATATGCGTCACTCAAAACAGTTTTAATTATGGATGTGTAGCGTGGTTATGGCCTATAAATACCTATGTGTGTGCTTGGTTGGTTGTGGTTATTTTCTCTTGGTCTGTGCACCAAGCCTTCTTCTTCTTTTCTGATGTAACTTAAGATTCTCTTCTACCTTTGCTCCCCCCAAATGTAACTCGAGGTTTACCAATGAGATATGTAAAAGTAGGATAGTTTATTTCATGTTATGTTGAAGACTGGCGGGTGCCCAAACTAGAGGTTGGAGGTGCGAGATGATCGGCTAGATGTGCCAACTGATCGGCTGGTGGACCAAGACGACCGACTGATGATGTAGCTAGAGGCTTGATGAGGAGTAGATGACCTAAAGAACCGACTGTTTGGAGGAACTAGATGATCGGTTGGAGACAACCAACCGAATGGCGAGGAGGTGAGCCGATCAGTCATGTAATGAGCTGATCAAACCTAGAACAACCTAAACACAAGATCTTCATCAACAAAAGGTTGCATGTGATGTAGACCTAGATGACCGTAATTCCTTGTGGATCAAGGAATTATAATAGGATGGCCATAATCATCACTTTATCATTATTTCCTGTTTTCGTTGTGCAATATAGCATGTATATGATACATACTATATATGTGGTGATTGGATATTTATAATGCATATATAAGCATGATAAAACCCCTCAAACATAAATATTAAATCTGAGATGCCATCCATTAGCAGCACACATGAAAAGTGTGATCGACCAAGTGTAGGTTACGCCAAAGTGTGGTGTGCGGTCTATCTCAAGGATGTGTGATGGTAGACATGTAGGTTCTGCCAAAGCAGGGTGCATGTTTATCGTGTCGGCTTTTGGGTTAGACTTAACTGGTTATTCTTAGAGAGTCTAAGCTCCAAAGCCATGTATATGATCATGGCAAAGAGTTGTTCATGTCATCTATCCCAGAATTACATATGATGCAATTGGCACAATGGCCTACCTAAATAGCCAGGTTGTAGGCGATTAGCCAAAGCTGACTCATGATTAGATGAAATATGGATCTTGGCTCACTAGAAGGTTGTACACTGTAATCTTCCGAATTGATGGTGAGGGCTATCAATTTGAACAAAATAGTGGGAGTGATAATTAATTCAAGTCCTAATTATATCTTCGAAATTTTCAAATCAATCAAATTAATTCAAAAGAGTTTTGGACTACAATTGCATATTTCCTTTTTGTAGAACAAATGGCTGTCAACAATAATCACTTTTCATTGTGATCGGTCCTTGAGAAGGACAATCTAAATGGGAACAACTTATACGACTGGCTTAGGATGTTGAGAATTGTTCTCACTCAAGAGCAAAAGCTCTATGTCCTAGATACACCAGTGCCAGAGGAACCCACTCCCACCACATCAAAGGCAGAAAGGGATGCTGACAAGAAGCATACTAAAGATGCCATTGATGTGAAGTGCTTGATGTTTCTCTCAATGAACTATGAGTTGCAAAGACAACATGAGAACATGGACGTCATTGAGATGGTTCAGCATCTTAAGAACATGTATCAAGACAAAGCATGTTAAGAGAGATATGATGTCTCTAGGGTGTTGTTCAAGTGCATAATGACATAAGGAGATCCAGTTGGTCCTCACACACTCAAGACGATTGGGTATGTGGAGAACCTAACAAGACTGGGATTCCCTCTGAGCCAAGAGTTGGCTACTGATGTGATACTTCAATCGTTTCCAGAATCTTATAGTCAGTTTGTGATGAACTATAACATGAACAACTTTGACAAGTTGTTGGGCATCTTGAGGACAACTGAGGCACAAATGAAGAAAGACAAACCCAAATCTATGATGTTGATCAATAGAAAGAAGGGTAAGTCTAAAGGCAAGGGCAAGGACAAAGCAAAGAAGGGATCTAATGCTAGCGAGCAGCCCAAGTCATCTTCAGATCTCAAGGCCAAAGGAGGGGTGAACACGGGAGGAAAATGTCACCACTGTCAAGAGCCAAGACATTGGAGGAGAAATTTCCCTCTCTATCCCGATGAACAAAAGAAGGAGGGGATGGAAATATCCACCTCAGGTATCTTGAAATAAACTTGAAACGCTTCTTTATCTGAGATATACGATACCAAGATATGAATCTGACATATATGATATGAAAGATCTGAAAAGAAGTGATGGCCTTTGTGAAAGGACCAAGAAGGAGAACTCATCATTGAAGTAAGTGTTGCAGCCATAGATATGAGTACCTTTTATTTTATTTCAGCCAAAAGGGCATGTAATAGAGTTATAAACTACTATTTCATTTTGCCAATCAATAGAAACACTTTATTTCTGCATCTTGTAATGATAAGGATGTTTGTCAATAAACTTGATGTTTCAATTTCAAAGATATGATCTTTTGTGGCAATGCCTTATTTATCTTGTTGTACTTGGTATGCATATGATAAAATGATGCCTAAAAGTTATTGATGAATCAAACAATTAATTAGCATTATCATCTATGAATGAGAAATACATCTCTAGTTTCCATGTTGATGAATAGGCTAGACTCTTTTGGTTAATGAACCATTAAGAGATATGAATGTCTTGGGCATGATGACAAGTCAATCTTCACTAGAGGTAGTGGGAGAATGACTATCCTATTAGGTATAATACATACTGATGTATTCACATGCCTATTGGAATAAATGCTAATGCTTCATATGGTGAAATACCAATATGAATATCTTGAAGTGTTCAAAAATATCATAAATGAAGTACAAACTTGGTAAAAGTATTAATTCTTTAATGAGATGAATGAATGGGATACTTAAACCAAATGTTTGAGGACCTTGTGAGTAATTATGATAGTCTATCATAGAGAACTCATGATGTCTAAATCTAAGAAGGAATCATACTCTAAAGTGTTAGAGCATGATCATAAAATAACGAATCTTCTAGGATTCTTCTAAAGAGCATGATTTATAATAAGTAAATGAGATTAAGAATCACAAGTGTTGTGGGATCTCAAATTCCTTATGCAACAGATACATCTCATATATCTAGGTGATGAATTGGTCATGTGATGAGCGAATAATCTAGATGATGATGAGGGATTAGATTTTGAGTCATGGCTTGAGGCCGTAAGATCCAAAATGACTTCCATGTGAACCAATTAAGGTATGACCTTATGGTAGCACTCGTTGGGATAAACCCCATAAGTGCAAATGAGTCTTAAAAGTTAAGACTGACATGGATGACATTCAAAGAAAGGATCATGATTTCTATTGGAACTTGAAGACTATGAGATCTGGTATATGGATATTAAAACTACATTCCTAGTAGGAATAACATGAGGATGTGTACATGACACAACCTGAAGGGTTTTATAATTCCATTAATGCAAATGCAGTCTATAAGTTATAAGAGATTAATCAATATGATTCATTAAGTGCAAGCAACTCAAAGCTAAAGTTTTTACTTTGATTATATAGTCAAAAGGTTTGACAGATATATCAAAATAAAGAAGGGATCTGTGATTCCAAAGATTTAGTGGGAGAATATTAACTTTCTACATGATGATGAGGAATGAAATGTTCTAAAATGGAAACTGGTGTGGAGATACCTTGTTCAAGGGAAGATAGAGAAATGTCCTATGTGATAGGAATAGAGAAATATAGAGATAGTTCTCAAAAACCTCTTGACCTGGTAAAGAGAGAGCATACATTGACAATCTGTATTGAAGGGTTCAGTATTCACAGATTCAGTGGGATAAAACATGTCCATGTTATATGGAGTTAGTATCTCAAATGCCAAGTGTCTCAAATTTGTACGAAGAATAGGAACACATAGATAGATATGGATCTATCATGTATGTAATCATCCCATTATCTTGTATGTATTAGACATCACAAGAATATATACATTCATCATCTTGTATGTATTGGACATGACAATATGATATGCTCATCCTATTAACTCGTGTGACGAGTGGATGTATGTCTTCTTCCAGTGAGAGTCACTGGAATACCATGAAGGACTTGTTTGGTACTTATGGTAACATAAGGAAGAGTTGGGTGTAACGAGTTACACTAATGCAAGCTTCCGAAATGACAGAAAATGATCGTAAAATATAAAATATAAAAGTGAATATGAGTTGATAAATAAAAATGTTCCAATTTAAAAGTTGTTTAATTCTAAAAGGGAATGTCGAGTATCCTTGTGTTATGAACAACATAGGATACTATATGGATCTAGAAATTCATAGAGATGAACTTATAGATATTCCAACCATTGATGACAAGTTGTAATACTGAGTCAAATAATGGAGCTAAGTGTTAGGCAAGGAATATCAGATCGCATATTATGACAACTCCATCTCATACGATATGCCGTACAATGAACAGATGTGAAACATGCAATATACTGACTAAAGTAAAGTGTTGCTAACTCAATGTGTTAGTACTGGAGCAGTAGAAACATGTGGGACATGTTTGGAGATCACTAATGAAAAACACTAGAGGGGGAGTGAATAGAGTTTTAAAGTTATTTTAAAAATTATTTAAATCAAACAACCAACCACAAGAATATTGGACAAGGGGACAATGATTTAGAGTGGTTCCTACCTTAGCAAATACTAAGGTAGTCAGTCCACTACCCGGTTGCTTACCCAACCAAGATTTGGAAAGAATTTAATTTTATTACCTCGCAAGGACTTTACATAAAATTACAATTCTTTCCCTAAACCCTTCAAGCAGCCTTCACCTTGAAGTAATTGCACTAACCTTGAAGCAACCTTCACCTAGAAGTAATTGCACCAACCTTGAAGCAGCCTTCCTCCTGAAGTAGCTTCCCGTTGCAATAGCCTTCTTGAAGTAGCTTCCTGTTGCAATAGCCTTCTTGAAGTAGCTTGAAGTCCACCTTCTCCTCCGAGAAGAACCTTCTCCAATCCACAGCCTCCAACCCTAGGAGTAGCAAGGAGAATACAAAAGAATAAAAGGAACAAGAAGGAAAAAGGAAATTACAACTTATCCTTTGAAGCACAAGGCTTGATTTGCCTATATCAAGCGTGTAGATATCCTAACCAATGTGTATGGAAGTGTGATTGCAGTAGATAGGAGATACTAGCCTATAGGACACGAAATTAGAGCAAGTAGAGGAATTTCCAATGCAAGTGTGGCTCAATTTCTCAAAACAGATTGTCAATTGTTAGTGTATGCTCAAGTGTATCACAAGTATATCTTGGGTGTGTTTAGGTGTCCTAAGGCATGTCCTATTTATAGGAATGGCCTACAAGTGCTTAAGGACGTTCTAGACACTTTCTAGGGGGTTCTAAGTGCTTAACTAGCCATTAGGTATAAGTTAGTTGCATTAGTAACGGCTAGTTACTTTATTCTGTAGTTGCTGTCAGAGTCCATCTCAGTCGAGAAATTGTCGACCGAGATACCTACTCGGTCGAAGTTTTGTCGACCGACAGGCTCTCTGGATCAAGTGTTAGCAACGTTCATTTCCAACTGCCAACTACCTTGTCTGCTGTGTCTAACGGCTACTTGGGTCTTTCTCGGTCGAGAAGTTTGTCGACCGAGAGTGTCTCGGTCGAGGAGTTTGTCGACCGAGATTGACCCTGTTTCAATCTTTCAATTAAGGCACTAAGTGTGTGTATGAGTGTGCATATGTGACACTATTGAAGGGGATGACCTATCTAGGTGTGGTGATTGGATAGGGAAGATATAACACTTGATTTACATGAAGTCTAAGTACTTTTACATTATATATTTGTACCAGTTTACAATTGATTACATTTCATGACATTTACAATCATTCAAGCATATAGATTCCCTAGAGCTTTGTCATCCACCTCATTCCTGCAACACTCAAGTAGCACGTTAGATTAACAAGAATGAAATGGTTGTCATCATCGAAACAAAGGGATTTATCATAATGTCCAATTTATCCAACAATCTCCCCTATTTTGAAGATGACAAACATTTCCTAAATATGAAATAAGGAAATATAAAGCATGTGAGTTTCATACCTGAGGATTACCTTTTGTAGCCATTCTGGTTTTGCAAGTGAGTGCTGGCTAAGATGTTATGAAACTTATTTATAACTCATTTACTCATTTATATTTTTGATTTTATATTCTTTCTCCCCCTTTGTCATTTCAAAAAGATATCCAAGTTGAATATTTTATATTTCTTCTCCCCCTTAATTTTATACTATGCTCCCCCTTAGATAGATATTCTATTAGGAACATGGATTTATTATCATTTTTGTCTAATTTAGCCACAATTTGTTTCTCAATCATTTGCAAAGGATGTTAAGCCTTGAAATGATATGAGATCATGTTAGGTTCATGGCATATGTATTGATTTCTCACCCATTTTACAAGGGATGTTAAGCCCTAAAATGAAATGAGAATCCTTTAATCTTAGAGTACATAAAAATGTCTCTAACCAAATGCATGGGATGTTAAGCCCTGATTTGTTTAGAGAGTTCCTTTAAGAACAAGATATATCATTTTTATGAAATTCATAGATTTCTTCATAACCAAGAGTAAAGATACTAAGGTCGTAACAAGCTCCAAATGATATTTACATTGTTTTGTAAGCTTCTTTAATCAAATAATCAAATTTGTTTTTATGAGCTCCCCCTTAATCTTACCATTAAAGCAATTTAAAGCTCTTAAGGTCACATATGATTTTAAATTTTGATTTTGACCTTTATCAAAAGTATACTAAGATTAAGTACAATAAAATGATGTCCAAATAAGCATTTTGTCAAAGCTTAATTTAGGTCGACCTTGACTTCGACCATAGCGCCCCTTGGTCAAATTTTATTTCAACCAAGAGGCAAATGCTGCAGATTGCACATTTGAACATTCAAATATTAAGTATAGTTCCTGTAGGTAGCTTAAAGAGATATCAATTCTTTGAGTGAAACTTATTATCAATGATGTCCCATAATATCAAGTCCTATTTCTTTTTGTGATCTTATGTTCAGATTAATCATGTGATTCTTCAAGAAAATATATACTCTTGAAAGCAAGATTAATGTCTCAAGTTCTTAAAATACCAATAGAGAAATTTTATCTTATGTGTTAATAAGCATTGACATTCTTGTTCTAAAGCAACATGTGAAATAGTGAACACATATGTATGATGATAGAATATTTGAATCATGAAATTCAATACAATGTTGCTATGTAGATATGTCAAGGAATACTTAGAATAAACCATGAAAACAATAATTTTCCTTGACTAAAGCAAATATGATTCATAGATGAAAATATTCTCATATAAGTGTTCAAGATAATTGCTCATGCCTAACCAGCTTTTTCAACAAACAGTCTTCTTATAGCACAATTTTCATAAATATCTATCTTAACTCATGATGGAAAACTTTAATATATTGTGTTCCAAGAATGATTTCCAGAATTTATTCTTATTTTGCATGTAAAACAGTCATAAACAACAAATAGATAGCCACTTGATCAATCAAAAAATTATTCAGCAATTTTACTGCAGACTGAAATCAATGACCTGCTCAGTCGAAGATTTCTCGACCGACTGACTGCTCGGTCGAAGATTTCTTGACCGATCAGGTTTCTGTATTGTTTTTCAGAACTATTTATTGATTCCAAGTAAAATAAGATTATGCAAGTTAGAGCTCGATTGTGTTGAGATATGACATTTGTATATCAAGAATCAATTTAGGTCAAATCTCAACTAGTTAAATTTAAGCTTCTAAGTTTTAGGAATCCAAGCTAAATCATCATTCTTTTTCTTATATGGGCATGAAAATGAATAATGTCCAAGACGCATGCAATAATGACAACTAATAGAGTCAACTTCATTTCTCTTTCTAGGAATTGTGTTCCTAGGTACAAACATAATCTTAGTCTTGGATGCTTTAGCTCTTTTGGGTTTATTTCTCTTTGGATCATATCCTAATCCTCTTCTTCCATTATAACTAGAGGAGATTTTCAGAATATTTTCAAGTATGTCATTTCCTCTTAACTCATTTATATTTCTTTGTAACTTAGCAATATCATCCATCTTCTTGTTTATATCTTTCTTTGCTTGATCTAAATCAGATACTAGAGAGTTTCTTTCTTTGAAAACCTCATCATAATCTAAGTGTGAACATAGAACAGGTTGTTTATGAAGATCATTCACTTGAGTTTGCAAGTTTAACTTTTCTAAGGAAAGAAGATTGCAATCAGCTTCTACAGATTTTAACTTAAGATCATAATCTTCATTTGCCTTTTTGAGATCTTCATTTTCAGATTCAAGAGCAAGAAGTTTAATGTTTAAATCATCATTTACTTTATTTGAATTCTTAAGTTTCTTCTTGAACTCAATATATTTCTCATGAGTATCTTGAAGACTAGAAATTAGATCTTCTTTTGGTAGATCAAAAAGACTTACCTCTTCTTCTTCATTTGTTGTAGCAATGAGGCATTCTACTTCTTCTTTTCCATCATCACTATCATCACTTGAATCATCCCATGCAGCTTTATATGCTTTTTATTTCTTTTTGTGAGATGATTTCTTCCCTTTCTTGAGTTTTGGACAATCACCTTTCATGTGTCCCTTCTTGCCACATTCAAAACACCTGGAAGAAGAAACACTGGAGTTTTATTAGTTTTAAAACTTTTATATTGCTTACCATTTACAATGAGAGTTTCTTCTTCACTATCATCTTCACTTGTGTCATGATTGTCCTTGGTTGATGCTTTGAATGCAATGTCCTTCTTTTTCCCTTGTTGAAGTTCACGTTCTCTTCTTTCTTCCTCTTCTAGAGTTGCTTCATGAGCTTCTAGATTGACAATGAGTTGCTCCATTCTCAGTCGAGTGAGATCATTGGCTTCTTCAATGGCTGTCACCTTGGTCTTATATTTAGGAGGAAGTGATCTAAGGATCTTTGACACCTGATCTTCTTCAAGAACAACTTTTCCTAAGGCATTCAAACCATTTACAATAGAAGAGAATTTTGCATACATTTCACTAATAGTTTCATTCGGATCCATACGGAAATGTTCAAACTTTTGTTTAAGCATGCTAATCTTAGAATTCTTAACTTGAACAGTCCCTTCATAAGTTATGGAGAGTCTATGCCAAATCTCATAGGTTGTATCACAATTTGATATCCTATTAAATTCTCCTACTGAAATTGAACAATATAAAATACTTACAGCCTTTGCATTCATTTGAGCTAATTTTACCGTATCGGTGTCCCATGCTGCATATTCTACTTGAGGAAGCTCGTAGGGGGTTGACACCATCCTCCATAGATCCCAGCTAATCCCTTGGAAGTAGAATTGCATCCTTCTCTTCCAATAGGTGTAGTTTGTCCCATCAAACATAGGAGGCCTAGTCACAAGTGTTCCTTCAAGATTGAGGTAGTTGAGCAACCCATCACCCATTCTTCAAGACCTGGTTAGGGTTCCTTGAAGCCTGCTCTGATACCAATTGAAAAACACTAGAGGGGGGGTAAATAGAGTTTTAAAGTTATTTTAACAATTATTTAACTCAAACAACCAACCACAAGAATATTGGACAAGGGGACAAGGATTTAGAGTGGTTCCTACCTTAGCAAATACTAAGGTAGTCAGTCCACTACCCGGTTGCTTACCCAAACGGGATTTGGAAAGAATTTAATTTTATTACCTCGCAAGGACTTTACATAAAATTACAATTCTTTCCCTAAACCCTTCAAGCAGCCTTCACCTTGAAGTAATTGCACTAACCTTGAAGCAGCCTTCACCTAGAAGTAATTGCACCAACCTTGAAGCAACCTTCCTCCTGAAGTAGCTTCTCATTGCAACAGCCTTCTTGAAGTAGCTTCCTGTTGCAATAGCCTTCTTGAAGTAGCTTGAAGTCCATCTTCTCCTCCGAGAAGAACCTTCTCCAATCCGCAGCCTCCAACCCTAGGAGTAGCAAGGAGAATACAAAAGAATAAAAGGAACAAGAAGGAAAAAGGAAATTACAACTTATCCTTTGAAGCACAAGGCTTGATTTGCCTATATCAAGCGTGTAGATCTCCTAACCAATGTGTATGGAAGTGTGATTGCAGTAGATAGGAGATACTAGCCTATAGGACACGAAATTAGAGCAAGTAGAGGAATTTCCAATGCAAGTGTTGCTCAATTTCTCAAAACAGATTGTCAATTGTTAGTGTATGCTCAAGTGTATCACAAGTATATCTTGGGTGTGTTTAGGTGTCCTAAGGCATGTCCTATTTATAGGAATGGCCTACAAGTGCTTAAGGACGTTCTAGACACTTTCTAGGGGGTTCTAAGTGCTTAACTAGCCGTTAGGTATAAGTTAGTTGCATTAGTAACGGCTAGTTACTTTATTCTGTAGTTGCTGTCAGAGTCCATCTCGGTCGAGAAATTGTCGACCGAGATACCTACTCGGTCGAAGTTTTGTCGACCGACAGGCTCTCTGGATCAAGTGTTAGCAACGTTCATTTCCAACTGCCAAATACCTTGTCTATTGTGTCTAATGGCTACTTGGGTCTTTCTCAGTCGATAAGTTTGTCGACCGAGAGTGTCTCGGTCAAGGAGTTTGTCGACCGAGATTGACCCTGTTTCAATCTTTCAATTAAGGCACTAAGTGTGTGTATGAGTGTGCATATGTGACACTATTGAAGGGGATGACCTATCTAGGTGTGGTGATTGGCTAGGGAAGATCTAACGCTTGATTTACATGAAGTCTAAGTACTTGTACATTATATATTTGTACAAGTTTACAATTGATTACATTTCATGACATTTACAATCATTCAAGCATATAGATTCCCTAGAGCTTTGTCATCCACCTCATTCCTGCAACACTCAAGTAGCACGTTAGATTAACAAGAATGAAATGTTTGTCATCATCGAAACAAAGGGATTTATCATAATGTCCAATTTATCCAACAACTAAGAATATGATTCAAAGGTTATTGGCTCACAGTGCAAGTGGGAGTTTGTTGGTATGTATGCCCTGAGAGCCATATGATGATTGAATTGGGATACATTAAGATTGATTTGATAAATATCAAAGGCAAGATTCCAATTGATTGTAATTCAATTAGTTATGAGATAATGATAGAGTAGAATGAATGTCTAGAGAATGACAATACACAATGACGTATGTCTTCAGGTTGAGGACCTGAAGAATGAGATCATACGGATGCTAAGAGTTTGTACATTCTTGTTTTGTCCCTAGTTGGATGTCATTGTGGAAGGTAAATAGACTACAATGACACATCAAGACTAGAGTGTGTGTTGGTTGATGACAAATTCTCATTACACATGATATTTGATATCAAACCAAGCACATAGATACATGTTAGAGAACAGTGTATCAGAAAGACCCACCGTGAGAGTGACACATGGAACCATGACATGGTAGTCACATTCAGCTCTCACAGTGATTGTGGTGATTCTGATTCCTAGACCTAAAATCACTACACTCATCACATGTAGTTGGGTACGCTTTGACATCATCAAACACGGTCTTGAAATATGGATTGTTATAAAAGTGATGATTGGGTGACTTTAACACATGGGGTTTTGACTGTGAGTGATATATATGGGATTTGACCCTCCTGAGGGAGTATGATGTCCATGGCCACTTGATAAGTGGGACTGAGAAAGGCATGTGCAAGCATATTTGTGAGTCAATATGTGATATGGATGGCACACATATCTCATACAGTCTACTTTGGATCAAGGAACATGAATGAACGTTGAGAGGATGACAACTCCATGCCTTGAGTTCATTCAGGATATCAAAGACCAAGGAATTATACATTCACTGGAACACCAATCACAGACTGTAGGATTGAAAGTTGTTCTCCAACTTTCCTTTTCACTTGGGTAGCATTGATGTGCGACTAGGCACCATTCTTTGCTTGTGATGTCTTAAGCTAGTTATGGACATTCACTGCCAACGTGAAATGGGACCTATAGGGTCACACACAAAGGATTAAATAGGAAGAGGAGTTTATCCATGAATGATGTTTGGATTGATTACTAAGGGTGTTTAGGTACTCAATCAAACATTCAATCATTTGTCTTGACTCAGAATCATCAAGTTCAAGTGTTGAACAATCTGATTTGAGTGTTGGATTGATTGAGAACTGCATTGATTGTGTTCTACACAATCTAGACCACCAACTGACCGGTTCGATCGGCTCAAGGTCAGCGAGATGAACAGTTTACTTGGTGAACTGATCAGTTCAACTGGACCAAATGAGCAAGGTTAGGTTGTCCTAATTTGTGAGAAAAGCTTTTCGTTCCACTTGTACAATTCCAATCGGACAAGAATTCATCTTTGTATTATTTGGAAACAAAAGAGGAAAGTCAATTGGAGGTGAGCCAGGAATGTAAAATGACTCATTCAACTGGAGAACCGATTGGCTCACTCTCCCAACCGACCAATTTGTTTGTAAAATGACCGGTTTGACTGCCGCAGTGCAATTAGTTCTTGGAAATTTCAGACCCTTCTACTCCCACTTTAGTCCCACATTGCCCGGGGCTGAGAACCCTGACCCTGACCCCTACTATATATAGAGGGGTACCAGGGGCTTCTCAAAAAGCACAACTCAGAACATCAGTTGCTCGACAAAGTTGTTGTCCTCTCTGGTTGTGGTAACCGACAGAGCCGAAGAAAGTTCTACCTATCCAGGAAGGAACAATGAGGGAAAGACAACTGCATGATAGCAACTAGTTGTGGGAGAGCGTGTTAGTGACTAGCGCAGTGACAAAAGGGGATGACTCCTTCTAGTGTCCAGTGGGACATGATGACTAGAGTTCCCGATGGTCTGTGTGGACTATCTAAAGAGGTGGGAGGTTTCTACCGCTTAGAAGGACAACTGTAAACCGCAGTCTGGGTCAGGACCAGGAGCTGCACAGACGTCGTTGAAGACTAGGTGGTTGAAGACCGCACTAGCTGTGAGATATTCTCACTGAGCAAGCCTTAAGACCAGGTACACCTCGCCAAAACCATCCTTCCTTTTTCATAGCCATTGATGCGATCCGTGATTATGGTTTTGTGGTGAGAGAAATTTTTTTGTTTCCATTTCCTTCTCCCTCACCTAAAACCCAACACTATGTTCCTCAAGATCATGTATATGTAACTTCCTAATTTATCAAGCTTGCTTTAGATCAAAAATAAACTCCTAGATAGCCCACATGCTTTTACTATGACATGACTTTCGATACATAAATTTGAAAGGTGTGGTGTCTAGAGGCATCTTGAATGAAGTCTTGTAATCTAAAATAGCATCGTTGAATTTGTTTCACCAATATGTTAGAATTTGGCTAACAATTTCTCTAGATGACTTTGATTTTCCGATTATATACTTATGCTTACCCTCTTGTATTTGCAATATAGGGAGATGCTAAATTGTGATACAGACCATACTTTATCAATAAATCTTCAAAACGTTTTTCTAGAAAATGAGAAGCTCCATTAGAGATGACCCTGAGAGGAACTCTATATCAAGGAAAGATAGTGTCCCTTGATAGCTTGATAACAAAATTTGAATATCTTGAAATAGTAGGAATGGCTTTGACCCCGTTAGAAACCTAGTCTACTGTTATAAATATGTAAGAGATGATGTATTATGATGGGAATGTGTCCATGTAGTCCAATCCCCGTGCATAGATGATTTTGACTTTTTTTAGAGATTCAAGGGAATTTGGTCTCTCTTGGTGATGTTTCCAAATATTTGACATTTATCACAAGGCAACACAAATTTATAGAAATCCTTGAACATTATCAAGATAGAAAAATTCATATTGTAAGACCTTATGTTTATTCAATTTAGAACTCATATGGTCTCTAGTAGGGCCTATGTGAGATTGTTCTAGAACTAACAACACTTTCTCCACAGGAATGCAACTTTAGCAGAGACCATTGATGCATAATTTAAAAAGATATGCCTCATCCAAATAATAGTGTTTGATCTCATGCATAAACTTCTTCCTTGCATTACTAGTGCACTCTGGATGAAAAATACCATTGTTAACACATTTGGTATTCCAAGGAAAATCATTGAAACTTTTATGAATTATCGAGTGTGCAAGATCAGATGGAGGATCTGGATCGGGTTTCTTTGCATCAACTAGATTTGCATATATGAGAAGTGTCAATTATATCAAAGAAATAGTTGGATTGAAATCAACATCATAAGTATTTTTTCTTTCCTCAAACATCATGCAATCAATATTGGGATTAGTGGACTTCATTGTTGATATATCATGTAGCTTAAGTTCCTCTAGGAAAGAACTTCTTGAGTGTTCAGGAGGAAATAAAATGGGGATATCAACTTTGCAAACAATGAATGGGGGCATGTGAACTCTTTCTAAAGGTGGTGTCCCCCCATCTAGTCCATCCATATGTGAATAAGAATGGTTTTGACGAAGTGTGAGGAATTGTTTCAATTATTGGAGGGTGGTGGCTTATTGTCTAGGATAGACTACACCAAAGAAGATTGGTCATTATTAATATTTGGATTTATGTCAATGATAGGAGGAGTTGTTGTATCTTCAAAATAAGGATGAGTCTCCGGCTTTGACATTTCATTTTCAAGTAATAAATTCTCTAGTGGATGGGTAAGAATACCAAAGTACCCATCGCATGAAGGTTGTGATTGCTTGGTCAATGCTATCTTAGTAGGATCAAACATAAATGACATAAACATGGGATCATCATCATAATTGTTGGGAAAAATATCTTAGGTTCTTCTAACTTTTCCAAGGGTCTTTGTGATTGGACCTCTAGTAAAGTAGCTACATGACTTGTCCATTTTCTAAAATTTTCTATTCCTTTGCTACTATTATTTTTAGGGCTTCAATTTGTTCTTTCTTCTGAGGTGTACATTGGCTTTCACAATAAGGTTCATCCCCCCACAATTTGGATGGTTATCTTCACCATACCCCCATACCATTCTTGGTCATAAAATCCCTCATATTTATATGTGTGGCATTGTTCCTCATACTAGTATTCAAAAGGTTGTGGATAATTTCCATTATATTTACCTTGGTAGGAAAACTCGATACTACAAGGTGCCACCAATATATGAGGACAATTGACATTATGAGCCACAATGTGTTGACCATTCCATTTGAAAAGTTTTTATTTAAGAAACAAACTACAAAAGAGCAATCTCAAATAGAAATAAAGGAAAAGATCTAATCTAGAAGAAATTTAAAAATTATAAAAAACTAAATTTATAAAATTGCAAAAGCACTAAAAATTACAAAAACAAGTGAAGAAATTATAAAAAAAGATTGAAAGTTACAAATAAACTAGAAAGTAGTACTATTGAAATGGAAATCGATAGGAGGAGGAGATACACTACCAGAATGGGTCTCAGTAGGAAAATAAATTACAAAAATCTAAGAAAAGAAATGTGGGTCAAGACCAAAAATTACGAAAATAAACTAAAGGAAAATTACAAGAAAACCAAGAGGTTAATTCAGACCCAAACGTTACAGAACAAAAAGTTTACAAAAAAAGTTAAAAAGAAATACTACTAGAATGGAAACTCTATAGAAATAGGAGAATCACTACTGGAATGGAGCTCTATAGGAGAAAGAAAGAAGCAACAAAATTATATAAAAAATCTAGAAACTATAAACAAGACAAGGAATTGTGAACAAGATTGAAATTAAGAAAGAAAGTATAAAACTAAAATTATCAATCAAAAAGAAGAGAAATCTTATATATACAGTCGATCAGATTTGAAAAATAATGAAAGAAATTATAAAACTAAAATTATCAATCAAAAAGAAGATAAATAATATATGTACAATCGACCAGATTGGAAAAACAATGTGTTCTATCCTCGACAATGGAGCCAAGTTTGATGATTTTCATTTGCACACCAAATCACTAGGAAAAGCCCTAGAATCTAACCTTCTAAAGAGGAAATCAACTCATTGCTAGAAACATATCAATTTTCTTGTAGTACAATTTTGATCCAAGGCACAAAGAAAAGATGGTTGAAGTCCAAAACCAATCATGAGAACAAGAACAAAAAATCTGATTTGTGAGAGTTTGATTATGATAAGAATAGAAAGTAAAAGTGGAGAAATAAAGTAATTAAGATCAAATGATAGAGGATACTATGGGTATGGGGGATCACCTCCAAAACCCATGTTCCTACATTGACTAATCAAACTCCTTATTTTAATGACCAAACTAGGATTATGTGTTTTGTGTCCCATGGGAACACAAATCACACAATGGCTAGACTTCTCTCAAGCATGAGGTCATGGTTTTTGAGGGTCCACTAACAACCATCTAAGAAGATTCTATCATGTGATCACGTCAAGAATATGTGATTCCTATTCCAATATTTGAACCCATGGATTAGGTGATTGCGTCAGCATAGGTTACAATCAACAAGATAACTAGATAAAAAGATCATAATCTAAATTAGGTGATGGTGTCAAAATATTATTCATTCATTCTTGTTGACATATCCACAACAATATAATTATTTTAATTATAAAATAAATGCGGATAAGAAAGATAAGGATCATAAAGTCACATCATCAATTTGTGCATTTGTTCTAATTAGGATCTGAGATGTCAGTCCCCTCACAAGAATATATTATACATCCTTTCATAGAAAAGGAAACAATTTGGGAGACATCCTTCACTAAAATGGTGGAGTCAATACAAATAATGTGGAGAATGAGCTAAGGGGATACTCCCTATTCCCTATAAGAGAACTACTGGAACATAATATAAAAGAAGAATCTGATGTAGATTGAAAGAGAAATCCTAGAAGAAGAGATACAAAAATGGATTCCATTGTGTTTAGAGTCTCCCCTCATTTATAGAGGGAAAGCAGGGGCAAAAACCCTAAAAATTGATTGGTGGAGGTGTGCGGGGTGATCGACCGGGGGTCCAATCAGTCAATTGAATGTATAGCCTCGTTGACCGAAGTTTGACTACAATAATGGCATTGTTATTTCAAATTTTGATTGGATCTGGGCATGAGTCAATTGACTAATGATCTGAGTCGATCCATTCACTTTAATGTTTGTGTCGATTTAGTGAAAACCTAGAATGGATGTTGCTGGAGGTGATTTGACTGAGTCCGGGTGTGAGTTGGCAGACTGGTGATCTGAGTCGGTTCACTAGTGATCTAAGTTAGTCAACTCGTGATCTGAGTCAGTTAACTTGTGAGAATGGGTTTGGATATATTTAATCATTTCCCTACGAACGTCAGCCAAAACTAGTAAAAACTCCAATTAAAAGGGAGAAAAGCTAAACTAGACAAATAAACTTTAAAACTAAATAATGATAACTAAATGCTCCTAAAGAGGGATCTAAAAATGTAAAAGAATTGGAAAAATATGCACTTATCATAGTGCTTGAATAACATTGTTCTAGAATTAAAATACTTCCTCTTTAGGAATGCAATGTTGGTAGAGACCAGCAGTGCAAAATTCAAAAATATATGGTTCATCTCAATAATAGTTGGACTTTTGCTTTGCATTTCTAGTGAACTTTGGATGAAAAATACCATAATTACACAATTGGTATTGAAACCAAGAAATATAGACCTGCCTGCCATCCACACCAGAATAGATAGGGTTTTCTGAAAAAACATGCTAGTGGAGAAAGACCTCCTAGGGATAAGAGACATAGGGCTAAAGAGAGAGCCAAAAAAGGATTCTTAAGGAAAATGGCTGGAACTTTTATTAGTTAATCATCTAGTAGAGAGTCATTGATAGGGACAACATTTATATCATGAATGTGATGGTGACTATAGTGATTGGAAACTACACATTCAATGACCGTTTTTTTCTCATATCTCTAGATCAGAGTCTTGTAGAAGAAGGATCCATCTAATAAATATAGGTTTTGTGCCATTCCTTGTCAATAGATATCGTATTGCAGCATGATCGATGTAAATTACAATTTCTAAATACATAATGTATGATCTAAATTTATCAAAAGCATACACAATGGTTGCATCAAATTTTGTGGATATTTTATGCCTAATTTTTGTCCCTTAATTACTTCACTATGCAAAGTTACATTAACTTTCTTACATTTCACTTATGGTTACCATTTATACCTTGATATAAATATAACTACTCATTCCCATGCAAGCAACTAGACAAATGATTATTTTGGCCAATGTACAGAATGCCCATTGGTATCCACAACTGATGGTAACAATCAACATCATAAAATAAGTAATCTACCACTGTCCATCCATCACTTTGTGAACTGATGGCCTGTAGTTTTGCCTCACACCTTTTGCTAAAGATAGTTAGAACTACCATCGCATCTTATAGTCAATGGTTCAGATGGTCAACATTCGATGGCTTAGCTAAGAGAGAACCGACAAGTGCCCTCCAATCAATGCAACCATCAATTCTCTAAACTAATGATCAGCATGCCTACATCTACTGAAAACCAACGTCTCCATCCATCTACCATCGATTCCCAAAATTGATAGCTTGACTACTCCCAAACATGATGGACCAACTGAATCCATGACCGATGGATCCTCTAAGCAACCTACGCCCCAATGGAGGTATTGTGCAATGACAATTCAAGGCGGTTAATAGTGTGCCTCGAGGTACATGCTTAGACTTGCAACACATGTGCTTAGACTTGTAGTTCAAGTAAAGTATACTCACTAGAGTGACTCAAATGGGTAATCGAGAGCTATAAATAGGAGATTAGAGGAACAAAGAAGGGGGCGCTAATCATGAGAGATGGGGAAGCGCTCCTAGAGAGGTATCTTGTCATCGACCTAGACTCAACAATCAGTTCATGAGATGTAAAGATAGGATCTAGAATATCAAGACCTTCATCACTACAACACTGCTTAGCCTATTCTTTGATGGAAGGAGAATGAGGAGCTGCGATGCACATCACCTTGATAGATTACAAGTGGATAAAGCTTCCATCAATTGTGATCATCCCTATGTTACTTTCAATGTATCTCCCTCCCTCTTCTATGAATCCATTCATCTACTTTTGTCTACCTTCACCACTGTCTCCTTTTCACCTCCATGTCTCACCATTTTTATACTTTCACCCAGCTGCTCATTACCATGAGTGGATAAACATATATCTTGGTTGGGAGTTGACACTAAGTCTCTCTCAACATGTAAATATTTATATCCATTAAATATATGCTCTTATCAAAGTTTATATCCATACTCTTGGTCTTAATGCTTCACTTGCATGATTAGATACCATCTTATGTTGTCTGATTTTTAATACCTCAAAAGAGTAGTCTTAACATATCTAACTGTTATGGAGTTGCATGAATGCATGAGAATGTTGGAAATATTAAGCTAATGATCATATGGTTTTACTTTGATTGTTTGTTTGCCACCTCGAGAGAGAGACAACCTTATAATCTAGATCTATACTGTAACGACCCCGCCTCCGGGTAACCCCCAATTAAGGGAGACCCGAAGGTCAGAGCCGTTATTCAATTAACAGGATCAAAGGTTCGACAAATAATCAATAACAATTAATAAACTTTAGCAACTAAACTGAAAACTGGTATAAAATAAAACTTTTCTTACCTTGGAAAAACTGGGATTTCTAAACTTCTATCCATGAAGACGCTAAACTAACTGATCCTCTTATGCACATTATTTCTCATTTAATTCCACATCTTCCACTTTTACTGTTTGTTCTTTTCATTTGTACCTAAAATGCCGACAAACAAAACGTCGGTCAACAAGAAGCTGGTATGTGGGGGGAAACAATAAACGTGCAACTATAGTAACAAAGTAATCAACCAATTATCATTTCACAGCCAAGATTATGATTTAAACCATACTACTCAATCCTTTCCTATCCTCTATCTATGTGTTGTCCCTGCAGCGGACTGAGATACTACCTCTCTCTAGGTAGATCCTTATTAAACCCTGCATGATCCTACCTAACAGGTAGATCAATATCTAGGGTTGAGTTGCATGGAACTACCCATAGGTATTCCAATCTCTAACTCAATGTGACTTGATGGACCTACCCCATTGGTAGCCATTTACTAAGTCATCCAATGACCTGATGGGCCTACCCCATTGGTAGCCATTTACTAGGTCAACCCATTAAGCTACAGAGGGGACTAGGATCTGAGCTAGTAGGCATATTTCTTATGTGATAGTCATATTCACATTATACTTTGCATGAATTAAATACATCCAACAGTTTAATTCAAGTCACGATGGAAACATCGACAAAACCCCAGAAAACTAATTCGGGTAGTCATAAGCATAACTACATACCTGTACATGTAGATTCAGGTGCAAGAATAATCCAAACAACAATGAGCAAGCAAGCATTCAATAAGATCCTAAAACAAATATACAATTTCTTTTTATTACTCATGTCATTAAGATCTATTAAATCTAGCTCACTTCCTAGGGTTTCTAATCCACTTTTAGGGTTTCCATTGCAATTAGGGTTTCCCTTCATCTTTTATTATTTTAAACCCTAATTTAACACAATTGATCACAAACCCTATTTATGTCCACATCTAATTATCAATTCCGGATTAAAGACATAATTAACCATTAATTAAGCTCATTAAGCCTCTCTTTTATTAAAGCTACTATTTTTATCCTTTTAATCCATGACAAGATCATTATTCGCATTTATCATTAATTCATAGTTCATTATGATCCAAATCACATATAAACTCGATTTGCAATTAATTCCACATTTTATTCATGAGAAAACCCTAATTACTATATTTAGGGTATTATCCAAAAATTAGGAACTTTAATGCTCAAAATAGCTTAGATTCAACATATTCCAACTTTAATCATGAAATTAATCAATTAAAGCCATTGATAGTCAAATTAATCAACATTAGGGTTTCAAGGCCCATTAAAGTATATTCATGCATATGAAACTCTAAATTAACTAATTATATACAAAGTTCATCCTTTTTCTTCCTAACATTCCTTTTTATGATTAACATGCTAATATCAACTTTAATCATCTACTAAACCCTACTAATCACTTTAATCATACCAAAATAGGGTTCTTTAAACATTACTACATTAAAGTTGATATCTTGCATTACTTTTCGAATTGCACAAGGAATCGGGCTTCAGATATATTTTTAATGGATTCCCCTCATTTTTCTAAGAAAAATTCATGTATAAACTTTTGTCATCCGAGCTACAGATCATTAGTTATGAAATTAGTAGGAATACTCACTTTGGGCAAACCAGAAGCTGCCACGTCGTCTGATCCTCATGCTATGCGATCAGTTTTGGAAACATAATCAAAAGATCATATTGCCCTCCTTTAGTTTGGCCGTTGCTTCAGCCCGCGAAGGGCACAATGGTCCAAGGCACTGGGCCTCCATCTTCCTCCATGCGACGCTGATGGGCGTGTCGTCCTGTAGTCCTAGCCGCGATGGGTGGCTTCTCCCCTCCTTCCTACAACGCGATTCTTGGCGCCAACCCTTGCCCTGGCTCCGTCGTGCCTCGACGCACGCGGGGAGCCCTCTGGTCGCGGTTGAAGTGGTAGTGTCAAGCTTGCTAAACTCCGCCACTTGTGGCTGACCTACAACCATGCGCGGGTCGATTCTTCCTCCCTTGGCTGTGCTCCTCGCCGGGAAACCTTTCCCTAACTCTGACGCGACCTCGCACACGTGGGGTGCCACCCATAATGCGTTCAACACAGCTGGTTTGGGGCTGCACAGATCCGCAACCCATGGACGGAGTTGCAGTCATGCAGCCGCTTGCTGCACCTGGTTCAGTGCGCGGTCATGGTGGCAAAGCTCCTCCCTGGTACCACGAAGTATCAAACTACCAGTGCAACTCTCTTTTTCTACCTCGTGGCTTTAGGTTCTCGTTGTTCCTCTTAGTTAGGGTTTGGCGTGTAGGAAATAAGAAGAAGAGAGAGAGATGTGCGTGGGGTTTCTACGGACTTGGACCTAGGCCTTACCCCTTATATAGGGAGGGGGTATCCACATCCAATGACATTCATCCAAGAGAAACCGAGTTCCACCCTTTAAAGGAAACCTATTCCTTCAAGGAGAAGAAATCTTCTCACTCCTAACCTATTCCTTTAGTAACCATATTCCATGGTTAATTAGGAAATTCGAAAATCCTTTCTCTTAGACTCTTTTATGCTTGCCTTTTACTCCATAAGCACAAAATCCTATTTTCCTTTATTAGAAAATACTTTCTTTTTAGCAAAATCACAAAATTCCTTAATAATGTATCGCATTATATTCTTATTTTGCAATTTTGGTGTTTTCTCTTTCTTTCCTCTTTATTGGGGATCCTTGGACCCCAAGAAACGTTGAGATTTTGAAATTCCTTTTAAGGATACTCATTATCCTTCTAGATGCATCTAAATGCATTACTCTTCATTATTTCTCATTATCTTGTTTATTTCTTATTAAAATATCTCTTTTTGAGGATTTCTCTTTATCTCTCTTTTAATTTTCCTCATTAGTATTCATTTTATCATTAGGAGTCCTTGGGATACGAAATTCGACTAAGGATTACTCAATTATACATCTTTTTACTTATTTTCCACATTTCATCAATATTTTTGATTTCTTTCTTAATAAAGAAATACTTAATTAATATTTTCTTTTCTTATTGCAATTCTTTGCAACTTTGGACTCCTCAAAACCCAAGGAACCCACGTGGCACAAAATCCACCTTTGGATTATATTATTTTGCCTTCTAGAGGTTTCTACATCATTCTTTTCTAAAATAATCAATTATTCATTCACTAATTGAATTTTCTTGTTATTTGGGCCCAACAGCCAATAAAGCCCACAACACACACATCAAGGCTATTTCTAAATGAAATCCATTTAATCAAACCAAATTATATCATTATTTGTCCAATATGAGAGTTTACATTTCTCATCAGATGAACCCAAAATTGGGGTTGTAACATCCTTCCCCTCTTATAGGAATTTTGCGCTCAAAATTCCACCAAGCAAACAAAAAATTCAAGATAAGCCTTTAATATGTCCATCATGGCTACCATGTGGCCTTACCCTTTCCATGGTGCTTCCCAAGAACCTTCATCATCTCTTATTCTTCCATCTGAGTTCTTTCTTACCTTGGTATGTCGTACCCTCATAGGTGACTCAGGACATTTCATCCTCTCAAAAGCTGAATAGGTTCAGGGCTCTACACATGGCTTGGGTACCTCACATAGTTCTCTAGATCGGACCCATGTAACACATCACTTTATCCTGAGGGTCAGCTTAAACACAACCATATCCACCAATCCATCTCAAATGGACCCATATATCCGGGACTCAGCTTTCTCAGCTATAGCTTAAAGGGGTCAGATTTTCACATTATATTCCCCCACAGTGAACTGCATGTCAATATGCTTTGCATCAGCTCGTGACTCATGTCACCCTTGGGCTCTCTCTCAGCCATTGCATGATCAAGCGACTTCATCTGCACACACTGTCGTTCTTTTATGACCTTCACGAGGCCTCCTTCACCAACATCATCTTAATGAAGTGGTGACTGACACTACCTCCTTATGGAACTTCTTGCATCCCGATAAAGGCTATGGTGGTAAACATCACATCTTAATAACTGTCTCTTTGTATCACCCTGAACAAGCACACTTGCTCTCATCAGACCCTCTAGTCTGGATCATACTAACCATTAGTTAGGGGTGATAAGAAGCACTATCGTTGAGTTCTTCATGCACCTACTCCCACCGCATGGAAGTAAACCTTCTAATCATGCTCAAGAAATTTTGAACTTGCATCATGGTGTGGTTGAACCATTTCTCTCTCTATTATCAGTAGTTCAACCCAATCTGTCACTTGACAGTACTCTTCTCTTTCTCATGTTATCTAGGTAAGGCGATCTACCATAACCCCCATTGTATCTTGACCTTCTGGGTCAAAGGGAGACTTACCACAACATCCATAGTGATGAACTCCCATTCCCTCTCAGGGACTCTTTTATCCTCTATCTCGATACACTGGGTTACTGGTGTTCGTCCTTCACCTCCTGGCTTGCATGGCCACATGCTACATGAAACTTTGTTTTAAGCATCCAGAGTGCTACCATCACTTACTATCTTTGCAGTACCAAGGTATATCATAACCTCCTGTATGGTTATGATTCCTCAAGCTTGATACCTCAGAAACCCTAAACCACTCTCAAAGGGTTTCATTACCTTCCCATCCAAAGAAGTGCATCTGAGGTTCTACAACCACCCTTTCATTATCATGGACTAGGCTGGCTAACCAAACAACCTTTAACTTGATCAACTGATATTGTTACATCTGTGTGTTAGCCAAACTTATCTCGTTTCCAACTGAGGGTTAACCTAACAACCTCTTCTAGCCTCCATCTAACTAAGCAGCTATATCTCAACCAGAGCATGCATTACCACTTCTTATCCTTAGGTGTTAGGTAAAGTTGAAGACATACTCTTCCATGTATCATCTCAAACTCGAATTCTAAGTCTATCTTCATTGAGAATACTCCGAGCTCATCTCTGTATAACTTGCGAATTCCACATAGCTCATGATAAAATATCCCCACAAGATGATTTCCTTAACACTCTTATCGTTTGTACCTGTCCATGTATCATTCACTCCACTACGGTATGTTATCATATCTATCCTCATACCTCGTAGCAACGTTCCAACTCATATCATCTTTTATCCTTGGTGTAAGGCATGCGTATTGTCCTATCTCTCACTCCCATAACAAGAAGAAATAAGCATTTGGCGGCCGTCCAAATATAGAGTTCTTCCCATTCCAAGAGTAGAGATGGTACATCCCACCTTTCCAGTACACCTTCAAATCTATGTTGAAACGTGCAACTCGTGTCTCCACATCACAACCATAACGATGTCGAAAAATTACTTCCAGGGAAAACTGGTCTCGATCCTACTCGGGTTTACACACAATCCTTGGTCATCTCCTCTGGGTCTATAGGTTGCCGACACTTTTGGGGTCATCCCTTTCCCTTTATGCATCCATAGAGTGCCCTACTCATATGTCCTTTGGGTCTCATGAGTTCATGAAGGTGATCAATCTCCTAACCCATGGCCCTTAGGCAATTATAGCTGTTACCTCCTGACCCTATGGTCATGTGCAACTAGGGAATTAGGAAACTCCTTCTTCCATCGGTCTTATCCCTACCTGACCCTAGGATAGACTTAGGATTCCATTATAGTACATGTTCAACTTAGAACCTTACCCGAACCTTTCTCATCTCTCTCTATATTCATGACTGACTTTCATCCCTTCATAGGGGTCATGGCAACCTGCCTACCTTAGTCAGGCCCCATACTGGTTACCTCCATGATAACACATCCACAAGCACTTAGAGATGACTATCTATGGGTCTACAGGTTCATTCTCATACCATGTACTTTCCACTTAGCTTCTCAAGATCCTATGGGACCACTTAAGGTTACCTCAAAACAAACAAAACTGGTATACACCCTACCGAAGGGCCCCTCTCCCAGGATGACAGGAAACTACACCTTAACAACAAAGGTCTCAAATGCCCTAATGTCCAGTGTTTACATGCTTAACCCTAGCAAGCTACTAAGGCAAAAGAAGACACTTACCGAACCATGCTAGGTCACCCTTGTTCTCATCCTCAACATTAGACCAACTTAGCTGTGAGGAGTTCGTCAAACATACCCTTACCTTGAGGGGTTTCCTTTACCTTTACACATTAAGAGTACCATGATCGAAACTATAGAGACTCAAATCTCACCATGAGCATCGGGTACACTGCTTCCCTTCTTAGGCCTAGGAATCCTAGGTTCACCTTTGGGTATCCAACTGCATGCTCAATCTCTTAACCACAAATCAAGCATGTCAAAGATATGTAATGTACTTCCATGATCCTTCTATTCGAGCAACACTTCGGAGTTGAGGCCTCTTCCCAGACAACCAACTAGGTATAAAGCCTCACAACTGGTTACTTAAACCTTCACTGGGTCTAAGGCAGTCTTTGTCTCATCTCAACAGGTACTACCTATACCATAGGCACATAGGTACCAAAAGCATCATCCTCAACTCCCCATTGTTCCTTAAGTTTCATCCTATTGTCAGCACTTATGTTTACTCAAGATTATCCATAACCCCTTATGCTTATCTCATAAGCCATCCATTGTGATACCTTTTCCAGGGTTTCATCCTATTGTCAGCACTACTGACGTACACTGGGTGCAAGCTATACCCTACTTGTCTAAGCTCATAGGGTTTCTATAGGTTATCCTCTGACCTCATCCATGAAGGAGCTATCCTTTGCTCTAGAATGCACGTCCCTCTCCAGGGTTGGGTCACCAAAAGTACTAGGTCGTCCACCCTCTTATGGCATCCCAAAGGCATGTCCAACCAATCACTCGGTCAAGCCTGACATCTAACTCATCATGTCCTCTCTCTCTAACCTTCACTTAGGGTTAGGGTTAACATCATCCTCAAAGGATGTGTTAGGTCTCTACTTTTAATGGAGATCTCTACCTCCAAAACTAACTCTCTCTACTCATCCTCCTGCCAAGGAGGTCTATCCTCAAGTCTCTCCTGAGGGCAATGACAACTCGTGTCATACGGCCTAAGCATGTATCTATTCCTTTACACTTACTCTATTAAGCTTATGTCCATGACATCTTATTTACATGATTTTTATTAATTTGGTGGAGGATTCCTTAATCCTTATCAACCTTACCCATACCTCAAGAGGGTGAGAAAAGAGACAAAACCCTAATCCTTAAGGTCCTTAACATAATTTGAGTTGAGAAAGGACGAACAAGATGAGAGAGTCCTAAAGGTATCTTATTTCGATTCATACCCTAAAACTTTGGCCAGGCAGTCACACAGATTCGAGAGTCCTCGTATTCCGACTAGCAGTGCGGAGGAAATTTTTGCCAGCCCCCAGTTGTGATCCTTTTCTAGACACCTCTGTCTTTCAGATAATCATCTAATAACTCCCTCGGTTCTATGGAATTTGTAAAATTTAAAAATTATTAATGATTAGATGAGGAACCTATGCTCTGATACCAATTGTAACGACCCCGCCTCCCGGTAACCCCCAATTAAGGGAGACCCGAAGGTCAGAGCCGTTATTCAATTAATATGATCAAAGGTTCAACAAATAATCAATAAAAAATAATAAACTTTACCAACTAAACTGAAAACTGGTATAAAATAAAACTTTTCTTACCTTGGAAAAACTGGGATTTCTAAACTTCTATCCATGAAGACGCTAAACTAACTAATCCTCCTGTGCACATTATTTCTCATTTAATTCTGCATCTGCCACTTTAATGTTTGTTCTTTTCATTTGTACCTAAAACACCGACAAACAAAACGTCAGTCAGCAAGAAGCTGGTATGTGGGGGAAACAATAAACGTGCAACTATAGTAACAAAGTAATCAGCCAATTATCATTTAACGGCCAAGATTACATTTTAAACCATACTACTCAATCCTTTCCTATCCCCTATCTCCGTGCTGTCCCCACAACAGACTGAGATACTACCTCTCTCTAGGCAGATCCTTATTAAACCCTATATGATCCTACCTAATAGGTAGATCAATATCTAGGGTTGAGTCGCATGGCACTACCCATAGGTAGTCCAATCTCTAACTCAATGTGACTTGATGGACCTACCCCATTGGTAGCCATTTATTAAGTCATCCAATGACCTGATGGGCCTACCCCATTGGTAGCCATTTACTAGGTCAACCCATTAAGCTACAGAGGGGACTAGGATCCGAGCTAGTAGGCATATTTCTTATGTGACAATCATATTCACATTATACTTTGCATGAATTAAATACATCCAACAGTTTAATTCAAGTCACGATGGAAACATCGAAAAAACCCCGGAAAACTAATTCAGGTAGTCATAAGCGTAACCACATACCTGTACATGTAGATCTAGGTGCAAGAATAATCCAAACAACAATGAGCAAGCAAGCATTCATTAAGATCCTGAAAAAAATATACAATTTCTTTTTATTACTCATGTCATTAAGATCTATTAAATCTAGCTCGCTTCCTAGGGTTTCTAATCCACTTTTATGGTTTCCATTGCAATTAGGGTTTCCCTTCATCTTTTATTATTTTAAACCCTAATTTAACACAATTGATCACAAACCCTATTTATGTCCACATCTAATTATCAATTCCGGATTAAAGACATAATTAACCATTAATTAAGCTCATTAAGCCTCTCTTTTATTAAAGCTACTATTTTTATCCTTTTAATCCATGACAAGATCATTATTCGCATTTATCATTAATTCATAGTTCATTATGATCCAAATCACATATAAACTCAATTTGCAATTAATTCCACATTTTATTCATGAGAAAACCCTAATTACTATATTTAGGGTATTATCCACAAATTAGGAACTTTAATGCTCAAAATAGCTTAGATTCAGCATATTCCAACTTTAATCATGAAATTAATCAATTAAAGCCATTGATAGTCAAATTAATCAACATTAGGGTTTCAAGGCCCATTAAAGTATATTCATGCATATGAAACTCTAAATTAACTAATTATATACAAAGTTCATCTTTTTTCTTCCTAACCTTCCTTTTTATGATTAACAGGATAATATCAACTTTAATCATCTACTAAACCCTACTAATCACTTTAATCATACCAAAATAGGGTTCTTTAAACATTACTACATTAAAGTTGATATCTTGCATTACCTTTCGAATTGCACAAGGAATCGGGCTTGAAATATATTTTTAATGGATTCCCCTCAATTTTCTAAGCAAAATTCATGTATAAACTTTTGTCATCCGAGCTACAGATCATTAGTTATGAAATTAGTAGGAATACTCACTTTGGGCAAACCAGAAGCCGCCATGTCGTCCGATCCTCATGCTATGCGATCAATTTTGGAAACATAATCAAAATATGATATTGCCCTCCTTTAGTTCGGTCGTTGCTTCAGCCCACGAAGGGCACAATGGTCCAAGGCCCTGGGCCTCCATCTTCCTTCGTGCGACGCTGCTGGGCGCGTCGTCCTATAGCCCTACCCGCAATGGGTGGCTTCTCCCCTCCTTCCTACAGCGCGATTCTTGGCGCCAACCCTTGCCCTGGCTCCGTCGTGCCTCGGCGCACACGGGGAGCCCTCTGGTTGCGGTTGAGGTGTTAGTGTCAGGCCTACTAAATTCTGCCACTTGTGGCCGACCTGCAGCCATGCGCGGGTCGGTTCTTCCTCCCTTGGCCGTGCTCCTCGCCGGGAAACCTTTCCCTAACTCCGACGCGACCTCGCGCATGTGGAGTGCCACCCACAACGCGTTCAACACAGCTGGTTTGGGAGTGCACAGATCCGCAACCCATGGACAGAGTTGCAGTCATGCAGCCGCTTGCTGCACCTAATTCAGTGTGCGATCATGGTGGTAAAGCTCCTCCCTGGTACCACAAAGTATCAAACTACCAGTGCAACTCTCTTTTTCTGCCTCGTGGCTTCAGGTTCTCGTTGTTCCTCTTAGTTAGGGTTTGGCGTGTAAGAAACAAGAAGAAGAGAGAGAGATGTGCGTGGGGTTTCTCCGGACTTGGCCCTAGGCCTTACCCCTTATATAGGGAG
Source organism: Alisma plantago-aquatica (assembly GCA_963693085.1). Taxonomy (NCBI): domain Eukaryota; kingdom Viridiplantae; phylum Streptophyta; class Magnoliopsida; order Alismatales; family Alismataceae; genus Alisma; species Alisma plantago-aquatica. Next base: position 1,309,395,353 of record OY856411.1, on the reverse strand, counting down.
GGGGTATCCACGTCCAATGACATTCATCCAAGAGAAACCGAGTTCCACCCTCTAAAGGAAACCTATTCCTTCAAGGAGAAGAAATCTTCTCACTCCTAACCTATTCCTTTAGTAACCATATTCCATGGTTAATTAGGAAATTCGAAAATCCTTTCTCTTAGACTCTTTTATGCTTGCCTTTTACTCCATAAGCACAAAATCCTATTTTCCTTTATTAGAAAATACTTTCTTTTTAGCAAAATCACAAAATTCCTTAATAATGTATCACATTATATTCTTATTTTGCGATTTCGGTGTTTTCTCTTTCTTTCCTCTTTATTGGGGATCCTTGGACCCCAAGAAACTTTGAGATTTCTAAATTCCTTTTAAGGATACTCATTATCCTTCTAGATGCATCTAAATGCATTACTCTTCATTATTTCTCGTTATCTTGTTTATTTCTAATTAAAATATCTCTTTTTGAGGATTTCTCTTTATCTCTCTTTTAATTTTCCTCATTAGTATTCATTAGGAGTCATTGGGATACGAAATTCCACTAAGGATTACTCAATTATACATCTTTTTACTTATTTTCCACATTTCATCAATATTTTTGATTTCTTTCTTAATAAAGAAATACTTCATTAATCTTTTCTTTTCTTATTACTTTTCTTTGCAACTTTGGACTCCTCGGAACCCAAGGAACCCATGTGGCACGAAATCCACCTTTGGATTATATTATTTTTCCTTCTAGAGGTTTCTACATCTTTCTTTTCTCAAATATTCAATTATTCATTCACTAATTGAATTTTCTTGTTATTTGGGCCCAACAACCAATAAAGCCCACAGCACACACATCAAGGCTATTTGTAAATTAAATCCATTTAATCAAACCAAATTATATCATTATTTTTCCAATATGAGAGTTTACATTTCTCATCAGATGAACCCAAAATTGGGGTTGTAGCATCCTTCCCCTCTTATAGGAATTTTCCCTCAAAATTCCACCAAGCAAACAAATAATTCAGGATAAGCCTTTCATATGTCCATCATGGATACCATGTGGCCTTACCCTTTCCATGGTGCTTCCCAAGAACCTTCATCATCTCTTATTCTTCCATCTGAGTTCTTTCTTACCTTGGTATATTGTACCCTCATAGGTGACTCAGGACATTTCAGCCTCTCAAAAGCTGAATAGGTTCAGGGCTCTACACATGGCTTGGGTACCTCACATAGTTCTCTAGATCGGACTCATGTAACACATCACTTTATCCTGAGGGTCAGGTTAAACACAACCATATCCACCAATCCATCTCAAATGGACCCATATATCGGGGACTCATCTTTCTCAGCTATAGCTTAAAGGGGTCGGATTTTCACATTATATTCCCCCACAGTGAACTGCATGTCAGTCTGCTTTGCATCAGCTCATGACTCATGTCACCCTTGGACTCTCTCTCAGCCATTGCACGATCAAGCGACTTCATCTGCACACACTGTGGTTCTTTTATGACCTTCACGAGGCCTCCTTCACCAACATCATCTTAATGAAGTGGTGACCGACACTACCTCCTTATGGAACTTCTTGCATCCCGATAAAGGCTATGGTTGTAAACATCACATCTTAATAATTGTCTCTTTGTATCACCCTAAACAAGCACACTTGCTCTCATCAGACCCTCTAGTCTGGATCATACTAACCATTAGTTAGGGGTGATAAGCAGCACTATCGTTGAGTTCTTCATGCACCTACTTCCACCGCATGGAAGTAAACCTTCTAATCATGCTCAAGAAATTTTGAACTCGCATCATGGTGTGGTTGAACCATTTCTCTCTCTATTATAAGTAGTTCAACCCAATCTATCACTTGACAATACTCTTCTCTTTCTCATGTTATCTAGGTAAGGCAATCTACCATAACCCCCATTGTATCTTGACCTTCTGGGTCAAAGGGAGACTTACCACAACATCCATAGTGATGAACTCCCATTCCCTCTCAGGGACTCTTTTATCCTCTATATCGATACACTGGGTTACTGGTGTTCGTCCTTCACCTCCTGGCTTGCATTGTCACATGCTACATGCAACTTTGTTTTAAGCATCCAGAGTGCTACCATCACTTACTATCTTTGCAGTACCAAGGTATATCATGACCTCCTGTATGGTTATGATTCCTCAAGCTTGATACCTCGGAAACCCTAAAACAATCTCAAAGGGTTTCATTACCTTCCTATCCAAAGAAGTGCATCTGAGGTTCTACAACCACCCTTTCATTATATCATGGACTAGGCTAGCTGACCAAACAACCTTTAACTTGATCAACTGATATTGTTACATCTGTGTGTTAGCCAAACGTATCTCGTTTCCAACTGAGAGTTAACCTAACAACCACTTCTAGCCTCCATCTAACTAGGCAGCTATATCTCAACCAGAGCATTTATTACCACTTCTTATCCTTAGGTGTTAGGTAAAGTTGAAGACATACTCTTCCATGTATCATCTCAAACTCGAATTATAAGTATATCTTCATTGAGAATACTCCGAGCTCATCTCCTTGATGATAAAACTGAACTTTGTATAACTTGTGAATTCCACATAGTTCATGATAAAGTATCCTCACAAGATGATTTCCTTAATACTCTTATCATTTGTACCTGTCCATGTATCATTCACTCCACTACGGTATGTTATCATATCTGTCCTCATACCTCGTAGCAACATTCCAACTCGTATCATATTTTATCCTTGGTGTAAGGCATGCGTATTGTCCTATCTCTCACTCCCATAACAAGAAGAAATAAGCATTTGGCGGCCGTCCAAATATAGAGTTCTTCCCATTCCAAGAGTAGAGATGGTACATCCCACCTTGCCAGTACACCTTCAAATCTATGTTGAAACGTGCAACTCGTGTCTCCACATCACAACCATCACGATGTCGAAAAATTACTTCTAGGGAAAACTGGTCTCGATCCTAATGGGGTTTACACACAATCCTTGGTCATCTCCTCTGGGTGTGTAGGGTGTCGGCACTTTTGGGGTCATCCCTTTCCCTTTATGCATCCAGAGAGTGCCCTACTCATCTGTCCTTTGGGTCTCATGAGTTCATGAAGGTGATCAATCTCCTAACCCATGGCCCTTAGGCAATTATAGTTGTTACCTCCCGACCCTATGGTCATGTGCAACTAGGGAATTAGGCAACTCCTTCTTCCATCGGTCTTATCCCTACCTGACCCTAGGATAGACTTAGGATTCCATTATAGTACATGTTCAACTTAGAACCTTACTCGATCCTTCCTCATCTCTCTCTGTGTTCATGACTGACTTTCATCCCTTCATAGGGGTCATGGCAACCTGCCTACCTTAGTCAGGCCCCGTACTGGTTACCTCCATGATAACACATCCAAAAGCACTTAGAGATGACTATGTATGGGTCTACAGGTTCATTCTCATACCATGTACTTTCCACTTAGCTTCTCAAGATCCTATGGGACCACTTAAGGTTACCTCAAAACAAACAAAACTGGTATACACCCTACCGAAGGGCCCCTCTCCCAGGATGACAGGAAACTACACCTTAACAACAAAGGTCTCAAATGCCCTAATGTCCAAGGTTTACATGCTTAACCCTAGCAAGCTACTAAGGCATAAGAAGACACTTACCAAACCATGCTAGGTCACCCTTGTTCTCATCCTCAACATTAGACCAACTTAGCTATGAGGAGTTCGTCAAACATACCCTTACCTTGAGGGGTTTCCTTTACCTTTACACATTAAGAGTACCATGCTCGAAACTATAGAGACTCAAATCTCACCAAGAGCATCGGGTACACTGCTTCCCTTCTTAGGCCTAGGAATTCTAGGTTCACCTTTGGGTATCCAACTGCATGCTCAATCTCTTAACCACAAATCAAGAATGTCAAAGATATGTAATGTACTTCCATGATCCTTCTATTCGAGCAACACTTCAGAGTTGAGGCCTCTTCCAGGACAACCAACTAAGTATAAAGCCTCACAACTGGTTACCTAAACCTTCACCGTGTCTAAGGCACTCTTTATCTCATCTCAACAGGTACTACCTATACCATAGGCACATAGGTACCAAAAGCATCATCCTCAACTCCCCATTCTTCCTTAAGTTTCGGGGTATTAGGCTTCCAACCTTCTTGCCTAAGGCCGACTCTCTCTCCAGAGCTAATACTACAAACAACCTCTCTATAAGAGGTCATTTCTTCATGAACGATCAAGCTCATAAGCATGCCCCTACCTGAGTGAAGCCCATGCTCGAACTTATGTTTACTCAAGATTATCCATAACCCCTTATGCTTATCTCATAAGCCATCCATTGTGATTCCTTTTCCAGGGTTTCATCCTATTGTTAGCACTACTGAAGTACACTGGGTGCAAGCTATACCCTACTTGCCTAAGCTCATAGGGTTTCTATAGGTTATCCTCTAACCTCATCCATGAAGGAACTATCCTTTGCTCTAGCATGCACGTCCCTCTCCAGGGTTGGGTCAACAAAAGTACTAGGTCGTCCACCCTCTTATGGAATCCCAAAGGCATGTCCAACCAATCACTCGGTCAAGCCTGACATCTAACTCATCATGTCCTCTCTCTCTCTAACCTTCACTTAGGGTTAGGGTTAACATCATCCTCAAAGGATGTGCTAGGTCTCTACTTTTAATGGAGATCTCTACCTCCAAGACTAACTCTCTCTACTCATCCTCCTGCCAAGGAGGTCTATCCTCAAGTCTCTTCTGAGGGCAATGAAAACTCGTGTCATACGGCCTAAGCATGTATCTATTCCTTTACGCTTACTCTATTAAGCTTATGTCCATGACATCTTATTTACATGATTTTTATTAATTTGGTGGAGGATTCCTTAATCCTTATCAACCTTACCCATACCTCAAGAGGGTGAGAAAAGAGAGAAAACCCTAATCCTTAAGGTCCTTAATAGAATTTGAGTTGAGAAAGGACGAACAAGATGAGAGAGTCCTAAAGGTATCTTATTTCGATTCATACCCTAAGACTTTGTCCAGGCAGTCACACAGATTCGGGAGTCCTCGTATTCCGACTAGCGGTGCGGAGGAAATTTTTGGCAGCCCCCAGTCGTGATCCTTTTCTAGACACCTCTGTCTTTCAGATAATCATCTAATAACTCCCTCGGTTCTATGGAATTTGTAAAATTTAATAATTATTAATGATTAGATGAGGAACCTATGCTCTGATACCAATTGTAACGACCCCGCCTCCCGGTAACCCCCAATTAAGGGAGACCCGAAGGTCAGAGCCGTTATTCAATTAACATGATCAAAGGTTCAACAAATAATCAATAACAATTAATAAACTTTACCAACTAAACTGAAAAGTGGTATAAAATAAAACTTTTCTTACCTTGGAAAAACTGGGATTTCTAAACTTCTATCCATGAAAACGCTAAACTAACTAATCCTCCTGTGCACATTATTTCTCATTTAATTCCACATCTGCCACTTTACTATTTGTTCTTTTCATTTGTACCTAAAACGCCGGCAAACAAAACGTCGGTCAGCAAGAAGCTGGTGTGTGGGGGAAACAATAAACGTGCAACTATAGTAACAAAGTAATCAGCCAATTATCATTTAACAACCAAGATTACATTTTAAACCATACTACTCAATACTTTCCTATCCCCTATCTCTATGTTGTCCCTGCAGTAGACTGAGATACTACCTCTCTCTAGGTAGATCCTTATTAAACCCTGCATGATCCTACCTAATAGGTAGATCAATATCTAGGGTTGAGTCACATGGCACTACCCATAGGTAGTCCAATCTCTAACTCAATGTGACTTGATGGACCTACCCCATTGGTAGCCATTTACTAAGTCATCCAATGACCTGATGGGCCTACCCCATTGGTAGCCATTTACTAGGTCAACCCATTAAGCTACAGAGGGGACTAAGATCTGAGCTAGTAGGCATATTTCTTATGTGATAGTCATATTGACATTATACTTTGCATAAATTAAATACATCCAACAGTTTAATTCAAGTCACAATGGAAACATTGACAAAACCCCAGAAAACTAATTTGGGTAGTCATAAGCGTAACCACATACCTGTACATGTAGATCTAGGTGCAAGAATAATCCAAACAACAATGAGCAAGCAATCATTCAATAAGATCCTGAAACAAATATACAATTTCTTTTTATTACTCATGTCATTAAGATCTATTAAATCTAGCTCGCTTCGTAGGGTTTCTAATCCACTTTTAGGGTTTCTATTGCAATTAGGGTTTCCCTTCATCTTTTATTATTTTAAACCCTAATTTAACACAATTGATCACAAACCATATTTATGTCCACATCTAATTATCAATTCTGGATTAAATACATAATTAACCATTAATTAAGCTCATTAAGCCTCTCTTTTATTAAAGCTACTATTTTTATCCTTTTAATCCATGACGAGATCATTATTCACATTTATCATTAATTCATAGTTCATTATGATCCAAATCACATATAAACTCGATTTGCAATTAATTCCACATTTTATTCATGAGAAAACCCTAATTACTATATTTAGGGTATTCTCCACAAATTAGGAACTTTAATGCTCAAAATAGCTTAGATTCAACATATTCCAACTTTAATCATGAAATTAATCAATTAAAGCCATTGATAGTCAAATTAATCAACATTAGGGTTTCAAGGCCCATTAAAGTATATTCATGCATATGAAACTCTAAATTAACTAATTATATACAAAGTTCATCCTTTTTCTTCCTAACATTCCTTTTTTTGATTAACAGGCTAATATCAACTTTAATCATCTACTAAACCCTACTAATCACTTTAATCATACCAAAATAGGGTTCTTTAAACATTACTACATTAAAGTTGATATCTTGCATTACCTTTCAAATTCCACAAGGAATCAGGCTTCAAATATATTTTTAATGGATTCCCCTCATTTTTCTAAGCAAAATTCATGTATAAACGTTTGTCATCCGAGCGACAGATCATTAGTTATGAAATTAGTAGGAATACTCACTTTAGGCAAACCAGAAGCCGCCACGTCGTCCGATCCTCATGCTATGCGATCAGTTTTGGAAACATAATCAAAAGATGATATTGCGCTCCTTTAGTTCGGCCGTTGCTTCAGCGCACGAAGGGCACAATGGTCCAAGGCCCTAGGCCTCCATCTTCCTCTGTGCGACGTTGCTGGGTGTGTCGTCCTACAGTGCGATTCTTGGCGCCAACCCTTGCCCTGGCTCCGCCATGCCTCGGTGCACGCGAGGAGCCCTATGGTCGTGGTTGAGGTGGTACTGTCAGGCCTGTTAAACTCCGCCACTTGTGGCCGACCTGCAGCCATGTGCGGGTCGATTCTTCCTCCCTTGTCCATGCTCCTCGCCGGGAAGCCTTTCCCTAACTCCGACGTGACCTTACGCACGTGGGGCGCCACCCACAACGCGTTCAACACAGCTGGTTTGGGGCTGCACAGATCCACAACCCATGGACGGAGTTGCAGTCATGCAGTCGCTTGCTGCACCTGGTTCAGTGTGCGGTCATGGTGGCAAAGCTCCTCCCTGGTACCACGAAGTATCAAACTACCAGTGCAACTCTCTTTTTCTGCCTCGTGGCTTCAAGTTCTCATTGTTCCTCTTAGTTAGGGTTTGGCGTGTAGGAAACAAGAAGAAGAGAGAGAGATGTGCATGGGGTTTCTTCGGACTTGGCCCTAGGCCTTACCCCTTATATAGGAAGGGGGTATCCACGTCCAATGACATTCATCCAAGAGAAACCGAGTTCCACCCTCTAAAGGAAACCTATTCCTTCAAGGAGAAGAAATCTTCTCACTCCTAACCTATTCCTTTAGTAACCATATTCCATGGTTAATTAGGAAATTCGAAAATCCTTTCTCTTAGAATCTTTTATGCTTGCCTTTTACTCCATAAGCACAAAATCCTATTTTCCTTTATTAGAAAATACTTTCTTTTTAGCAAAATCACAAAATTCCTTAATAATGTATCACATTATATTCTTATTTTGCAATTTTGGTGTTTTCTCTTTCTTTCCTCTTTATTGGGTATCCTTCAACCCCAAGAAACGTTGATATTTCGAAATTCCTTTTAAGGATACTCATTATCCTTCTAGATGCATCTAAATGCATTACTCTTCATTATTTCTTGTTATCTTGTTTATTTCTTATTAAAATATATCTTTTTGAGGATTTCTCTTTATCTCTCTTTTAATTTTTCTCATTAGTATTCTTTTTATCATTAGGAGTCCTTGGGATACGAAATTCCACTAAGGATTACTCAATTATACATCTTTTTACTTATTTTCCACATTTCATCAATATTTTCGATTTCTTTCTTAATAAAGAAATACTTAATTAATCTTTTCTTTTCTTATTGCTTTTCTTTGCAACTTTGGACTCCTTGGAACCCAAGGAACCCATGTGGCACGAAATCCACCTTTGGATTATATTATTTTGCCTTCTAGAGGTTTCTACATCTTTCTTTTCTCAAATATTCAATTATTCATTCACTAATTGAATTTTCTTGTTATTTGGGCCCAACAGCCAATAAAGCCCACAACACACACATCAAGGCTATTTGTAAATGAAATCCATTTAATCAAACCAAATTATATCATTATTTGCCCAATATGAGAGTTTACATTTCTCATCAGATGAACCCAAAATTGGGGTTGTAACATATACTAAGATTGATAGAGGAGGGAATAGACATATATGATTATTACCTATAAACATGCCAAGGGTATACGATGGGTGTGATTATTGCATATTGGTGAGAGATCATATATGGTTGAACCCAATTCAAGTATCCCATCCATACATGATACCTTATCTTTTGACTTTATTGTTCTTTTATTTTACTTCTTGATTTGTTTACTTGTTTGTTAAAGTATCATCATTTTATATGGAACACGAAACTTTATCTCACTCGTTGTTTGGTGCAACTAAGAAAAGCCTCTCAATTTTCAACACATACCACCCTGGTCCATGTGGATCGACCCCAATTTACAACATCAAACCTCATATTTATCATTGTGGGGGCGTAAGTGTCAGGATATAAATTTAAAAGTCTGATTACTCTAGATCCACTCCTTTTGGGTGTGTGATTTAGGTTTGTCACACAACTACTAGAAAATCATACTAAGTAGTTGCATTATTTTTTAGAGCCTTGTCTAGAGTTTTGTATGCATAACAAATGATAAGATGCTTCTAGTGTATTCTTTGGACCAGATTGGCACCTACGACATAATCACTAGCATCACACATGATCTCAAACTTTTATGACAAATTTGGTGCATGAATAATTATGCTTGAGGAAAGAACTTTTTTAGATTGTTGAAACTCTTCATGTACTCTTGATCAAAGCAAAAGTGGGCATCCTTGAGAAACAAATTTGTCATCAGCTTATCTATCTAGGAAATTTTTTTGATGAACCTTCTATAGAAACAGAAATGATATTTGAAGGACCCGACTTCTTTTACTATGGTTGGAGGATCCTATTTGTCAATCACATATAACAATTACTTGTATACTTTGATTCATCAGTTACTGACTTTGTTGCCTAGCATGATGACTTCTTTCACCATAAAGTGACATTTATCCCATTTCAACCTTGGATGTGCTTCCTCACAACCTTGAAAAACCATCATGAGATGTACTAGATATTAGTATAATGAGTCTCCTTTGAAATAGAAATCATCCATGAAAACTTCTAGAATTATTTCAGTTAACTCAGAGAAGATGGCTACCTTGTGTTGTTGAAAAGTGATTACCACATTGCATAGATGAAAGGGAATTCTTCTAAAAGCATAAGTCCCCAAGGGCCAAGTTAGTACAATCTTCAATTAGCCATCTGGGGGAATCAGTTTTTGATAGAATACAGAATAACCATTAAGATAAAAGGAATATTTTTGATGACGCTCAAAGAACTAATCCCAAAGAGTAAGGGGAAATGATCCTTGTGTGTAACTTTGCTTATCTTTTGATGGACTATATACATCCTACACCCAGTGATGGTGCAACTGGGGATGAGTTCATACTTTTCATTGTGTACCATTTTGGTGCTTCATTTCTTTGGAATGACCTACACTGGACTCACCCAGGGTGAGCTATAGATGCGGTAAATAACACTAGATTTGAGTAACTTAAGGAGTTCAAAATGAACAAATTATATCATGTTTGGGTTCAATTAGTATTGGCTCCATATATATGGTTTGAAATATTCCACCATAGTGATTTTGTGCTTGCATAATGCTTGACTCAATATTATGAGATCACTCATCTTATAACCTATTCATTTTTCCCTTTTTTAGCTCAGATAATAGCTTGTATTATCACCCAGTCGTGATATTAGAATTTATTATCACATGGAAGGTTCATGTCATCTAGGAAGATGTACTTCATTCCTTCTAGTAAAGGTTTCATCTATGAAGACTTTTGTGTCTCATGTGGCTCCTCACAAATAGAGATAGACTTTGGTTATTCAAAATTGGATTGTGGGCCTTCTTTAGTTGAACTAGGTGCAGTCTGAATTGCTTCACTTGCTTGCCAATAGAATCACTAGACTTGGTATCAACAAGGGAAATATCTAAGGGTTCATTAATGTCTAGATCCTCCTACATGAGGATTGAAATATTTTGATACAATCTAGCAAAAAAACTTCCTCATGCATACTTGTCACCTTCATGCTATCAAAAACCCTAAATTCAAGGTTCTCTTTTGCTAATTCATGAAGTAGGGTTCCTTCCCCAACATTAACTATCTCTTTATGTATCTAGGTTGGGTCATCCATAAATACATAGATATCTGAGATCCAACTTTATATCCATAACAATGAAGTATAATGGAACATAAGAACCCTTCTAAACTTTAATTGGAACATTCTCAATGGTCCGCATTGGAACAATCATTGAAGAGTCAACAAGAAATATTGTCATGACAGTTGGTAGTAATTCTATAAATCCCAACCTTTTATAAATTCTATGAAGAATAACAGAGATACTAGCACTAAGGTCGGCTAATCCCATCTTTTATATTCTCCAATTCCACAAGCAATCCTAAATGGGGCTAGATCCTTGCACTTCTTTAGCACTTTATTCTGATATAAACATATGTCGTTCTAGCTATCTTGACTATCTCATACTTCTCATTTGTGTATTTCCTTGTGAGGAGAATCTACAAGTATTTTGACCATGTGGGTATTTTTTCTTATGTGTCTAAGAAAGGGATATCCACATGAACATTTTTCACGACTTCCTTGAACTTCATCTAGTAAGTGTCTAGTTATGTTTTCCTTAGGTGAGCTTGGTATGAAGGACATGGCATATAGATTGGAATGATTGCCTCAGATGCGTCTTCACTTATAGTTGTTGGTTATTCAAGACTACGTTTTTCTACATTGGTTGTGACTATTGTATCTTGCACTACTGTATTCTAAGTTACTACTTCTTGTGTTATTGAATTTGGTACTATTCCTCTTCAATTTACATTCTGGTTGGCCAACAAAATCTCTTATAGGGGTGTGAAGGTTGGTTGAAATTTTTGCTGATTGTGATGCAATGGCCTTTTGGTATGCTTGTAATTTGCAATCTGTAGGATCTTTTCCATGGCTAAAAGTTTATCCTGATCATGTAAAGGAGATTTTACCACTCTCCTTGTAGTTTTTGTTGATATGGAGCTTGGTTAAGATTATGAAATTGATTGTGGGCCTTATTATGGAAATTACCTTAGTGATTCCTTTGGCTTCAAAAACTTTGGTTATTTTGAAAACATAGTGGACATTGAACTTGATTTCTATCATGTGGAAGCGATTGAGAATTTCTACATGCAAGATCGCCATATTGTAAACCAGGATGTTTTCTATTCTAATTTGGAGTGTAGTACCCTTGACTTGGGACGCTATGAATAGAATTCATATCCTCTATTTAAATATTGTCTCCTTGGGATATTATGTCATTCATCACTCAATTGTATATAATTTGACAACCCAACATAGAATGATTAGTGCCTCTACATGTCGTGTAGAACTATTCCACTATTTTCACTTGTTGTTTTTGTGGTTAATTTTATCTTTTTTAGGAATTAAAAGATTTCTCAAGATTTTCTTGAGTGATTTTTGATTTATTCAAAGATTTAGAAATAGAGTTTAACTTTGGTCTACTTTCTATCATAAACACCTTTATCACTCCCTTTCCTATAGATCTAACTTAAATGGCTGGATTTTTCCGCCAAGAGTTACTACTTTCCAAGCAATATCATAACTTTGGTGCTTCAAGTTTCCTCAAGATAAGGAATCCAAAAACCTTTTCATGTCATTATCCACAACTCTAATGAAGACCTCTATACGTTGATTTTAGAAATACCATGATGTGGGAACTTGTAGAGAAGTTCCTTGTACCTATATCATGCCTCTTCTAGAGTTTCATCTAGGACCTATGTAAATTTAGTAACCTAGCCCCTAATTGTGAATGTGAGGGAAGGAGGGTCGAACTTCTCAAGAAATTAATTTTGAAGTTATTGCCATGTGGCGATAAGTACACCTGTCAAAGAATTATACTAACTCATTTATCTATCTACAAGAACATTTTGAAGATATGGAGTCTAGTAGCATCATAAAAAATTCCATTTTTCTTAGTCATTACACATATATGCATAAATTTCAGAATGTTCTCTTAACAATCCTCCCCTGATCAACATGAAAAAGGCATGATTTTGTAACAATATAACTCATTGTTCCCTTACTTCAAATGGATAAACTTCAATAGGGGTTGTCATGGTAGGCTATTGAACATATGTAGCTTTTAGAGATTGAGAACATGCTACAATCTTTTTGTTTCTCAGTTTCTTGTGCAACAACTTGAGCCATACAAAATTCCTTTTGTACTATAGCTTGGGATTCTTGCATAAGCCTAGTTTTTTGTGTTGCAGTTTTTAGGTTCACCCTTCTCTCAATCTATTCCTTATCCATTCTAGATTAGTTTTGTTTTTTCTGATGGTGAAACATTTGGTCTATTCCAACATCAAAACTTGATGCAAAATCCATGCTTGTGGAACATTGCATGGACTAAATGGTGGTACTGAAATGAATAGGTCTTTTACAAGTATAAAGTACATAGGAGAGCTAAGACCAAGTGTATATGATTATATAAACATATAAAATATCCTAATTAATCTTAATAAAACTAGATTGGACTACACACTTTTTCAGCCCCCAACAATGCACCAGTATTTGAAGTGGTTTTTCTTTACACTAACATGTTCACCTAGAGAAGGGTCCTAAATTTTTATGAAAATAAACATTCAATAATACCACCAACAAAGAGGATGGGTCTTATCACAATATAGTTAAAGGTAAAACTAATAGGATAGACTTTTTAATAACTTAGCTAGATTTATACAGTTGTACTAAGGCTAATAATTAAAACCAAAACTTAATTTGGATGAATTAAATTAATTTCAAGAAAAGTAAAGGTCTAGAATAAAATTAGATCAATATTAATGATGGAAAACACTAGGGTGGAATTTAATATCACAACCAAAACTCTCATTTGTGCATAAATATCATATTCAAACTTCCATGAAGAATTGATCATAGATACAAAAATGACATCCTTTTAGCCTGCGAATTTGCGTAAGTGAATATCATGGTAAGTTGGATGTCTCATTACTGATAGATTTCTAAAATTTTCATTTTGGCATCATCCAAAACTAGTAGATATTCCAATATCAAACATAGAAGTTCTCTTGGTCTCTGATTATAATAAAGCACATAGACTGGATGATCAATCCACAAAACATACATTAAACGCATAGTAATGAGTTAAATGAGGTTCATATAAGATTAGAAACATTGAAATAAAATTGCAAATTTTGAGTAGTGGGGTTAGTCCCTACACCCTAGAGAAAGAACTACTCTCTCCTCGTAGAGATATTTTTACAACCAGAAAGGACTACTTTCTCCTCGTAGAGTTATTTTTAAAACTAGTAGAAGTTGAGGTGGCAATCTCAAACATCACTATATGAAGGTGAAAATTGGTCTGGTCGATTAATAGAGGTCAATTGAAATGCAAGGCTAGGGGTCCATCATTTTTGTTTGAGGTTAGAAGATGGACGAATGGCAGCTTGATGGACTGGTTGAGCATTTCTTGAGATGTTAAATGTTGATCACTGGGAATAGAAGTGAGGTTTATCACTATTTGTGGTTTTAATGATTGATCACTATTGAGTGGAGGGATATGGATCACTTTTTGTGTAGATATCAATTACTCATGACAATCGAGAGGGTCAAATCTCTCAAACTTTAGAGGTCATTTACTCCCACTAAAGAGGATGATACCTCTCAATGAATAGCAAATGAATCACTCTTTGTCCTCTTATGAGAAACACAAATATAACTTTATTGATGTGGGATCTGATAGAAATTCTCTATAGCTTTACAATGGGTATCTATAGGCATTCATACCCAGGTTTCAGTAGCAGGATGCACAACATGTGCATGATTGAGATCCTTTGCTTGTAGCTAAGAAACCTAGGAAGATATTGATAGCTTGATGCTTAAGCTTGGGGCCATGCATGATGATTAATCATCATGCTAGTTGATAGGTTGTTTCTTGAGATAATGAGGTCGAGAAACAATACTTGATTGTTGAAGGATTGTTGGATTCTTAATTGACATCAATAATTGACGCCATGTCTTTCCTATCGACTTATAGTTGGATAGGTATTTAGTTAAGTTGTGTTTTTTATATTGAGATGATCAATCAATTAACTTAATCGTGAACATTGATTGATATAGCTTTATAGGTGGTGGCCCCATAGTGTACAGAGTGAGAATCACCCTATACTAAATGTGGTAAACAAAACACCAATGAATAGTAGTGGAATTTTAAACTTTGACTATATTCAATTGTATAAAGAGTACATTACAACTTTTCCCAATAAGGGTGTACAATCTTTATACAAACAAAGGATCTAGGTAGAGGAAGACTAAAACTATATCAACCTGTCTCCAAAAAAACAACATAGTATACAGTTTAGTCCATGCTAGAAGGTTGAACTCCTTTCTCTTAGCCTTAGGTTGGTTCACCATGCTTATGATGGACACTCTGATCCTATACATGGGTGGTTGGGATCACCCAGTAAGAGGAGAGAAAAGTATGTGTCAAGAAAGAGAAATAAGAATAATTATAAACTACAACATTGCATAATAAAAGATTCACTATACTAAGAGAGTCAAATGTATGAGGCAAGTATTTAAATAAGAAATAAGAATTCTACCATAGTTCAATAACAATAATAATCAGCATAGCATGAATGATATTATGACACAAAATAAACAAATACAGGGTGAGGCACCTATCAGATCTCAACCAATAGGTGAGGGAGAATGGTCACATTCCCAAACACCTACAAATATATATAATACAAGGAGAGTGGCCACATTCCTCACGGGAGAGTGGTCACATTCCCCTAGGGGGGAATTACACATTCCCTCTATGGGTGGTTTGTACTCATGTACACTACATTGTTATTTGCCCAATAATACATCATGTTGAATGGCAGAAGTGAAAATATAAACAATATAGCATCATAGCATTGGGGTTCAAAACCCAAGAAGTAATTCAATCAAATGAGCCAACGAATGTCAATAAAAGATTCAAGTAATTCAACTAACTTAGTCAAATAAAGGAAATACTAAGTTTTCAAGGTTAGCACATGCCTCATTAGGAATTTAGGACTGGATAAATACCCAATTGAAGGATAAGTGTACAAGATTTCACATTCATAGGTTTGGACATACATCATAGGGTTCAAAGACATTCATAAATAGGATTCACATACATAAATAGGGTCCACATACCTTAATGTTGATTCATAATCATCACTTTCACCAATCAGATTGTATCCAAATCCACTTTATCCTAGTTACAAATATTTCACATGTGTTAGGATTTATAAAGCATAAAGTATAGGTAAACCTAATTTTTAAACTTATTTGAAAACCTTCTATTTAGGACTCAAAACATAGTACAAATGATTACTTGGAATTCGCTAATTAGGAAAACATCTTTTATTTCTCAATTTGGAGTTAAAATGAATTAATTACATAGTTTAAGACATTTTATATAAATAGAATGGTATTCATGGTAAACATCATAATAGGAATGCAAATCAGTACTCAAAAACCATAAAATCATATTCTACTTGAAAAATTCTTTCTAACGAGTATTTATTTGCATTTTATGACCAAGCCTCGATTTAATATGAATTAAACAACACTGGCCAATCAGAATTCAAGAAAATGCATCATAGGCATAAAGCATGTGCAAACATTTGACATAGTGGCTGGACCCATGCTGACATGGGCCAATCAGGTGTGACCCAGTCACTGGTTTGTGCTCACATGGTCTCGGTCGAACGTGACTTGAGAAAGAGGCTAAAAGACAAGATTCCCATGCTCGGGTAATAAAATCAATTGAAGTTCTAAGGTCAACAAGGTCAATTATGCATATGAAATAATCACTGTGAGAAAACAAAACTAAAGGCAAAAGGACTAGAATGCCCATCCAATTTAGATAGTTGAATTAATGTTGTGGGGACTCCCAGAACAATATGCCTCCTGGCTTGTTTCTGCTTCGAGCCATGGTGCTCGAGCAACAGCCTCGAGGTAGAAACCAATGGCTTCAGATCGCTACACCAGGCAAAATGATGTGCTGAGACTGGGAGGTGTTCAACCCGTTTGGACACAGGACCGTTTGGCCCCAAACGGTCTCCAAACCGTTTGGTGCCAAACGGGTCTTCAACCCGTTTGGATTCAACCAAACCTCAATAATACTGCTCTATTCTAATAAACTTGTTTAAATACAAGTTTCAGAACTCTAACTCTTATTTTTCTTGACAGAATTTTCAGAATGGCCTCACCTGCAAAGCAACCAACAGGAACAACCGACGATTCCTTTTGGACAAAAGAGGAATTAATAGCTGAATGAGCGAAGCTTCAACAGATAGTTGACCACTATAAAAAGACTGGACAGGTCCCAGCAGAAGTGGACCTGATCGATGTCATGCATGATATAAAACACATCAACCGCTTCTTAGATGAAGAACCTTCTGAAGAGGAAGTCGAAGAAATCTCATCCGACGAATCCTCAATATATGAGCCTTCACCGGAGGCAGACTCCCCTACCAAACAGTCCATGGGGAAAAGGAAGGCCCAAGCAACCACTTCAGCACCACAACCAAAGAAGAGGGCAAGGAAGCAGGTTCACCCTGCCACTGCAAGGGAACAGATCCTGGCAAGTTTCATCCCACCATCCTCCATCCAACCAACCACCACCATCACCACCACCCCTGCCACCATTACCGTTCCTATTTCCCCCCCATCACCACCACCGCACCACCACCAGGAAACCTTTACATCCATACCCTCCCATCCATTAAACAAACTCTAAAACCGACAAAGTACGTTTGCCCAAGCATACTTATGAAGATGGGGATCTACAATAGAATCCTCACTTTGCTTGAAAATTCCAATCTCTCTCGACTTTGCTTTGTCACCGAATCTTCATACGTCGAGCCTACAACGGAGTTCTTCACCTTTTTCACTAAAGAAGCAGTGGATACCTTGGATAAAGCACAAGACGGTGGTGATCGTAGAATATCCACCAGAATCTTCAACAACAAAGTGGTCATAACTAAAAATATGCTGAATGAAATCTTTATAAATAACCAAGAGCAACTGAAGAAAGCCAAGGCTGTTGGCACAGACAACCCCAAGGTCAACAAACACAACTTATGGAAATCTTTAACGAGGCTACCAGTTTATGATGCAAAAACATGTAAAGCATCAAACATTCAATCGGGTCTAGTCCGCACACTCCACAAAATCCTTGCTGGCACACTCTTCCCCAGGTCAGAAGGAGGAAATGTAATCCTATCAGACCTCTTTATTATCTGGTCCATCCTAAATGGGTTACCAGTCAACATTGGACGTCTTATAATTCAAAAACTATCAACTTACGCCCTGGGGAAAGAAATATGCATGGGTGGTCTTATCACATCAATTATCAAATACCTTAAGATGGATATACTTCTACCCAGATGAAAACAAATAAAGGGCGACATCCTTACAAATGAGCAAACGTTAAAGAACTCCTTCATTATAAAAGAAAAGGATGGCAAGCTACACTACGTCTTCTGCCCTACAGCAAAATCATTCAAAACACTGCTCCCACTACCAGATCTTGATGATTATGACAAAGACAAGCTCTTATTCTCGGATGACGAGATCGAAAAACTCATGTCTTCGGTCACAATCACCACTAAGAAAGCAACAGTGGGACATACAGAGCTTAGTATAACCGCCCCAACAACAAATCCAACAAAAATTCCTGCAAAACGACCTTCTAGAAGGCTTTTGAAGGAACAAGTGATGTCGGGGACACCAATATCCAAACCCCACCCCGAAACAGAAACCACCCTCCCAGAGGAGCAAATAACAACATCATCACTAGACTCTTTCATCATGAGTCTAAATGTTGATCTTGATACCGCCACTCCACCATCCACCATCCCAACAACCACCACCCCACCATCTTCCATCCCAACAACCACCACCCCACCATCCTCCATTTTTCCTCAATCAACCACTCTCCCACCTTTTTCCACATCACCCTTCTTCCCTTCGGGCATCCCATTTTCCGTTACAACGCCAGCATTCACTTCTTTCACCTCAACCAACTTTCCATCAACATTACCAGACTCACTTTTCTCTCCGGGTATATCATCACCCTTCTCATCCACCGCCACCCCGACACCGCTAGTGACCCCTTCCACAGTCACCACGCAGTTCTTAGGACCATCAACAGTGTCCTTTCCACACGACACTACCACCACCATTCCACCCCGACCCCAGCCACCCCACCCTTCTCTTACTGGGGTCCCTTTCACTAATGTCGGTGAGGAATTCGGACGACAATTTGACACCATCCGAAACCTCCTCACCGACCCCTCTAACATATTAAATTCCATTTTTTCTTGTGTGCAGGGTTTAACAAAGTAGGTCGCCAGGATCGACGAGCATAACTGCGCCATGCCAAGCATCCTCCAAGAAATCCAGCAACGACAAGATTTAATGGCTAAGCAAGTTGATCACGTCGACAGCCACTACAAAACCTTGCCCGAGCTAGTCCTTGGAGTCCAAAGCCAGCACAAGGTGATGGCAAACCAAGTCGAGAGTATCTCAATGCAGACTTTACCTCTGCCGGAGACCCTCCGTGAGCTCAAGCAGCAACAACAAGCTTTTAGCATGTGCTTGGATGACATCAACATCACCCTCACACAGCTACACAATCGCCAAGAGGAGTCCTCAAACAATGAGCTTATTCAACTAAGAGCTGAAGTAACTGACCTCACCGCATGACTCCTTTCGGCTGAAGTACGTTATTCTGATTTAAAAGAAACCCACGACACACTGCTCGAAACACACGAGCACGTGCAAGTGGCATACGACGAGCTTCAATCCATTCATCGTCAGTGCAAGAAGAAAGCACAAAAGAAAACAACTGATAAATCAGCGGCTGATGCAGACGAGGAAGATGAAGATTCTGATTCTTCGGCTGACTCCAACAACAGTACCTCCTCAAGTGATGATTCTGATAAACCAGATGATGTTGGGGAGGGTCCCAGCCAAGGAACAGAACCCAAACAACAGCAGGATCACCATGACGGTGATAAAGATCCCAAATCCTCTGCTCACAACGAGCACGTCACAATATCTTATGGGGACCAGTTCCTAAACTATTCTGCCTTGGGATCTTTGGGGGAGGATGCGAAAGAAGTAGCTTTTGCCGAGTTCGAACAATGCATTCTGGGAGCCAGTACCAGCCTCCCTGTCTCAGCATCTCAACATCTCCCTACCCCTGAACCCTCGATACCCTGTCCCCCAGATCATGAAGAACCAGAACGAGTATGTCTAGACACTGACGAAGAGCTAGATACCCCTTCCGATTCTGACAACGATGAAGATCTGCAACATTACACAAACGATCCTGTGCAGCTTTCTGCCCCCAAACCGCAAGAGTTACCTCCCCCGCCACCTCTACCTCACAAAATGCATGATTTAGACATGGCAGCCATCTCTACCCTAGACACACAGGATATCTTCATCCTCAACACTATAATAGATGATTCCAAAGAAGGGGGGGATGTCATATACCAGAACACGAAGACTAAGCGCAACTTGACACGTGAAGATTTCCGTTCCATACTTCGATTCCAGTCAATAGTGAAGATGGCAATCTTCTGTACTCTCCTTGCCAACTCTATCGAGATCTACAGAAGCTCCAAGTGACATCAACCAGTTCTCAACACCTCACCCGCTATGAGTTTATGCTTACTGTACAAAAAACTACATCACAAATCCATTAAGAGGTTGCACAGGGGGGTCGCAAGAAAAGCTAGATATATAACCGTGCCTTTCCAAGTTTCTAGTCACTGGTTGCTTATGATTGTGGACACTGTCGCCTGCGACACCAAGGTGTAAAATTTATGCGCCAGTGATCTAAGGGCCGGTATAATTAACTTCGTTGGAATTGAAGCCGGAGAGACAAGATGCATCCCTTTCCGACTTCTTAAACTCATCTGGGCCGCATGCCCGTCCCTCCGCCAGGGTTGGAGCCAACCCTGGTTCCGGATAATCAACCCACAAGTCCAAGCCACTGAAGGCTCCGGGGACAGCACTTTTTACGTCATTCGACACATATTAGTGCTAAATCAAAAAGTCCCCTTCACAGACCTCATCAACGAAGATTTTCACTCTCTGCGAGGGCGTTATGCCATGGAACTCATCTGCGATAGACAGTTCTTTAACGATCCTACAATGGCACCAGATGACATCACTCCCTACCTTTTTTCGGCAATCCAACGTCCGCATAAGAAACCTTACAAACAAACTTTAGCGGAGTTGGAGAAAGAAAAACAACCAGCCACGGTCCCCGAGACCAGTCAATGGGACCCTTACAACTTTGACCTGGCTCCTGACAAGGGTTTCATAGAGTTATTAACTGGGGCACCCATCAAGAGATCCCCATCACAAATGGTGCCCCTATCTGCCATTGAACCAACTTTTCCAAATTTTGATCTTGAGGCATGGAAGTCTCTCTCCGACACTGAGCTTCGGCTTATCATGTCAAGACTACATGCCGAAAAAGAGGATCTTGTCTTTCTAGATGGAGACATTTTGGTTATGGCAGATAACCTACGAGCGACCGTACAAATCAAAGGTTCTATGTCCGTAAGTGTGATGACCGCTTATCAATTCTTACTCGGCCGGAATCATCACATGGTCTACATGGTGTCTGCTTACATGAAGGATGATCTCTTAGGTCTGAAGAATTTCGGAACACCGGCGGCACTCATATCTTACCTCCAACACACAACTCCGTAATTCATCATGCTTCCTTTCCTTCATCAAGAGCATTGGATGCTACTGGCAACCAACCTGCATGACGAAACAACAACAAATTATAACAGTTCCGACAGTCAGTATGATCCAGACCAGAACGAGTATACTATGGCACCAAGGACGCCAACGGAGGAAGTAGCAAAGGATTGTGCTGACAAACTACACGATCTCTTAAGCCAGCATACACAGGCTTATGGTAAAGAACACTTCAAATCCTTGCCTTCAGCCACAAGTGCCCCCAGCAAATTCGTGAATCCAATGACTGCGGCTTCCACGCCCTCTTCTGGATGTACACCATCGTGGCCCTTTACAAACCAGTAGAGGACATGATAGCCGTGGATTACCACGCTCTCCGTGGAAAGTTCGCAGCCAATCTACTCAGAACTCATGGGGAAAATAAAGGACTCATAGAAGCCTAAATGCCCTTGTCAATACACTTCTCAACCTATCACTCTGACACTTTGAGGACAGAGTGAAGGATAAGTTGGGGGGGAGTACATTTGATAAGGGCGAGGTACACTTTTCCCTCTACTCTCTCTTTCTTTCATACTTTTTCCCCTGAACAAAACTCGCTTCTCTTTTCCTTTTATCTTTACATTTAGCCTTTCTTTTTAGTTTTATCCCAGTTAAAATAAATCTTGTGCATAATAAATAACACTCCTTTTTGAAAGGACATCCTCAGCTAACTTAGAATCCAATTTGTCTTCAAAAGGCAATAATAAGATTAGCATATAGGCATGTAATGGGGAATTAATAAATCACCTTCACTTTTGGTTTTTATGCTTTTGTTTCACTTCTATATCTGACTCTCCACAGGTCAATATCAAGGCAGAAATAAGTCGAGCTCTCAAGGACGAGAGGGGTATCAGGCAACTTCCGAATTAAGAAGTCTTGCAAGAGGACCACACAATAAGTGCATGTCAAAAAACTCTAAGAACATCTTTTATCTCTTCGAATAAAAGAGGCTTGGCCGCCCAAAATAAACTCCAAAATAATCCCCAAATCCCAAGCCGTTGAGTTTTTCGAGTAAAAGCCAGAGTTTCGAATAAAAACATGAGAGTTGTGCCATGCATAAGGAATTATAAGAAGAGCCAATAAAGGTCTCACCCGTCCGGTACATTCAGCTGCCCTCATGAAGGCAGATGTGTCGTGCCCGGTAGTGGGATCCTAAGGTCTCCAAATATAAGAAAAGGCTGATAAAGAGCTCACCTGGCCGGTACATTCAGCTGCCCTCATGAAGGCAGATGTGTCGTGCCCGGTAGTGAGTCTCTACAAGCATAGATAAGCCCTCTCCCACAAAAAGGGAGAGTTACACTTTAAGCCTTTAGCCAACCCTCATACCCACTCTAGTTACCGATAGGTTCTTCAGAGGGGTATAAAGCTGATTAGAGTCAACAACATGCACAAAATAAAAGTGGTCCCAATGCAAGCTATGAGATACGGAAGGAACTTGAGACCCATGCATCCCTCAAAAACCTGAAAGATTCAAGGCAAGAAATAAGATCTGATATGATTTGAGGAGAACTCAGGTTGAGAATTGAAATAAGAGTATGGAAACCCTAACTAAATAAAATCGCCTCGCCACTGCATGCCTTAGCTCTATCTAACTTGAGGACAAGCTAGAATCTAAGTTGGGGGGGTGATAACCTCTCACTTTGTGATGTTATTTTATTGGTTTTCCCTTGTTTTTCATACTCTTTCTTAGATAAAATAGATAGAATCATTAACTCTTTACCTTATTGCTGACACATCAATAGATTAACTTCCCTCTTCTTTATCCTTGCAGAAAAATATATAAAAAAAAAGAAATTACAAGACTGTTCAAGCCCAAACGGTCCCAAGACCGTTCAAGCTCAAATGGTCCCAAGACCGTTCAAACCCAAAACGGGTTCAGCGCCCAAACGGGTTCAGTGCCCAAACGGGTTCAGCGCCCAAACAGGTTCAGTGCCCAAACGGGTTCAGCGCCCAAACGGGTTCATCGCCCAAACGAGTTCAGCGCCCAAACGAGTTCAGCGCCCAAATGGGTTCAGCGCCCAAACACGTTCAGTGCCCAAACGGGTTCAACGCCCAAACGGGTTCAGCGCACAAACGAGTTCAGCGCCCAAACGGGTTCAGCACCCAAACGGGTTCAGCGCTCAAACGAGTTCAGCGCCCAAACGGGTTCAAGACTGTTTGGGCTCCACTTAAGCCTATAAATAAGACCCAAAGGGGTCCTCAAAAGGGGAAGCTCAGACGCCCAAAGGCTGCCTCAATCGTTCCAGAGCTCTTGCTACTTCCGCCCTCCGCCCTGGGGCTGCCGGCCTGAGACCACCCATACCCCATCTTGAAGCTGCTTTCTCCTTCTTCGCCAAAGAAGGTAGGCAGGGAAGATCTCATCATCGTGCAACCTTTGAAGACTGGTGGATCGTTGCTCTCTCTCTCCAAGGGGTTGACCTTCCAATCTCCTTCATGGGGATGATGCTCTCTCTCTCTTCCTGCCTCCTTCTTTGTCCTAGTCATGAGCAAGTAGTCTCTCTCACTAGGGTGCGGGGAGTAGCCCCACTACCCATGCTTTCATAACATGTAAATGTAATCCTTAGTTTGTAATATAGAGTTCTTATTTTTGTCAGTTCGACATCAAACGATTACTGAATGCATGTTGCTTGATCTCCAACTTGTGTTATCTTTTATCTCTTAGTATGAATTGTCTACGTTTGTACTATTAGATTCGAAACTCATTTGTATGTTGGTTCTTGGTGCATGTATTCACCATGCATCTGTTTCGGTATCTAGAAGTGTATCTCAAGAAGTGGAGTAAACTCACTATCATCCGTTGCACTTTCATACTATGAAATGGAATCAGTTGACATATGAAAGTGCAACATTGATAAGTCGAGGAACATGCTTTGTGAGGGAAATGATGCAAAGTAATGTGACCATTTGCTCGGGAATGGCTGGCGTTGCAACATTCCCGCACTTCTCGTAGTTAATTCTCCGAAAGAAAGCTAAGTCTACAAGGATACTAACTGACTGAACTCTTTTTGCAGGTTAAGTTTTTCTTTACATGTGTTGATCGATGTGTAGTGGTGGTGAAAAACTGATCACACCCTAGTGATCTTTTATCATAGTTTAACTCATTAGATTTACCTGCTTTCTTTACTTTATTTTGCACTTAGCTTAAAAACAACCAAATCAACCTTTTGATCTAATTACCGACTATTGAGTGGTTAAGTGAAATTTCAACGTTTTCCATCTTGTTGGCAACAACAAGACCGTTGTCTCGATGATTCGACCCTTAACTATACTACGATAAGACTTCCACATATCTTAGCATATGTGGGTGGAGTTCTCTATCTAGTATAAGCAAGGCTAAACTTAAAGACTTACCATCTTTAGGATTTTTAGTGGTGCATGCAATTCCACGTGAGTGGAAGCTCCATCAAGGTGACCTTCCGCAGCCTATCAAAGAAGGTGTAGTTTATCCTTGAGATGAAAAGGATGATTTGTCTTGTGCCACAACAAACACCGAAAAATCTATATATTGTGTATCGGTATATAAATGGAATAAAATATGTGGTTTAGAAATCTTGTTCGAAAACAACTACGTAGTGGACTGACATCTTTTGATGGAACCACTCTAAATTTCTATGTCCTCTTATTTCTTGCTTCTCTCAAATTTATGTGAGCTAAGTATTTTAATTTGCTTAAAATTAACCAAAACCTATATTTACCCCCTCTAGATCTTTTCATTTGGTATCAAAGCAGGTCTTCAAGGAACCCTAACAAGTCTTAAAGCATGAGAGAGAATGTGACTAGCCAGCTCAACTTGGAAGGAGCTTATATGAGCAAGCCACTAGTGTTTAATGGATCAAACTAAACTTATTGGAAAATTAGGGTGTAGTTCTACTTTCAAGGAATCAAGTTTGAACTATGGAAGATGATAGCTCGTCCATATGTACTTCCTACAATGGAGTTATAAATATGGAACCCTAATACAGTAAAACAAGCCACACTCAATGCAAAGGCAGTAAGCATTCTTTATTCTTCTTTATGTGTTAGTGAATTCAATCACTTACCTCATGTGAAACAACCAATGAAATTTGGGACAAATTAGTTGTAACACATTAGGAACTACTCAAGTTAAAAATACTAAAATTAATATGCTAAAACATAAATTTGAATTATTTTGTACAAAACCTAACGAGAGCATTGTAGAAACATATGCTATATTTTCTAACATTGTTAATAGCCTAAGTGCGCTAGGAAAGAACATAAGAGAGGAAGATCAAGTATCCAAGACACTTAGATCACTACCTATTAGATACAAGTCAAAAGTCATCACTATTAAGGAAGAGAATTATCATACAACATTGAAGATGGAGCAGCTCATTGGAATCTAGTGAAGCATGAAGTCACCCTTAAGGAGGTAGAAAAGGTGGAAGTTGAACAACAAAAAGAGAGAAGGAAGGATCTTGCTTTCTAAGCAGCTACCAAAGTGTCATCGAGAAACATCATCCAAGATAGCAGTGACACAAGTGATGAAGATCATTAAGGAATCTTGATTGTAGATAGTAAGAAATATAAGAGACATTGATCTAACAAAACTCATAGGGTACCTTCTTTTTCTTCAAGGTGCTTTGAATGTGGAAAGAAAGGCCACTTGGTTTTTGAATGACCAATGGTTTTTGAATGCCTAAAACTCTAGAAAGGCAAAAAGTTCTCTATCAAGAAGAAAGACAAAGTCTACTTTGCTCGATGGGATCAATCAAATGACGATGGAGAAAGTAACAAAGAAGAAGAGGTAGAATGTTTCGTGGCTATAACAGATGAAGAAAAAACAAATGAGGTAAGTATTTTGTATATATCTAAAGAAGAATTAGTTGATAGTCTTGAAGAACTTCATGACAAATATATTGATTGCAAAAGACAAAAGAAGAAACTTAGTAGAATTCTTAATGAACATCATGTTAATCTAGATAATCTTAGTTCTAAAAATGATACTCTAAAATATTCAAATCATGTTTGAGAAGAATCTGTTGAGAGTTGTAAGGCAAAATTACTTGTTCTTGAAAATGACAATAATCTTCTTTCTCAATAAAACATTGATATGCTCACTAAACTAAATGATTATCAAACTTAACCTATCTTATGAACACACAAATTATGATGTTTTGGGAAAACAAAGAGACATTTTATTTTCAAATCTTGCTCAATTAGATTTGGATCTAACTAAATTACTTGCTAAAAATGTTGAATTATAAAAACAAGTTTCTAGATTATTGAAAGGAAATAAAAGCCTTGATAACATTTAGACAATGCCTCTAAACAAGTAGGAAGGAGATGATTAGGATATGTACCAAAAGACAAATCCTCTCATATGCCTAAAATCAAAAGGGCATATGCTTCCAAGAGTAGAACTACATATGTTCCTAAGACTAAAGTTGTAAATTTTCAAAATGTTGAAAAGAGAAATGAAATATCCTTTATCTTATGTCATTATTATCAAGGTCTTGGACATTGTCCTTTTTCATGTGAATATCGAAAGAAAGGAACCCCTGACATGATATGTGTTCAAAAAAAAAACCAACTTAGAATGAAAAATGAAACTTGTTTATATTTGACCCATGCTTAATTTGATATGATTATGTATTATCTAACTTGATGTAAATGTGCACATATTCTATTTATAAAAATTCATTTGAAGATAAACATACTTTTCTACACAATCAGATATGCCCACATCATGTTAACTTTGAAAACTAATTCACAAAATCCCCTTACTTTAAGAACAACTTAGAGTAACCAAAGAAAAATTAAATATGACTTCTTTTTTAATAAGTATATATATATATTTTTTTATTAAATGTCACTAGCTTTCAAACTGTTTAAACTTATTTTATTTATATTTGAAATACCTCTAATTATCATAAAAAAAGTCATCATTTAAATCATTGATTTGGACAAATCCACTTTCTTTCAAAATGAAATTAAACTTTTTAGTCAAGAAAAAGTTTGACCAGAAATGTGCTCGGTGAAGAAATAGTTTGACCGAATGGTCCCTCGGTCTAAGTTTTAAATTTGAATCCAGTGATATTTCAGTCCACAAAAAGTTCGACCAACTACTCCTTGGTCGATAAAAAGTTTGACCAAATTAACACAAATGATGCTCCCCTCAATCGAACTAGCCATTTTTTTTATCATTGGAGCACTTGGTTGAGAAACATATTGATCGAGGATGTGTCAAAATCCTATAAAAGAAGTCTTACTCGGCCATTCTTCACACACCACTTCTAGCTCTCATCTCCAAACCATCTTGGGTGATTTTTCTCCACTTCCATTCGTCTTTGAGAGTTGTACTACACATCCAAGCTTCTTTCTACTCATTTCTCTTCTACTTTTGAGAATTCTTCTCCATTTCTTCCACCACAACTTCAAATGGAATCACCATCATGCACTGGGAGCAAGAAGAATCTCTCTGAAAAGAAGCAAACAAATCAACCGGTGACCATCAATGACATCACCTTCATCAACTCTGTCACCGCTAACAAGTTCTTTAATTTCTCTTCAAGGACACCTCTTCCTCGATGACTGATGGATGTAGAATTGTTCTCATGGATGATTCAACTCACTTCCCTATTTAAGGTTCAATATCTTAAAGAATTTCTTATCCCAAGTTATATGTTTGGTCATCCTGACATGTTCATGAGTTCTTTACTAATCTCACTTGCACAGACAAAAATGATTTCTGCTTCTCTTCCATGGAAAATGGAAATAACATTACCTTTGATGAGGATTCCATATGCACCTTTCTAGACATCAACCAAACTGATTTTACATGACATATTGATGTCATCACCAAAAATCCTCTAACTGAGTTTTCAAATTATTTACAAGAAGAAATTTCCCTAACTTATATTAAAAGATTTCTTATTCTCCCTAGTTCCACTCATCATGATACAAAAGGAACTCTCTATGCCTTTTTTGAAAGGTTTTTCCTATCAACCTAGAAAACACATGGATTATCAACACCATGTAATGACATATCTCAATGAACACATGCAAGCCTTAACACCAAATGTCCCGTATAAATATTTTTCTCATCTTTATCCCGGGAGCATCCCTCCATACAACCTAAACTACAATTATTCACAACCATCAGCACCACCATCTGACATTCATCACAATCAATTTATCAAATTCTAGCTTCAAGATATTGTTGTCCACTTCAACTTCTCTCAAGCTCATACTTTTCTTGAAGCCTAGGCTTTGGTGACCACAAATGCTTTTACTTGGGAAACTATTGTGCAATGTTATGAATATGCTTTGTTTAGAGGATATGACCCTGATGTGGATTACATTCTTAATCTTGTTAAGAGTTTGAAAATCTTTTTTTTAAGATCCATGCCACTTTTTCTGTATTTCTTTCTATTCCAAAGCATTGTACACTTATTGAGATTACCATGAATGAATTAAGAAATGACATTTATGTTTTTCCTAAATTCCATTCTTCCCATGTATATATTTAACATTTTTGTGAGGGAGTATTATATTAAGGGGGAGAAGTAATTGAGAAAATTCTCACTCAAATTAATTTTATGCAGTAATCTGTAAGAAACTCGATCGACTAACTCTTGCACCGAGAAGTAACTCGATCAAAAGCATTCTCGACCAAAGTAACATTAGTAACAAAATTTGTTTGAATCTTTCAAAACTTAATTTCACATATTCATATCTTACCGACTTCTTGGTTTCTATATCAGACATAAATGCCTTATCATGGAAATTGATGAAAAAAAGGGGATAAATTATTCAATGAAAAAAATTATTTTCATTTTTTCTTAATAGAATTCATTTGAAACTTGGCTTTCAAACTCCAATTTTTGTGTGATTTTTAGTTGTTATATTTGACATGAATGATTAATGATGAAGGTTGAAATCTTAAATGGCTATCTTATTGAAACCTTTTTCCTATGTTTGAGTTTTATCTACCATATATGTTATTAAGGGGAGCTCAAAGTCATTTAATATAACTTGCATATCTTTTTCTGCTCTAAATTGATTATCTATATCAATGTAGGCTTAACATCCTTTGACATTTAGTTTAGAGATTCTTTCAAGGAATGTTATTATGGTACTTAGTGGCCTCTCGATATCAATATGGGCTTAACATCCCTTATAATTGATCTAGAGATATTTTTGTTAACCTCATCATTGTGCTTAATGGATTCTCTAACCATTGATGAGCTTAACATCCCTTAAAAATTATTGAGAAAACAATTTTAATTTTGACTATTGATGGCATCTCTATGTCGTGGTGGACTTAACATTCATTACCATTGATTTAGAGTATATTTTTATATTTATGCTTTATGGGATCTTTTTGTCATGAAGGAATTAACATTCCTTTCATTGGTACTTAGGCAACCTTCTTTTTATGTTCCGTGATCATATGGCTTTTTGAATATACCTTAAATGTCTATCATTTTTATATCCATTTTTAACCGAGCACAAGTTTTTCCCTCTCTAAAATAACTATCTTGTTGAGGGGGAGTGTCTCCTTGAGGGGGATCATTGGTAAGTATTCACCCTTTCTGGCTTCAAAAAGGGGGAGAATAATGCATGAGATAAATTGGAGATAAATTTGGCTATTAACTATCAATAAAGCAATTTAAAGGTATGTAGTTTTATATTTGCTACTTTCAATTTATCTTATGGAAACTTTTGTCATCATCAGAAAGGGGGAGATTGTTGGTTTTTGATATGCCACACTCATATTTAGATGATGCAAATATTTTTCATATTATTGTACTAACATGTATATTAAGTAATTCACGTGATCAAGGAACTTAGTCAAAGATCAAACTACAGATATCTTGCAAATTTTACATGTTTGAATGCATACAAATCAAGTTGAACCATGCATTTGAGTGTACAAGTGTGTTTTTGTACAACATGATATACATGATGTAAGGACACGTGATGATCTTCCAAAACCTACCCCAAACCCTAAATCACACTCATATGACGCATGTAGGGTTGATAGGTTTCATTGCTTAAGTCATTACATAGGTCTTTCTCACATTTGCACATTCAAAAAGTCTACCTCAGTCCAGAAACTCATCAACCAAGATAGGTCCAATCAAACTTTTTATTGACTGAGCATAGACCGTAAACTAGTTGGCCAAGTAGTCAAAATGACACTTAGCCATTAGACCCAATTTGACACTTATACCAAACTCGATCAAAATATTTCTCGACTGAGGAGGTGTCTGGTTGAATAATTTCTCGATCAAAAATGTTCTGAAACCAAAAAAATAATAAGTGATCAAATTAGTCGTTACAAGATAGTAAATTTCATCCAAACAACTAATTGACCTCTAAGAAAACTCTAGACTCTCCCTAAGGATTTCCAAATCACTTGTAAACATTTCCTATAATCTGGATTGGTCTTAGGACACTTACACAAAACAACTAAACAAAAATTGAAATCATATACGCATCCTTGAGCATACTATATACTTTCCATCATTCCCAAAGATTAGTTCTAGTACTTCAAGTTGCTATCGTTCCATTCTAAGCCCTTCACTCAGATATAGTATCCTCTGTTGGTATGTATGGCCATAGAGCCAGTCATATGATGATTGTAATGGCATACTTTGTAAATGATTTTAATCATAATAATAAAAACAATTTCCGTCTATATGTTTTAACTATTTTGAGATAATAGTATTACATGATAGATGTATAGAAAATGACAAAACTGAATGACATATGTCTTCAAGTATGTAACTTGAACAATGAGATCATACATATGTTAAGAGTACATGCATTCTCACTAATGTCCCTAGTCGGTTGTTATTGTGGAAACAACTATAGACATCAATAACACAAACAACTAGAGTGTGTGTTGGTTGATGATAGAATCTTATCAGTCATGATATATGATATCAAACCAAGCACACAGATACATGTTGGAGAACAGTGTATCAGACAGACCCACCGTAAGATTGATGCATGGAAACCACACTTGGTTAGTCAGGATCATCTTTTATAGTATTGGTGGTGAATGTGGTTCTTAAACCTAAAATCACTGCACTCATTACATGTTGTTGGGTACACTTTGACATTATCAAATGCAGTCTTGAAACATGGGTTGTTATAACGGTTATGATTGGGTGACATTGACACATGGGGTTTTGACAGTGAGTGATAGATATGGAATTTGTCCCTCCTAAGGGAGTATGATATCCTAGCCACTTGATAAGTGAGACGGAGAAATACATGGCCATGTACATGTGAGTCAATAAATGATATTGAGCTTGCATTTATCTCAGACAGCCTTCTCTAGTTTAAGAAACATGGATTGGATGTTTGTAGAGGATGACAAGTTCATGCCTCGAGTTCAATCTGGATATCAGTGATGAAGGGAGTATACATTCACGGTAACACGAATAATAGATTGTAGGTTGAAAGTTGTTCTCCAATTTTCCTCTTCACTTGGGTAGCACTGATGTGTGACTAGGCACCAATCTTTTCTTGTGATGTCATAAGTTAGTTATGGACATTCACTACCAACGTGAAATGGAACATGTAGGGTCACACACATAGGATTAACTTGGAAGATGAGTTTATCCATGAATGATGTTTAGATTGATTACTAAATTGTTTAGGTACTCAATTAAACATTCAATCAATAGACTTCACTCAGAATCATCAAGTTCAAGTGTTGAACCAATTGATTAGAGTGTTAGATTGATTGAGAGCTGCATTAACTGAGTTCTGCACAAACTGGATCACCAACTGACCAGTTCACTGGGTGAACCGATCAGCTCATGGTCAATGAGACGATTAGTTCACATTGGTGAACTGATCGGTTCACTTGGACCAAACGATCATGTGATGGGTTTCTCATGTCGAGAGAAAAGATTCTCATTTCACTTGTTCAGTTCGATTGGGACAAGAATTAATCTTTACATTAATTAGAAATGAATAAGGAAAGTCAATTGTAAGCATGTCTGGGAAGTGAAATGATTGGTTCAATGGGTGAACCGAATGACTCACCTGCCCAAACAATCGGTTTAGTTGTGAACTGATCGGTTCACCTGCCGTAGCACAATTAGTACATGGAAAATCTAGACTCTTCTACTCCTGCACAGACTGGAAACCCTAACCCTGCCCTCTACTATAAATAGCGGGGTACATGGGGCTTCTCAGAACACACAACTTAGAACATCAGTTTCTCTACAAAGTTGTTGTCCTCTCTGATTGTGGTAACCGAGAGAGCCCAAGTATGTTCTACCCATCCAGGGAGAAACAAGGGAAAGACAACTGCAGAAAAGTGATTGGTAGCTAGTGGGAGAGTGTGTCGGTGACTAGTACACTGACAGAAGGGGACGACTCCTTCTAGTATGTCCATAAGGATGACTAGAGTTCTCGGTGGTCCGTGTGGACTATCTATAGTGGCGGGAGATTTCTTCCGCTCAGGAGGATGGCCATCAACCGTAGTCTGGGTCAAGACCAGGATTTGTACAGATGTCATCGAAGACTAGGTGGTTGAAGGCCACACTAGTTGCTAGGTATTGTCATTAAGCAACCCTCGGGGCCAGGTATATCTCACTAAACCATATTTCCCATTTCATAGTTGTTGATGCAATCTACTGGTTATGGGTTTATGGTTAGATAAACATTTTATTTCTACTTCCTGTTCTATCCCACAAAACCCAACAGTGGTATCAGAGCCATGTCAACATACTATGTTTTAGGAAAAGTTGATATGACCAGATTTTGGTATTTCACCATTTATTTATTGCATGCGATGTGAATACTTTAACTAGCTGATGTGCATATCTGATTAAACACCACAAATCCTTATATATATATATATATATATATATATATATATATATATATATATATATATATATATATATATATATATATATATATATATATATATATATATATATGGTATGTATTTGCAATCGATATTGTCACCCTAAAATGGTTTTGATGGTGGATGTGTAGCATGGTTATGGCCTATAAAACCCTACGTGTGTGCTTTATTAGTTGTGGTTGTTTGCATCTCAGTCTGCGTACTGATTCCTTTCTTCTATTCTAGATGTAACTCGAGATAACTTGAACCTTCTCTTCTACCTTTGCTCCACCCGAATGTAACTCGGGGTTTCTCAAAGAAAGATGTAACAGTAGGATAGTTTTATTTCCTATTATGTCTAAGAACGGTAGGTACCCAGATGAGTGGTTGAAGGAGTGAGACAACCAGATGATGGTGCGAGATGAGCAGCCGGTGGTCTGACGAGGAGCATGATGACCCGACAAACTAATCATCTATAGGAGCCGACGATCAGTTGGTGACAACCAACCGACCTACTAGGAGGTGATCCGATTAGTCATAGGATGAGCTGACCAACCCGGAACGACAAAACCATAGATCTTCATCAACTACAGGTTGTTGCATGTGATGTAGACATATATGACCGTAATTCCTTGTGGCTCAAGGAATTACAATAGGATGGCCATGATCATCGCTTTATTGCTTGGCATGTTTTCTTGTGGGATATAGCATGTATATGATATGTACTATATATGTGGTGATTGGATATGTGTATGTATATAAATCTTGAACCCCTCAAATACAATATTAAGCCTTAGATGCCATCCATTAGAAACACACGTGAAGAACTTGATCGACCAAGTCTAGATTTGCACAAAGCATAGTGTGTCGTCCATCTCGTGGAAATGTGATGGTAGTTATGTAGATTTGCACAAAGCATGGTGCATATCTATCATGTTGGTTATTGGGTCAAGACTTAACTGGTGACTTGGAGAGACCAAGCCCAGAGGCATGAAGATGAATAATGCAAAGAGTTGCACATATCATCTATCAAGAGTTTCATAAGATGCAATTGGAAAACATTACCTACCTGAAAGAATCTAGTTGTGTGTGAAAGCCCTAGCTGGTCCATGACTTAGAGCAAATCAGGATCTTGCACACTAGAAGGTTGTATGTTGCAATCTTCCAAATTGATGATGAGGGCTATCAATTTGAGCAAAATAGTGGGAGTGATAATTGATTAAAGGCCTAATTAAATATCTTCAAATTTTATTCAAACCAAATTAAATCAAAAGGAGTTTTGACAAAATGAAAATGTTTTCTCTTGTAGAATCAAATGACAAAGAAATCTTCATTGAAAGTGGACAATTTAATTGAGATACATTTACATAACTGGTTAAGGACTATGAGAAGTGTTCTGTACATTCCTAAGATACTAGTGGCTATAGAATATGCTCTATGTACGCCTAAGGCATTGTTTGAATGCAAACTGATAGAAGGAGATCTAGTTAGACCCCATGTGCTCAATATGATTGGGCATATAGAACGTCTAGAGAAACTGGGATTTCCTTTGGGTCAAGAGTTGGCCGCGGATATGATTTTGGAATCTTTTCCTAAATCATATAACATGTTTATCAACTATTACTACTTGTGTAACATGTCTGAACTGCTGTCAGAGTTGCTTGACATTATGACAAATGTTGAAGTACAAATGAAGAAGGATAGTTCCATGATAGTGGTCAGTGGAATGGAGTCCAAGGACATAGGCAAGGTAGAGAAGCGTTCTCCCGCCAAGCTGAAGTCAAAATCTTCTACACTCAAAATACAGAGAGGATTAAGGGAATCAAGGAATATGAAGCAAGAGATAGAGATCTCTACTTCTGATGTATACATAATTGAGATTAACTTTAGTACTTCTTCATCATGGGTACTTGATACCAAATGTGGATCACACATTTGTTCATATGTGAAGAATCTAAAAAGAATTAGGCCTTTAGAAAAAGGGGAGGTTGAACTACGTGTTGCGAATGGAGCAAGAGTTACTTCCAATGTAGTAGGAACCTATGAGTTATATGTAACATTCAGGCCCACTGCCCAAGGTTCTAGTAGAGTTTTAGGAATTATGACTGACCTCACAGAACACCATAGCCTTAACAAGGCACTTTTTCTGTTGTAGAATCAAATGTCAAAGAAATCATCATTGAAATTGGAAAATTTAATTGAGATACATTTCTAGAACTGGTTAAGGAATATGAGAAGTGTTCTGCACATTCCTAAGATACTAGTGGTTGTAGAATCTTCTCTATGTAACCCTAAGGCATTATTTGAATGCAAACTCATAGAAGGAGATCCAGTTAGACCCCATGTGCTCAATATGATTGGGCATATAGAACGTCTAGAGAAACTGGGATTTCCTTTGGGTCAAGAGTTGGTCGCGGAAATGATTTTCAAATCTTTGCCTAAATTATATAACAAGATTATCATGTATTACTACTTATGTAACATGGCTAAACCGCTGTCAGTGTTGCTTGACATTCTGACAAATGTTGAAGAATAAATGAAGAAGGATAGTTCCATGATAGTGGTCAGTGGAATGGAGTCCAAGGACATAGGCAAGACAGAGAAGCGTTCTCCCGCCAAACTGAAGTCAAAATCTTCTACACTCAAAATACTGAGAGGATTAAGGGAATTAAGGAACATGAAGCAAGAGATAGAGATCTCTACTTCCGATGTATATTTAATTGAGATTAACTTCATGGGTACTTGATACCGGATGTGGATCACACATTTGTTCAAATGTGAAGGATCTAAAAAGAAGTAGGCCTTTAGCAAAAGGTGAGGTTGAACTATGTGTTGATAATGGAGCAAGAGTTACTGACAGTGTAGTAGGAACCTATGAGTTATCTGTAACATTCGGGCCCACTGTCCAAGGCTCTAGTAGAGTTTTAGGAATGATTACTGGCCTCACAGAACACCATAGACTTAACAAGGTGCTTTTTCCTCACTCACGCGCAAGCCAGGATCAACTTCCCGACCGGTCACCCATCCTAGTACTACTCCAAGCTTAGCACACTTAACTATGGAGTTCTTTAGTGATGGGCTCCCTAAAAAGGAGGTGCACCTTGGTGATATAGGTAGTCCAATCATTCCTTTTAAGATCATTTTATCTGAGGCCTCAAATCCTGGGATATTAAAATCTCCCCCACTTAGACTCTAAATGTCCTTGTCAAGGCTCAACTATATGGTCTCATAATACTTCCCTATTTCAGTGTAGACCCAGAATGATCCATGGACACCTAACTCCTGATCATGGAATACCAGCATAAGGGTGGCTACGTCAACCATGGACAACCCTTTCCTACATGCATGGACCGCATGGCTCAAGACTAGCATACCACATGACCATGTGGGCCCCACCTACTAGAGGGTTATGGCTTTGATACCATTTGTAACATTCAGGCCCACTGCCCAAGGCTCTAGTAAAGGTTTAGGAATGATGAATGGCCCCACAAACCACCACTAGCCTTAACAAGGTGTTTTTTCCTCACTCACACGCAAGCCAGGATCAACTTCCCGACTAGTCACCCATCCTAGTACTACTCCAAGCTGAGCACAGTTAACTATGGAGTTCTTTAGTGATGGGCTCCCTGAAAAGGAGGTGTACCTTAGTGATATGGGTATTACAATCATTCCTTTTAAGATCATTTTATTTGAGGCCTCAAATCCTGGGACATTACATTATCTCTACCAAGTGGGCTAATAATAGAGTTACAGAACTGCTATTATGTACCTGCCATTAATAGGAATATCATTATTGTATAATGTTTGGACAAGGATGGATTTAAGTTTCTTATTAAGAAGGGAAAATGTTCCATTTCTAAAGATGGGATCTTTTATGGTAGTGCCCCAATGTCGTATGGTCTATATTTGATAGATCTATAGACAAGTGTATACAACGTAAACACCAAAAGACCAAAACTCAATGACTCAAACAAAATATACCTTTGGCATTATCATCTAGGGCACATAAATGAGAATCGCATATCTAGACTCCATATATGGATATCTGGACTCTTTTGATTTTGAATCAATAGAGACATGTGAATCTTGTTTGTTGGGAAAGATGACAAAGACTCCCTTCTCAAGTAAAAATAAGAGAGCGAGTGATCTATTAGGTCTCATACAAACTGATGTATGTGGGCCTTTTTAGAACAAATGGTAGAGGTGGGTATCGGTACTTCATTACCTTTACTGATGACTTCAGTAGGTATGGCTAAGTTTACTTGATGAAACATAAATCAGAAACCCTTGAAAGGTTCAAGGATTTCATGAATGAAGTACAAAACCAACTTGGCAAAAGTATTAAGGCACTTCGATCTGATCGAGGTGGAGAATACTCAAGACAAGAGTTTGAGGACCTTCTGAGAACTTGTGGTATTGTATCACAATGGACTCCACCAGGGACACCACATCATAATCGTGTGTTAGAAAGAAGGAATTGCACATTACTAGATATGGTGCGATCTATGATGAGTTTTGCTAGTCTTCTGACAACCTTTTGGGGTTATGCTCTTGAAACACCATGTTTACACTTAACCGAGTACCGTCAAAATCATTTCAAAAGACACCATATGAGATATGGATAGGGAAGTGTCCCAAATTGTCTTTTATGAGGATTTGGGGGTGTGAAGATTACGTTAAGAAAATATTTCCTAAAAATCTTGGCCCTAGATTTGATAAATGTTACCTTGTTGGATATCCCAAGGTCACCAAGGGATATTGCTTGTATAACCCAACTAGAAACAAAGTGTTTATTGCCAGAGATGTTGCATTCCTTGAAAAACAATTCGTTTCCAAAGGAATCAGTGGGAGGCAAGTGGAACTCGAAGAAGTTTGAGATCAACAAGAATACATTGAACTGATAGATGAACAAGAGGAACATAAAGAATCACAAGCTGTTGTGGAATCTCAAATTCCTCAAGTAACACAGGAACCCCGTAGATCTAGTAGGACATGCCTTGAGCCTGATAGATTTGGATACCTTGTGACTCAAGAAGGCGGTGAGTTGGTCATAGATGATGAGCCAACTATCTATCTAGAAGCTACACAGGGACCAAATTCTGAGAAATGCTTGAGGCCATGACATTTGAGATGGAATCCATGTATACCAACAAGGTATGGACCTTGGTGGATCCACCTAAAGGGGTAAACCCCATAGGGTGCAAGTGGGTCTTCAAGAAGAAGACCGACATGTATGGCAATGTGCAAACTTATAAAGGCGGATTGGTTGAAAAGGGTTACAGACAAGTTCAAGATGTTGACTATGATGAAACCTTTTCTCCAGTTGTCATGATTAAGTCCATCATGATCATGCTTGCTATTGAAGCCTACTATGACTATCAGATATGGCAGATGGATGTTAAAACTGCATTCCTTAATGAGAATCTTGTCAAGGATGTGTACAGGACACAACCTAAAGGTTTTATAAATCCAAAGGATGTAAATAAAGTGTGTAAGCTACAAAGGTCAATCTATGGATTGAAACAAGCATCTCAAAGCTGGAATCTTCTATTTGAAAAAGTAGTCAAAGAGTTTGGCTTTAGTCAAAATGAAGATGAACCTTATGTGTTCAAGAAGGTTAGTGGGAGCATGACCACATTCCTCATATTGTATGTAGATGACATACTATTCATGGGGAATGACATCCCTGCTTTACAAAAGGTAAAGGAATGGCTTGGAAATACATCTTCATTGAAAGACTAAGGAGAAGCATCCTAGATCTTAGGAATCAAGATCAATAGAGATAAATCTAGAAATCTTCTTGGACTAAGTGAAAGAACATAAATTGACAAAGTTTTGAAGAGGTTCATCATGGAGAACTCAAAGAGAGGAAACATACCCATGAGGCATGGAGTTCTTGTCTCTAGAACTCAATGTACCAAATCTTGTGAAGATAGGGAATGCATCAATGGGATTCCATATGCATCAGAAAATGGATCCATCATGTACGCAATGTTGTGCACACATCCCGATGTCTCATATGCACTCAACATGATGAGAAGATACCAGTCATATCCCAGAGATGCTCACTAGACAGCCGTGAAGAACATCCTAAAGTAATTGAGAAGGACAGAGGATCAGTTCCTCGCCTATGACACTGAGGAAGAGTTGGTGGTAAAGGGTTACACTGATGCAAGTTTCAAAACTAATAAAGATGATTATAGATCACAATCAGGATTTTTTTTTTGCCTCAACAATGGAGCTGTGAGCTGAAGAGCTCCAAGAAAGAGATAGTTACAGATTCTATGACAGAGGCTGAGTATATTGCTACATCCCATGTGGTAAAGGAGGTTGTGTGGGTCAAGAAGTTAATCTCTGAACTTGGGGTGGTTCCTAGCATATGTGATGCAATTGAGCTTTATTGTGACAACAATGAAGCTATTGCATAAGCTAAAGAACCCAGATCACATTAGTGGTATAAACACATACAACGACGCTTCCATCTCATACGAGAGATTGTACAGTGAGGAGATGTGAAGATTTGTAGAGTACCAACTGAAGACAATTTGTTGATCCCTTGACTAAGGCACTTTCACAGCAGAAGCATAATAGTCATGCTTGATCACAAGGATTGAGGTTCATGGGTGATTGGCTCTAAGTCCAAGTGGGAGTCTGTTGGTATGTATGCCCATAGAGCCAGACATATGATGATTGCAATGGAATACTTTGTAAATGATTTGAGTAATAATAATAAAGGCAATTTCTGTATATATGTTTTAACTATTTTTGATATAATAGTATTACTTGATATATGTCTAGATAATGACAAAACTCAATGATGTATGTCTTCAAGTACATGACTTGTGTAATGAGATCATGTGGATGTTAAGAGTTTGTACATTCTCACTAATGTCCCTCGTCGGTTGTTATTATGGAAATAACCATATACATCAATAACACAAAAGACTAGTGTGTGTTGGTTGATGATAAAATCTCATCAGTCATGATATATGATAACAAACCAAGCACATAGATACATGTTAGAGAACATTGTATCAGACAGACCCACCATAAGAGTGATGCATGGAAACCACACTTGGTTAGTGAGGATCATCTCTTATAGTATTGGTGGTGACTGTGGTTCTTAGATCTTAAATCACAACACTCATCACATGTCATTGGGTACACTTTGTCATCATCAAACGCAATCCTAAAACATGGGTTGTTATAACGGTGATGATTGGGTGACTTTAACACATGGGGTTTTGACTGTGAATGATAGTTATGGAATTTGTCCCTCCTAAGGGAGTATGATATCCTGGCCACTTGATAGGCGAGACTGAGAAATACATGGCCATGTAGATGTGAGTCAATACATGATATTGAGCTTGCATTTATCTCAGACAGTCTTCTCTAGTTCAAGAAATATGGATTGAACGTTTGTAGAGGATGATAAGTCCATGCCTCGAGTTCAATCCAGATATCAGTGACAAATGGACTATACATTCATTGTAACACCAATAACAGATTGTAGGTTGAAAGTTGTTCTCGAACTTTCCTCTTCACTTGGGTAGCGCTAATGTGCAACTAGGAACCACTTTTTTCTTGTGATGTCATAAGTTAGTTATGGACATTCATTGACAACATGAAATGGAATTTATTGGGTCACACACATAGGATTAAACTAGAAGAGGAGTTTCTCCATTAACGATGTTTAGATTGATTACTAAAGTGTGTAGGTACTCAATTAAACATTCAATCAATGGACTTGACTCAGAATCATCAAGTTCAAATTTTGAACCAATTCATTACGGTGTCAGATTGATTGAGAGCTGCATTGATTGAGTTCTGCACAAACTGGATCACCAACCGACAGGTTCACTGGGTGAACTGATCGACTCATGGTCAGTGAGACGATCAGTTCACTGGTGAACCGATTGGTTCACTTGGACCAAACGAGCATGTGTTGGGTTTCCCGGTTCATGAGAAAAGATTGTTGTTTCACTTGTTAAATTTGATTGGGACAAGAATTAATCTTTGCATTAATTAGAAACAAATAAGGAAAGTGAATTGCAGGCATGTCTGGGAAGTGAAATGATCAGTTCATTGGGTGAACCAATCGACTCACCTGCCCAAATGACTGGTACAATAGTGAACCAATCGATTAACCTACCGCAACACAATCAGTTCATGGAAAATCTAGACCCTTCTACTCCTGCACAGATTGGGAACCCTGACCTTGCCCTCTACTATAAATAGAGGGGTACATCGGGCTTCTCAGAACACACAACTCAGAACATCAGTTGCTCTAAAAAGTTGTTGTCCTCTTTGTTTGTGGCAACTGAGAGAGCCCAAGCAAGTTCTACCCGTCTAGGGAGGAACAGTGAGGGAAAGACAACTATAGAAATGCAACCTGTGGTGGGAGAGTGTGTCGGTGACTATTACGGAGACAGAAGGGGACAATTCCTTCTAGTTTGTCTACCAGGACAGCTAGAGTTCCCAGTGGTCCATGTGGACTATCTATAGAGGCGAGAGATTTCTTTTTCTCTGGAGGATGACCGTCAATCGCAGTTCGGGTCAAGACTAGGATTTACACAGATGTCGTCGAAGACTAGGTGGTTGAAGGCCAAACTAGTTGTGATTGTCACTGAGCAAGACTCAGGACTAGGTATATCTCACTAAACCATATATCATGTTGCATAGTTGTCTATGTGATCTGTTGGCTATGGGTTTGTGGTTAGGCAAACTTTTTGTTTCCGTTGCATGTTCTGTCCCACAACTCAAAATCCTCTCCACCTAATAATACATTGCATAAGACTTTTTGAAGTGGATCATCACTTTCCATTGGAGATTAATTTTATATCTTGTGAGATTATTTTGTTTCTTTCTTTCTCCATTCTATTTATTCTTTGTTGTATTAATCTAGGGATACTTGTTGGAGTGAAGGTTGTCCAATAACCTACCAGAAGAAGAATTATTCTCAACTT
This sequence comes from Alisma plantago-aquatica, assembly GCA_963693085.1. Classification (NCBI taxonomy): domain Eukaryota; kingdom Viridiplantae; phylum Streptophyta; class Magnoliopsida; order Alismatales; family Alismataceae; genus Alisma; species Alisma plantago-aquatica. Next base: position 1,309,353,065 of record OY856411.1, on the reverse strand, counting down.
GGTGCTCTTCTACTGACTGTTAAAAAAGAGGTGAAGCAACGATGATCTTCCTCATCCGTCAAAGAAGAGGTGATGTAATGGTGCTCTTCCGCATTCGTCAAAGAAGAGGTGAAGAAGGTGACCTTCCATGGCCCTACAAAAAAGGTGTAGTTTTTCCTTGAGCTGAAAAGGAGGGTTGGTCTTTTGCCACAAAAGACACCAGTAAATTTTGTGTATTGTGCATTGGTATATAAAAGGAATAAAATACGTGAGTTAGAAATCTTGGTTGGACACAACTAGGTAGTAAACTGACGTCTTTTCATAGAACCACTGTAAATTATTGTGTCGTCATGTGGTTTCTTACTTCTCTCAATTTCTATGAGGTAAGTATTTTAATTTTTTTTAAATTAACCAAAAGCTCTATTCACCCCACATCTAGATCTTTTCATTTAGTATCAGAGCAGGTCTTCAAGGAGTACTAATAGGTTTTTAAGCATAGGGGAGAATATGACTAGACACTTCAACTTGGAAGGAGCTTATAGTCAATTAGTTAGGCTTATGCCCATTGTGTTTTCCCTTGTTTCTATTTAGCCCATGTACGCCCTAGTTCCTATATATATGAGACTCAATACTCTTATTTCACTTACTGAAAACAAAAATTATTCTATAGTATTGATAACACTCTACCTTACATACTTTTTATATATATTTTAAACCACTTTTAGTATAACTTTTGTCAGCTTTTCTCATTTTTTTCTATCTATTTGACTAAAACCTCACTTACTTGTTTTCAGGAACATCCACAGCTCGGATCGCGGTTTTGGGGACCATGACCATGGTACACTTATCTCTCAACCACGACTATGGTTCCAGAGTACCCCAGAGACCTCGATAATCAGGAAATAAGAGAAGAGAAGACCGCAACCGCAACCGCGGTTATCAAAAGACCATGACTGTGGTTATCAAAAGACCATGATTGTGGTTATCTCAAGACCGCAATCACTGATGGACTCCTAAAGACCACGACCATAGTTATCTCAAGACCGCGATCACTGATGGACTCTTGAAGACTACGACCAAGGATACCATGGATTGCGGTTAGAGATGAATAAGGCTTAAACAAAGACCACGGTCTCTCCCCCACTTATCACTAGACCGCGACCACGGTTCTAAGTCAGTGAAGTGTGCTTATAAATAGTGCACCAATCTGTCTTGTCAAGACATCAGATCAAATTGAATCAAGAGAGAGATCAGATCCCGAGGCCACGAATTGCTACTGCATTCCAGACTCATCTCCGACCATCCATACATTAGTCTTGGATCTCCAGGGGAGGAAGCCGAGGAGAGAGAAGATAGATGCTTGCCCCTTCTTTGAGAGGAGAAGGCCATCCCCACGATAGATCCAGATCTGAAGAAGTAGTGTGTAGTATCACGTCTCTTCTCTTCTAGATCTATTGTTTCATCATGTTGTACCCCTTTTTCCCCTTTGTGGTATCTTATGGATCTGTCTCTTTGTAATGCCGTCATGTTGTCTGCAAACATGAGCAGATAAACTCCTTAACTTGGATTGGGAGTAGCCACTAAGGCTCTCCAAACATGTATATTGTCTCTTTCTTTTGAATATACATATTCTTATCAAGGTTATCTCTGTGTACCTATTTTAATGCTTCACTTGTATGCTTAGCTACCATCTTGTGACCGCACATGTTTTTTCGCTGCCCCAACGCTGTGGAGATTTGGGAGAAAACACCATGGGAAGTGCAGGCATGGGTGGATGGATGTAGGGATGAGGATATATCTTTGGCAGTGAGCGAGGCGCTGGATAGGAGTTCCATGGAAGAAAAGGTGTATATGGTGGCTGGTTTGTGGACGACATGGAGATCTAGATGCATGCGAACGTTCCAAAACAGCGACGTCAAAAGTGGATATATGTTAAGGGGTGTGCTAGCAATGATGTGCGGGGGAAGACAACAGCAAAGAGATAAAGGGGGAGAGGAAGGTCACGGTGAATTGGGACAACAACAGGGAGGAGGGACGAGCGCCACATCTCAATGTGAGGGGCTGGGGAACGCGGTGCTGCATGGGAGTATTGGTGACGTAGCAGTAGGGTGTGTAAACGCCGAGGATGGCTACGGAGCGATGCATACCTTTCGAGCCGGGGAAGCAGCGAGGAGGGGAAGAGGTGCAGCGGGGGACGGGGCTTTGACGGGTGACATTGCAGCGCTGCGGGCAGGAAGCTGGGTGGATGCAGGGCGGGGCGTGGTAAGCAGGGGAATGGGACGTGAGGGGAGGAGGACAGCAACGGGCAGAGGTGCGAGGAAGGTGGGGGCGTGGGGAGAGGTTCTGGGAGGGGAGGTGGCTGGACGAAGCCACTACAAGGCAGGCGCAAGATCAATGTTGATGGATCGGTCGGGGAGGATGGGGGAGTAGGGATTGGGTGGGCGGTCAGGGATGATATGGGGAGACTGGTCGAGGTCGTGGGGGAGAAGGCCAACGAAGGGACGGACGTTGCAACATCGGAACTGTTAGCTATTAGAGGCGTGTTGCAGTGGGCAAAGGTGAAAGGTGATGACGCCATTGAAGTTGAGGCGGACTCCTTGGGGGCTATCCATGCATCCACAAGCAAGAAAGAGCGGCGAGACTATATAGGATCGATTGTGGAAGATGTCAAAGAACTAGTTCATCATTTTTCTTTCTGTAGTCTACTTTATGTTAATCGTAGATATAACAGAGTAGCCCATGAGGTGGCCAATTTGGCTCGCCGGGGCCAAGCAGCTAGGTTGTCTTTATTGAGTCATTTTCCTTTGAGCTTGCAGCACCTTGTAGACATTGATTTGATTCCGTAGTAATAGAAACGGGGAACCCCAATCATAGGGTTTCCTGTCCCCCTTTCAAAAAAAGCTACCATCTTGTGATGTTTGATTGTTGATATCTCGAGAGCGTAATATCACTTTTATCCCATGTCATGGAGTGGTATGAATGCACGAGAGTGTTGGAATGCTAAAGCTTTAACCATTTGTTTTACTGCAAGGTTTTTGAGTTGTCATATTGAGAGAGAGGCTTCTTTTAGACTTAGATCTATCCTCATCTTGAGAGAGAGTGGAATAGACATTTGAATGGTTGCTTGTAATCTTGATATGAGTATGAAAGAGAGAGATAGTATTACATGTTGGTGAGGTGCTTTAGTTGGTGAACCCCAACCTAGGTTTTCCCCATATACTTGTTTATAACTTTTTTCTTTTGCTTCTTTTTGTTTTACTATTCTTATTTATGTGTTATTGTTCCTTAGGGAACATCTCTTTATTCCCTTTCTCGACTGGAGTATAAGAATGTTTGATTCTGCGTTCTTAACATGACCAACCTTGTCCCTATGTTCGACCCTGATCACTACATCGGACCCCATTTATTATTGTGGGGGCCTGAGAGTCGGGTTATCTCTTTAAAAGTCTGACTGATTTAATCCACTCCTTTTGGACGTGTGATTTAGGTTGGTCAACTTTTTGGCACCGTTGCCGGGGACAAGGAAAAATGGCACTATTAAGAACCCAAGTCTGCTTACTATACTCCCGTGTCTCAAGCTTAGCAATAAGCTTGACAACACAATTACTTTAAGTTTGCTAACCTGGGATTGTGCAGAGAAGTTCGTTTGGACCAGTTCAATATTCTAACTTGACTGTGTGGTCTATTTAGGTACCCAAGAAGAAGCAACTAGTTTGACTTTACTCCTTTTCACCATGTTGCCTCGTATGGACGTTACCCTTTCATACAACGAGCGGAATGTGAGGAATGAAAAACACCCACCTCCATCAGTAACGGATGAAGATAGAGGTGGTCATTACAATGAATATCATCAGTATCAAGAGAAAGAAGAGCGACATGAAGAGGATGATCATCACCACAAGGAGCATCATCATCGTCGCAGGCAAAGAAGAAACCATAACAACCATGAGCACAATCGCAGGAACAATGTTAGTGAAGACAATGAGGAGGAGGAGAAGACTCTTCAGGAGTTGGCAGCTACAAAATCCAACAACTCAAGATGTCATGTGATCATCCCAAGGTTTGATGTAGTGAACTTCAAACTGATGCCAGCTGTAATCTCTATGATCTAGAACAAAAGCTTTCAAGGGAGTTCAAAGAATGATAACCCCTATCATCACCTCAATGCTTTTAAGAATATCTACAACACCATCAAGATGTGAGGAGTTCTATAAGAAGTCATTTATTGTAAAGGTTTCATTTTCTCCTTAGAGGACAAGGCACTATCCTGGTACCTTGGATTACCGCATAAAGATTTGAATGGATGGAACGCATTGGCTGATGCTTTTGTGAACAAGTTCTACCCCATAGAGAAGACTGCTCGTAATAGGCAGAAGATCATGTCTTTCATGCAGAGACTAGGTGAGAATCTGCATGAAGCCTGGGAATGGTACCAAGAGTATCAGAGAGATTGCCATCACCATAAATATAAGAAGGGTTTCCTAATAATTACATTCTATAATGGTTTAGAACTAGACAAAACAGTCTCGCTACATGCAGCAGTAGGAAGTGACTTCCTTGGTAAAAAGGCCAGTAGATCCAAGAAAATCATCAAAAACATGGCTGAGTTACAATCTGGGACTAATTATGATAGGACCGACAGAGGGTGTGCCAAAAAGGCCACCAATGAAGGGTCGTGAATTGAATCAAAGGCTCTCGAGGCAATCACAACTCAGATACAAAAGATAGCCATTGATGTTCGACAATTGAAGGAATCAGGAGGAAAGGGGAAGAAGCACGTTGAAAAAGTGATGAAATTCATCACTTGTGGCACGGAATACATAACTGCATATACACCTAACCTGAAGAATCAAGTGAAAGTGAGTCTGACGAGGAGGAAGCAGAAAATGTCTCTTATGCTAACTTTAAGAGACCAGATCACCCAGGTTTCAGTTATAGCAACAAGGACGCTGTCGAGAATTCACATCAACTGAATAATCTACACAAGAAACCACCAGGTTTCGTGAAGTGAGGCGGACAAGGTGAGTACACCAAAACAAATACTTTCCAGACAAACAAAACCCACTATCAAGGTCAAGGGAAGTATCAAAACCACCAAGCTGCAAGCACAAGTCAAGGACAAGGACAAGCTCAAGGATAGAGTCAGGTAAGGAACAATAGTCAACCTAACTTAGTGGGCCAACTATTTGATTTCGTCAAGAGATAGGACATGATAAAAAATCAACTAGCACAAAGTGCATTGTCCAACTCTGGCATCCTGAATATGACGCAGGTCCAAATGGCAGATATGCAAACACATCAATGCCGGGTACACCAACAACTCGCTTAGTTGGCTGAGATGGTGAAGAACCCTTCAGTGAAGTTACCATCTAACACCGAGTCTACCAAAATGGCAGTCCTTAGATCGGGAAGGACGGTAGAGCACCCTGAGGCAACAAGACTTGAAGAACTAGAGCCAGAGATTATTATAGAGAAATCAACCGAAGGAGAAAACCAACAAGCTCAAGTTTGAGAACCAAAACCTATGGAGGAAATATTAGCCAAAAGGAGCCAATACTCCCCGAGATTGCCATTTCCATACAAACTCATAAAGGCACATCTCAAAAAGAGGTATGAAAAGTTTATGGAGTCGGTGAAAAAGCTCCACCTCGATGTGCCATTTCTGGATGCTTTAGAAGAATTGCCAACATATGCCAAGTTTTTCAAGGAACTAATCACATAGAAAAGAAGAGGAGGTAGGATTGAAACAGTGAACCTTGCCAGTATGTCAACTACTTTCATAAAGGTGGAATTACCTACCAAGAAGAAGGACCCTTGAGACTTTACTATACCTTTTGTTGTAGGGGATAACATTGAAAGGAAAGGTCTCACTGACTTGGGGGCTAGCATCAGTCTTATGCCTTTAAGACTCACACAATGATTGGGACTGACTGATATGGTCATGACTAATATGAGAATCAAGTTGGTGGACCATACCTTCAAAAGGCCCGTGCGAGTAGTTGAAGATGTTCTGATTCCTGTGGGAAGATTTTTCATCCCGTGTGATATTGTTGTCATTGACACTATTGAAGACCCTAAATTCCCTATCATCTTCGGACGTCCTTTCTTGGCGATCAGGAGCGCACTAAATGATGTCGCGGAAGGCATCATAACTCTGAGGGTCAGAAATGACCACATTGATTTCTAGGTAAAAGACGCCATGAAGGGACCATCCCTGCTAAAATCTGCTTACTTCATGGATAGCTAAAACCAATATTGTGAAGAAGTAGAAGAAGATACAATAGTAGTAGACCCTCTTATGAGGGCGTTAAACAATCATGATTCAAAAATCAAAAACCCCGAGGTTGCTGAGATCCTTGACTACCTAAACCAAGATGAAGAAGATCTGAGCAAAGAAGAGGAAGTTATCGAGACAGTCAAGTATGCTTCTCTAGAATGACACTAGAGGAAGAGAAGGCACCTAAACCCAAACCAGAATTGAAACAGTTGTCAGAAGGGTTGAAGTACGAATTTCTTGATCACGAGGAGAGAAACCCTGTTATAGTTAATGCTAGTCTGACTGAAGAGAAATTGGAAAGACTTTTTAAGGAGCTAAAGCTCCATAGGCAATCTATAGGCTACTTAGTGGATGATATCAAGGGACTTAACCTTGCTTTATGTATGCACCGCATAAATCTAGAAGAGTCAGCAAAACCCCTGGTTCAACCCCAGAGGAAGATGAATCAAATGTTAAAAGAGGTTGTAAAGAAGGAAGTCATCAAGTTAAGAGTTGCATGTATTATTTACCCAATCAACGATAGCAATTGGGTGAGCCCTATTCATGTTGTACCAAAGAAAGTGGGGATGATAGTTGTGAAGGGTGATAAAGGAGATGAAGTAGTCATCCGAACTATCACTGGATGGAGAATGTGTATACATTATCGAAAGCTAAATCAGGTTACGAAGAAAGATCACTACCCGCTACCCTTGATCGATCAAGTTCTAGAAAGACTGACGCATCACGAATACTTCTGCTTTTTAGATGGCTATTCCGGGTTTTACCAAGTTCCTATCTTACCCAAAGACCAAGAGAAAACCACCTTCACTTGTATATATGGTACCTATTCTTTCCAAAGAATGTCGTTTGGACTGTGTAACGCTCCTGCAACATTCCAGCGTTGCATGATTTCGATGTTCTCAGATTTTTTGGAAGATATTGTGAATGTTTTTATGGATGATTTTTCTATATATGAAAAAGATTTTTATGGTTGTATGAAGAACCTATCGTTGGTCTTACAGTGCTGTGAAGAGAAGAACTTGGTCCTCAACTGGGAGAAATGCCATTTCAGGGTGCAAGAGGGCATAGTCGTGGGCCACAAGGTCTCAAAAAGAGGAATTAAAGTAGATGTCAGCAAGGTCGAAGCTATCTCTAGACTATCTCCACCTAAGTCTATGACTGGAGTGTGAAGTTTTCTTGGTCACACTGGTTATTATTGAAGATTCATAAAGGACTTTTCGAAGATTTCAAAACCCTTGTCAAATATGCTGATCAAAGATGTAGAATTTGATTTTACAAATGATTGTTTGAAGGCTTTCTAGACATTGAAGGTAGCACTTGTAACACCACCTATTGTTCAAGCTCCAGATTGGGAGCTACTCTTCGAGCTGATGTGTGACACTAGCGACTACGCTGTAGGAGCAATCCTGGGATAGAAGAAAGACAAGAAACACCATGTCATCTGTTATGCTAGTTGCACTCTTGACGAAGTGAAGATAAATTACACAACCACAGAGAAAGAAATGCTCGTTATCATTTTTTCCTTTGACAAGTTCAGGTCTTATCTGATTGGGGAAAAAGTAAAATTTTACATAGATCACGGAGCAATAAGATACCTAATGCAAAAAAAAGGACACTAAGCCTAGACTGCTAAGGTTGGTGTTACTTCTCTAAGAGTTTGATCACAAAATCATTGATAAGAAAGGGGCGGAAAATATAGTTGTCGACCACTTGTCAAGGATTGTCATCGAAGATAAGAATGAGCTTCCAGTCAATGATAATTATGCATATGAGGCTTTACTTATGATAGAATTCAATGAAAAAAAGTCGCCATGGTTCGCAGACATCTGCAACTATCTTGCTTGTGGGGAGTTACCCCTGAAGATAACATATCATCAGAAAAAGAAACTCTTTTCAGATATAAGGAACTACTATTGGGATGACCCGATGCTTTTTAAAAGATGCTCTAATAACTTGTACAGAAGATGTATCCCATACAAAGAGGTGCCTCACATCTTAAGGGAATGTCATTCTTCACCTTATGGAGGACACCTGACAGGTGGAAAGACTGCCGCTAAAGTCCTACAATCAAGATTCTACTGGCCTTCACTATTCAAGCATGTGGCTGCTTATGTCAAATCTTGCAAGGAATGTCAGATGACAAGGAATATTAGGAAGAGAAATGAAATGCCTATGGAAGAATGGGTTGAAGTAGAAGTTTTTGACGTATGGTGAGTCAACTACATGGGCCCATTTTTTCCATCCCAGGGGTATAAATACATCCTTGTCGTTGTCGACTATGCTTCAAAATAGGTTGAGGCTGTAGCTACCCAAATATGTGACTCCAAAGGATGTCATAAAGCTTTTTGAGAAAATAATTTTTCCAAGATTTGGTGTACCTTGTACTATGATTTGTGATGGAGGTTCCCACTTTGGGGAATAGCAGTTTAAAAATTTGCTGAAAAAGTACGGAGTCAAGCACAATGTTGCTACACCCTACCACCCACAGACTTCGGGGCAGGTAGAAGTGTCAAACAAAGAACTTTAGCAAATTCTTGAAAAGACAGTTAGCATAACAAGGAAGGATTGGGCGATGAGTTGGATGATGTTATGATCGTGATCTGCGGTCGCAATTTTTCAGATCGACACGGAAGACCGCGGTCGCAGTTTCACTTAAGCAAAAGCAAAACCGCGATCGCGGTTATAACCATGACCAGATCAAACAAGAGTCGGTTCTTTAGGTGAAACTTGAAATACTCAAAAGAAAAGGAACATATACATCAAAAAGAAGAAAACTTAAACTAAGAAAAAAAGAGAGACAAAATAAAGATTAACTTGGGTTGCCTCCCAAGAAGCACTTGCTTTAAAGTCTCTTAGCTAGACTTCATAAAACTTCAATCCTTGGGTACTACAGTTGGGTGTGGTAACCCTTCATTTCTTCTCTCATTGGGCTGGCTTTGTTCCTCCAAATTGATCTCAGATATTCTCACAAAGGCCTCATCTTTGTAGAGCCTTTTTATCCTATGGCCATTAACCTTAAAGATTCCAATTTTCTCTTCTTGGATGTCCATCACTCCTAATGGGTATATTTTTACCACAGTGATGGGACCTGACCACCTAGTTCTTAGCTTTACATGGAACAACTGAATTCTATAGTTGAAGAGGAGTACTTTGCCTCCTTCATGGACATCCTTGTTCTTTAGGTGGGTGTCGTGCCATACCTTTGTCCTTTGTTTGTAAATTCTTGCATTTTCATAGGCATGCAATCTCAATTCTTCTAATTCTTGCAGTTGCAGATAACGTCCTTCGCCAACCTTTTCCATGTCCATATTCAGAAACTTAATCACCCAGAGGGCTTTGTGCTCAAGTTCTAATGGCATACTCCCCAAACCCAAGCCTGAAAGGAGAGGTAAAAAGCCAAAAATAAATAAAGAAAAAAATATATGAGAGTTGTGCCCGAAAAGATACCAAAAGTTTCCACACGGACAGTATATTGATGCACTCATGAATGTACATATGTGATGCCCGTAAGTGGAATCCTGAAGCCAAGCTTACACACTGCCAATCCTGAATGGAATCTCACACAACCACCTGACTTAAAGTCAGAAGCCCAAAAAGGGAAACACTCTTCTTATGACAGTTGTGGGTGAGGATTTTAGGAGGAAGAGGAAAATACCTAAAAGCATTAATCCTACCCGAACACATTAGCATAGGGCCAGTTGTAAAATAAACAATTGGTGTGAAAGCTACCCTTTGAAAAAGATATGGCATTAGTACGGTCACTACCCAAGGGAGGGGGTGATACGTTGAGAAGGAGAAGCCTTTTACAATTGAAGGTTTGACAGAAAATTGAAGTGATGCAACTCTAGTTGAGGGGGGAGATTGAGACCTAAGGGTTTGGGTACATACCACAACAATCTTGATGCAAGAATGAGATATATATGTCATGTTATTATGTTGTCTTTTAAGATTGTTCATTCTTTCTCTCTCTGAGTTCTCGAACCTACACTTAACCTGAGGACAAGCTTGATTCTAAGTTTGGGGGAGTTGATAACTCTCTACTTTACATACATTTTATATATATTTTACACCACTTTTAGTATAACTTTCGTCATCTTTTCACATAATTTTTCTATCTTTTTGACTAAAACCACACGTGTTTTCAGGAACATCCATAGCTCGGGTCGCGGTTTTGGGGACCACGACCGTGGTACACTTATCTCTCAACCACAACCGTGGTTCTAGAGTACCCCAGAGACCTCAATCCTTAGGAAATAAGAGAAGAGAACACTGCGACCGCGGTTATCAAAAGACCATATCTGCGGTTATCAAAAGACCACAACCGCGGTTATCTCAAGACCGCGGTCACTAATGGACTCCCGAAGACTACGACTGCGGTTATCTCAAGACCGCGATCACTTATGGACTCCTGAAGACTGTGACTGCAAATACCATGGACCGTGGTTAGAGATGAATAAGGCATTAACCGCGATCGCGGTCTCTTCGCCACTTATCACCAGACCGCGACTGTAGTTCTAAGTCAGTGGAGTGCCTATAAATAGCACACCCATCTGTCTTGTCAAGACATCAGATCATATCAGATCAGGAGAGAGATCAGATCCTGAGGCCACAAAGTGCTAAAGCATTCCAGACTCATCTCTGACCATCCATACATCAGTCTTGGATCTCCAGGGGCAGAAGCTGAGGAGAGAGAAGATGGATTCCCACCCCTTCTTTGAGTGGAGAAGGCCATCCATGTGGTTGATCCAGATCTGAAGAAGTAGTGTGTAGTATCACATCTCTTCTCTTCCAGATCTATCATTTCATCTTGTTGTACCCCTTTCCCCCCTTTGTGGTATCTTATGGATCTATCACTTTGTAATGCCGTCATGTTGTTCGCAAACATGAGCAGCTAAACACCTTAACTTGGGTTGGGAGTAGCCACTAAGGCTCTCCCAACATGTATATTGTCTCTTTCTTTTGAATATACATATTCTTATCAAGGTTATCTCCATGCACCTCTTTTAATGCTTCACTTGTATGCTTAGCTATCATCTTGTGATGTTTGATTGTTGATATCTCGAGAGAGTAATATCACTTTTATCCTGTGTCATGGGGTGGTATGAATGCACGAGAGTGTTGGAATGCTAAAGCTTTAACCATTTCTTTTACTATGAGGTTTTGAGTTGTCATCTCGAGAGAGAGGCTTCTTTTAGACTTAGATCTATCTTCATCTCAAGATAGAGTGGAATAGACATTTGAATGGTTGCTTGTAATCTTGATATGAGTATGCAAGAGAGAGATAGTATTACATGTTGGTGAGGTCCTTTAGTTGGTGAACCCCAACCCGGGTTTTCACCATATACTTGTTTACAGTTTGTTTCTTTTGCTTCTTTTTGTTTTACTGTTCTTGTTTATGTGCTACCGTTCCTTAGGGAACATCTCTTTATCCCCTTTTTTGACTGGAGTATAAGAGTGTTTGATTCTGCGTTCTTAACATGACCAACCTTGTCCCTGTGTTTAACCCCGATCGCTACATCAGACCCCGTTTATCATTGCGAGGGCCTGAGAGTTGGGTTATCTCTTTAAAAGTCCAACTATTTTAATCCACTCCTTTTGGACGTGCGATTTAGGCCGGTCAAGTACCATTATTTCTATAAGTCATATCATGCATCATGATACACTCAGAATGGACCCAATAACCTAAATATGGATTAATATATAAGTGAAATCATTTAAATGTTTAATTCATGTTGCATTATAAATAATACACACATAATGATGAAGATATGAGTAATTATTAATTGGATTTGAATGAATACAAATAACAATTCATGATGAATCATGGGACTAATATATTTTATGTGACACTACTTTGATTTTCAACACAGTTGGAGATAACTGTTGTGTCAAAATCTAAGTTATTTTTTAATTGAAGAATGTAATGGGTAAAATAATTAAAGTATAGAAATCCTTAAATATGATGTACAATAACTCTTTGGATAACACAATGAGGTCACTAGGACTCTAAGTAATGAATGTTGATGATAATCATACAATATTATAATAAATACAAAGATAATTAGGCTAAATCCTAAAGACGAAGTATTAAAGGATAACTCTAAGCTCAAAGTCGGATTGATGGGGTCTTAATCAACTAAGATACCAAGTTTCAACCTAATTCAATAATGTTCCCTATCCCAATTTAATTAAAGAATGTAATCTTGAAATATGAATGGACTATAGTTCAGTATACCTTAAATCACAATTTCATTTCCACACGATTAACATCTCATATTTACCAAATTTCCTTGTCATGCTCTACCTTTCCCGATGGTTTTAGATGGATGGATATGATGGATTTATGTTTCTCTAGTTAGATATATTTCATTCGGTCTTTTCTCCTATCGGGAGCTCTAATACACTTGGGACTCTACATTCTGCAATTTTTTCCTCCTCTTCACTATATCTCTTCTATCCACCTCATCCCTTGCTACCTTTCTCATCACGTTCCTCTCTTCATCTCAAGGTTATCCATACTGAACTCAATAGAAGTTTATCACCCCGACATCCCAAATGCACCCTAGGTGCTTCCGACCCTTATTTTTAGTCTCCATTGGATTTCTGTCGCCTACCTATCACCCTAAAATCACATATAACCATTCTAAAACATCCTTGAGGCCCATAGAAAACCCTTGAAGTGTATGTTTTCTATCTACTACCTTGCTACTACTCTTCCAACTCTAATTTCCTTTGTATACTAGATCAGCTTCTCTAACAGTTCTCTGATGTCGATAAGGCTATGCAACTTCGCAGTTTTCTTCCTTATACCTCATAGAGGCTTCTCTTTATGGAAATTTCTTTAATGCAGGTGATCTTTTGTTTCCCTCTTTTACATTTTAATTCATGATTTTATGATCAAATTTTGTGATATTAGGCTTAGACCTATCAAATGGGTGGGTGGGTTAGATTTGGATTGTGTCATTGTGGGTTTGGGACTCGCGGGTGGGGGTCAAAAAGATGCATTTCTAAATGGGTGAGCAAGCACAAATCCAAACCTGACCCAGTGGGTTGTGGGTCACCCGCGGGTGCCCATATAATATGTGATTGAAAAAAATATTTTGCAAGTTGCTAACATTACGGTAAAAAGAAGGCCATTCTCTAGTATGTTGATATCAAATATAGTAAAAAAACAACCAACTACTATACATTGTTTCTATCAAATGATGTTGTTAAATTTTGTACAACCACTCAACCACATACCTTATTTTAGGTAAAATTCTCTAATGACAATGAAAATATACTAATGTATAATTATGACTGACATAATTAGAGTGATTAACTTGCACTACAACTCCATGTTAAGTTTAATAGAGAAATTATATAATGTAGTATATGTAGATCTATGTTACCCCACTATATCTCTCTAATGTCAAATCTTGTTGGGAAACTTCGAGTATGGAGTAGAACTCTTGAACAACTAATGTGTACCAGTAGATCATCATATTTATTATATAGTGGTAGATCAATTATATTAAGTAATTACTTAGTTAAGTTGGTCACCCGTTGGTTCCTGTGGGCCATCTGCAAAATCATCTAAATAAACAGGTGGGTATGGGTTTGGGTAAGTGTTGGAGGGTGGCAAATTTCATCACCTGAACCCAAATGAAATGGGTCAACCCATGGTGCCCACCGATTTTGACCCAATTTGTCAGGTCTAATTAGGCTATAAGTGATGTTTTGTGCTGGATCTTCCACTTTAACTATTGCTTGGTGTTTCTGAACATGATTAAAGTCATATATTTGTAGCTTATGTTACCTTGGGTGTCAAAAATCTTCCTCAAGAGAAATCATGGTGAAAGGAACCGTTGAAGCTATCACACAACTATTTATTACTCAAATCTAATCTCCAAGCGACTAGAAAGTCAGTTGTTAATGGGCCCAAGTGTCTGTTCCTAGGATGGTAATATCAAATTGGAAACATAGAAGTGTAAAAGATAAACACACATGATGAATTAAAAAGATGAAAGAACAACCATAATCTCAACATTCAACAAGTATTGTTTATTTACATGATTCCAATTACATATTGAAGATTAAAATTATATAAGTTTTCACATGTACACTAGATAGGATCTTACAACAAGTACACTTGAAAACCTGATCATAAGCCGGCAACTCCCAATCTATCCATGAACCTAAAATATATGTTAAACAAGCGGGTCAAAATAGAACATGTTGAGTATAGGGAATAAAGATCCATATTTATATGGTTTGCATATTTGAAAGAATTGTAGAAGGAAACAAAAAAAAATTAGTATTTGAAAAAATGAGAGCCATGTTTTATGTCATTTTACTCCAACTATACCAAACATATCATGTACAATACTACCATACTACATCATGATAGTTGATCAAGTAAATAAGCATACATACATATCTAGTTGCAAGAAATAAAGCCATAATTATATATTTATTTGAAGTCCATAACTTATTCAAAGATTGATAACCTAAATTTCATCTAGTCAAACATATTACCTGATTGGAAACAAGTTACATGCATGTATTAGATTCTGTTCATTAACCATATGTAGTTACATTTTTAGGGTTTTGGCCAAGTTAGGTTCAAAGTTGATTGTAATTAATTAGATGATATTTTACTAATTTACGGTCCATCATAAAGTTTTCATTCATTTTTCATGTCATTTCAAGGTACCATCTATTTTATATGATTATATCATGATTTAGGTCACTTACTTGTATATTAATGCAAAAGGATTCACAATAGAGCAACCAAGATCATGAGTCACCAGGACATAAGGAACATTCATAAAGATGGTTTAGATAAAAACTATTAGGATAGATGGATCACATAACACTATTTGGTGGATATCCCCAAGATATAGGCATCATGTATCCAACATTTGGTCCAACATTCTCACATACATTCAATCATCAACACAGTTTTCATATGCCATCAAGATTCACATGTGACTTAAGGAGGACATCCACATACACTTTATCATAAGGGTTAGAGTATTTCCAATTTTGAGAGGGGGGTAAAATAGATAAGGATCCACATAAGAAGGAAAAAGAACCACAATCCAAGTCATATAGGTCACATTAGAAAAAATAGGGTCACAAACACCACCATAGTGCAAGAGGGTTGTGCATAGGCATTAAGTTCTCTAAACATCATGAGGTCTCTGATTTTAAGGATGTAATAGGGTTTGATGCACAAATGGGGTTAAAGTCATCATTTGGTCAAAGCATAACAAGTATCAACATGAAGGGTCAACATTCATGGATTTAGGTGTCATTTGTGGTGAATAAGCGAGTAATAGTTTGATATTGTACACAATGTTACATGGAACCATAAAATTATGAATAAGAATTTGATAACATGAAGGTTAAATATTAGAAATCTAGGGCAACATAGATCATTAAAGTCCCTTTACAAGTCACTTATGTAAAACAGAGTCATCCAGAGTTCATACAAGGTGATTAGGGATTGCATTAAGTTCTAAGGTACAAAAGTTGCTAATTTTATAATTAGGATGTAGTTTGATCAATTAATATCCAAGCATTATCGTATTCATAACATTATTTATTCAAACATGTTCAAAGTTCATTAAACTAGGTATGAGATTTCCTCAATATTTAGGGTATAAGATCATTTTTAGTAGCTAAATCTCAAGATATATTGGAAGTCTTAAATCTGATAGGGGCCTATTACTTATCATTTTGTCAAGAATCTACTTTGTAGGCATTGATGTGGATCATCTCTCTTTGATCCAATGGCCAGAATAGAGGTTGAGGACCCTTGGTGGAATGCCTCTTCTTCTAGGGCCCACTCTCTAGCAACCTTCCTGGCCTGTGTATGGGTCCATGATTCCCTCCCTTAGGCTAGGAATGCAGGCTTCAGTAGTCTCTCAAGCATATGCCCTCTGCTCATCTCTTCCCTCTCCTGATTGCAAGTCACTTGGTCTCTATTCATCATGCGGGAACAAAGAAGAAATAGTGGATCTCATCCCCTACTATCTGGTGGTGGAAACACTTGCAATATTGTGGTCGAGCCTAGTACAGGGAATTCTAGATCTAGGGCATGGAATTTGTGCCCCTAATGCATTCTTAACTGCCAACCACACCTCCCAAGGTGGCATGGAGGAACATGGTCAAGCAGGATGGCTTATATGCTGCTAGAATTTGTGGGATAAGAAAAGAGGGAGAGGGTAATAATGCGGTCACAAAGGGTAAAATAAATATTAATGAAAAGAAGATAGTAGGAGTTGGAGGGGTGTAATAGGCATGGATCAAGGCTACTGTCCACTGGTAGAACTATACACATGCATTGTACAAGCCAAAGGAGGAAGAGAACACCAAAATTGTTGATTTTGGGCACAAGTTGTGGGTTGGAAATTGGAAGGGTGGGATCAGTTGAGACATATCTAGGAGGGATATGATTGGTTTAGGACCATGAGTCTGGATTATAGACCAAACAATGAGGTCACCCACCTAATTGGGCAGTGTGCACCCAGAATGGGCCCAATATGGATTAAAATTCAATTACGTCAAATAGATCAAGTTAAATTGACCCATGTTCATAAGTTCATTACTAGGGATCCAAAGGTCTAATTGAGGCCTTTTGTTATGCTCTTAGATCATAATAAAAACACTACAACATGAAATACACTATGGAGCAAGGTATGAAAAAATAATATTAAATCCACTTTTAAGATGGTGATCTATTGAGGAATACATAGTTAAATTTTGGAAATTAATGTCACATGTTGAATCACATGGTATAGTGTGACAAAATTGAGTCATCCAATTATTCCAATCATGTAATTGATATCTCGATTGGGTATAAAGGTCACTAATAGAGAGAGAAGGTGCATAAAGTTAGAGAGAGAAAGTTAGGTCATCACATGATTCCCTCTTTATAAGAATTTTTTCCTCAAAATTTGTGCATGAGCATAGTCAAGAGGCAAAATCAATATCCATCATGTTTAAGTAACCAACCCTATGTGCTAAGGTATCCCCCATCAAGGGTGAACACTTAAGTTTTTGTTATCTAGGTGTACTCAACTCGATTATATACATGTTACTTAGCGCTCCATAACATTTTGACATTATCTTTACATTAGGGTTTCCACATCCTTCATCCCCACAACATTAGGGTTTTGGGTAGGTTTTGTTCATATACTCATAATCTCAAGGTGTATTACCAAAATGTATGTTATCAATTTCACAAAAAACATGTTCAGGATCATGACTTCTAATTAAGGTTATCATGATTGTTATATTTCCTCATCACAATAAAGTTTCATGCATGGTTTAGATGACCCCCAAGATTCTACCATTCATAACTAATTAGGTTAATTACTTTTCATTTTGGGGTTTGCATTTAATCAATTTATGCATTGTGATTATTTGAGATAAGATCTCAAGGCATCACCATATGACATTCATGACTTCAAATCTACATATTTTATGGAAGGTATGGGTCGCAGATTAGGTCTAGAATTTGATTCTAATTTATTGTACATATATCATGTGTTTTTATCTTAAGTGAGATCAGTTTGTATATCAATCATCATTTTATGAACAACATTATTGTAAATATTGAGGTTTTTAAAATATCTCACTTTTATCTAGAAATATCTTCACAAGTGGGCCACTCAAGATAATAGCTATGTCAAGGCAAAATGTGCTAACCACCATAAACACATCCATATTAAAATTTCTACCCAACTTTCATAAACAATGACAACAACTAGATTCATTCACTTACGACCACTAACCCATGTATGAGGACATGTATATCACGCATAATATACATCATCTTTGGATTTTGTGACTTTCCCTTATATGGCCAACATATACTCTAATGCCTCTTTCTCTAGGCTTAAATTTTTTATTGGAAATCTAGGGTTCTACATTTTTCAAGGGAACTCAACATTAGGTGACTCAACTCATACACTCAGAAGTTTTCTAGAGAGAAACTCATCATTGCATATTTCGTCATTCATATTTTTAGCATTTCACATATATTTTGGTGGTTAGGTACTCTGACCTTCTCACATGTCAAGTTAACTCATTTTTGGAGTTTACCTACCATATGTTACATACTAGAGGTTCTTCTTTGTAAAGAGACTGAGGACATGTTGGTCCCAAACAATATTTCACTAACCATATCTCAACATATGCAAATTTAGGCACAAGAAAACATGAAAACCCACTTGGTAGGTGCAGTACATCAAACTAGCCACACACACCATACATGTATATAGACTTTCTAGGGTTGCAAGGTCAAACTAATTTCATGTCATTGAAACATATTGACCCTTTCTAGAAAAGAACTTAAGAAATCTTAGAGTAAGATCATATCATCAACATAGACATAAATAATTAACATCAACATCAACATTAACATCAAAATCAACATCATCATAAACATTAACATCAACATCAACATCAACATCAACATCAACATCAACATCAACATCAACATCAACATCAACATCAACATCAACATCAACATCAACATCAACATCAACATCAACGTCAACATCAACATCAACATCAACATCAACATCAACATCAACATCAACATCAACATCAACATCAACATCAACATCAACATCAACATCAACATCAACATCAACATCAACATCAACATCAACATCAACATCAACATCAACATCAACATCAACATCAACACCAACATCAACATCAACATCTACACCAACTCCAACATTAACATCAAGATTACACACCTAGGATACACCTACTAGCCTATCGTTTATCATGTCTCTAGACCACTCTTGAGACTACAACCAACATCAAAACACTCTCATCAAAATATATGTACATCTCTTTCTTATTAGTCACATGGACAGTCACAACCTTTCTGTGTGTGGTAACTTTTTTCATATGTACGTGTGTACAAATATTTGAAATAGGTTTTAATCATATTTGAAAAAGAAACATCATACTCTTTTTCAAATAAAACCAAAACCAAAAATGACTTACCACAATCATTAGGCAGTCTAGTACTGTGACACCTAGAGAAGTAAAAAGATAATGGTGCACACTTGTGTAGCTACCCTGGTCACGTAACATGAACAAATTTCTCACATCAATAATGTCTCCCCTCAAAAACCTACATCCCATGGTATAGGATAGAAGGAGGATAAAATAAAGGTTTGAGGGATTACACAAGTCAGGACCTAGTTATAGAACATCTAGGTTCTAACCTGGAGGCTAAGTGAACTTAGTCCACAAAGTAAAACTCATCAAGTTTCTACAATTGACATGTACACTTAAACAAATTTGTTTTTTACATGAATAATGTTTAGTGTAGTTGTTGTTCATGCTCTGATACCATATCTCACGTAACCATTTATTACTCAAATCCATCCTCTAAATGACTAGAAAGTCAATGGAGGAAGGACTCAAGCATTTGTCCGTAGGATGGTAATATCAAAGCATGATTGCAGAAGGGTTATTGATTAGCATTCATGAACAAATAAAAATATGAAAGAACCAACATAATTTCAACATTCTACATGTATTATTAAGAAATATTGTTTATTTACACAGTTCCATACATATTTAAGGTATAATTTTACAAGTTTTCTCGTGTACACTACCTAGGATTTACAATAAGTACACCTAAACACCTATTTACAATCCATCAACACCCAATCTATCTATGGTCCTAAAACATATGTGAAACAAGAACATAAACACACAACATGTTGAGTACATGGTAGAGAGATAGATAGATACATATGTATATATACATACCTTCATATATATGGTTTTCATAATTTGAAAGATTTATAGAAGGAAACAAATAAGAATAAATAAGTTAAGTACTTAGCATACTAACAACCCATGTTTTATGTCATTTTACTCCAATTACACCAATAATTTCATGTATCATGAGGCATTTGACCAGTTTTCCATTGGAAGGGTCTATGAGTGTGCTTAAGGCTCATGTCGTTATCGGTCCCTATCTATCAACATGGTCTTCCCTATCTTAACAACTCATGTAGGACACCCGGCCTTGTGTCCTTACTTGAAAAATATAGGCAGGTACACAAGATGTGTAATATGAAATTCTATATTATATGTTCAAGTTATAAAATCAACAAGACAAAGCATCAAGTGCAGTACTACAATACCACATGACAAGAATTGGGCAAGTAAACAAGCATACATACATATCAAGTTGCAAGTTACAAAGTTATAATCATATAATTATATGAAGAATGTACCTAATTTAGAGATTTGTAACCAAACTTATCCTTGATCATCTAGCCAAACACAACAACTCATTAAGAACAAGATTACATATATGTATTAGATTCCCATTATTATCCCTAACTAGTTCCATTTTTAAGGTTTTGGCCAAGTTAGGATCAAAGTTTCTTACTAGTACATGTGATGATTTTGTAATGATTTAGAGTCCATCATAAAGGTGTGGTTCATGTTTCATGTCATTTTGAAGTTCCATCTATTTATATGATTATATGAATATTCAAGTCACTCACTTGCATTTTAGGGAAAAAGGACACACAATAGATATACCAAAGTCAATATTAATCAAGACATGAACATCGATAATAAAAATTGGTTAACATTAGCTATATTAGGACATATGAACCACATATAAGGATTAGGTAGATATCCCAAAGATCAAGACATCGAGTATCCAATATTTGGTTCAAGACTATCACATATATTCAATCATCAACATAGTTCAAATATGCCATAATGATTCAACATGTGACATAGGTAGGATATACACATCCAAGTTATTATAAGGGATACAATATTCCTTGATGATACCGGAGGACAAGAGAAAAGGATCCACATAAGAATTAAGGAACAAGAACAACAATTCAAGTCATAAAGGTCACATTAGGCAAAATAAGGTCACAAACACCACTACAGTACAAGAGGGATAATCATAGGCATTAAGGTCACAACACATCATGAGGTTACAGATGCTAAGCATATACTAGGATTTGACTCACAAATGGGGTCAAATTAATCAGTTGGTTAAAGTATAACAAGCATCAACATGAAATGGTAAAATTAATGCATTTAGGTGTCATATGAGGTGAACAAGCAAGAAATAGCGTGGTCGAGGACATATATGTCACATTGAGTCATATAGTTACTAATTTTGAGGTGGATTAATCATTAGATAACATTAAGGTGCAAGGCTAGAAATCTAGGGCAAGTACATCATTAAAGTCCCATTACAAGTCCCTTGTGCTCAAAAGATTCATCACATGCATGCAAGGCGATTAGGGATTTCCTTACATTCAAAGATACACAAGAGCTATTGGTTTGACTATTAGGAAGTAGTTTGAGAAATAAAGATCCAAACTCTATCATGGTCATACATCAATTATATTAAAAAATGTTCAAAGTTCACAAAACTAGGAAATTAGTGTGATTTTGTGAAGATTTAGGTATGAAACAATTTTTAGTAGCTCAATCACATTTTTCTATTTAATTTTCTGAATTGTAAGTTTTATATTGGAAAAGGGATCTATTAGTTATCATTTATTGCAGGAATCTACCTTTTAGGCATTGAGCTAGATCATCTCTCACTGTCCCAATGGTTAGCACAAAGGTTGAGAACCATTGGCAGGGCACCTATTCCCCTTAAGTCTGCTTTCCTACGGCCTTCCCAACTTGTGAGCTAGGTCTGAGCCAGCATCCCATGGACCTTCAGTGCACACTCCGACAGCATCTCAGGCCCAGTCCCACTAATCATTTCTTCCACTCCATATCTTAAGTCTTGTGCTTCCAAAATGACATCTGACTAGGGACATAATAAGAATGTACAAACTCTTAGCATCCGTATGATCTCATCGTCCAGGTCCTTAACCTGAAAGCATACGTCATTGAGTATTGTCATTCTCTAGACATTCAATTTGTTCTATCATTATCTCATATGAATGAACCAGAAAGAATTGAAAGCTTGCCTTTGATCTTTATCAAATCAATCCTAATGTATCCCACCAATCATCCCATGATTGGCTCTCAGGGCATACATACCAACAATTAGGTCTTTTGATCAAAATAAGGGCATAATACTTCGAGTTTGGGCCAATATTGGCCAAGTGGGTCATATTTAGATCAATTTGTGTTGGATCAATGGGCTCTAGAGGGGGTGAATAGAGCTACACACACTTCACAAAATCAGTTAGACCACCAATTTAAACTTAGTGCAGAAACTAAAACAAGAGCAATTTCATGTCCTAATCTATCATTCAAAGCAAGGATAAGAGACAATGAATAGCAAGCACTTGGACATGTGGTTAGAGTGGTTCCACGTCCTAAACTTAGGAGCGATGTCAGTCCACTACCTAGAGTTGGTTAGACTCTAGGATTTGCAACTTGGTCCTCTTATATATCACAATAAGATTACAAGATACATAAACCACACAACCAAGGACTTAATTTATCAAGCTAAGATCTTCTACCTTTCCAAGGACTTACCCACTAAGCAAGATTCTTCATCCTTCTTCAAAGGACTTACCCAATCTTACCTTAGTCTTCGGCCTTGTAGTATTTACCTATCTTGCTTGAGCTTTGCCTTGCACCTATCCTTCTCTTGGAGAGCTTCTCCACGTTTCACCTTCACCAAGGGATTTGGAGCAACAAGCTATCTTCACTCTTGAAGATCAGCCATCATCTTTACCTTCACTTGGAGAAGAACAACAACAACCTCTCTTTCACTTGGAGAAGCAGCCTCAATCAATCTTCAAAGGGAATAGGAGGTAGGAAGAGAGAAGGGAGAGTTGTACATCATACAAGGGATAACTCTCATACATATGGACCTAACTCACTCATAACTCACGAATTTATCTTTAAGGTAGAGAGAGAAAGGGGCTCAAGGGTGTGGAACACTCTCAACTAGGCTAGAACCAAGTTTGCAATGGAAGAGCAGCTTGGAATGAACTCCAAGGGGTTCTATTTATAGTTGAGGGTGTCCCTTTAAGATGTGGGACACTTGGACACAAAAATAGCCATTTTTTGTTCAAGAAAATGACTCTATTTTTGCCCAAAACACTCACCAATGGTCACATCACTTTCTTCTGCAAATTCCGTACAGTGCAATCGGTCGAGTTTTAATGGGGATAACTCAACCGATCAGGTAAAAGACAAAACCGATATTCAAATGATTAGTCGAGTTTTTCCTGACAAAACTCGACCGACCATTTACACTAGAAATGGCATGTTACCTGATCGGTCGAGTTCTGTGAGTGCACAACTCGACCGATGCAATCTTTAGAAAATCGACCAAGGATGATCGGTCGAGTTTCAAGCCTGGGAAACTCGACCGACCAAGTGCCTGTAATCCATTTTCTAATTTGTAATTAAAGTGATTAGCACTTGGTGAATTTTGTCCCAAACAATTTTTCTCTTCTAAGTTAAAAGTCAATTCATCATTACAAGTGATTACATAGATGTTTTAGGGTCGTTTACATAGAAATCCCAAAATGCACACTTGTAGCCATTTTGACTTGAACTTGACCCATTCTAGGGTTTCAGATTTTAGATCCTTTTCATGTACCTAATGCATGCACACAATCTTAAACACACATATTAGATACATATGAGTGGAATGGTTAAGTCATTATCAAAATATAGGTAATGTATAACCTCTAGGTCAACATTCTCCCCCTTTTTGACGATGGCAAACCATTCCTCAAACATATTGAAAAGGATAAGAAAGTTATACCCTTGCCTTGTGAATTAGGGGGATTCATGATAAGAACAATTTTGAATTGCTCCCCCTTAAACTATGTTTCCTCTCACCTGCATGTTAGTTTCTCTACACATGGCAATACCTATATCTATGTAATATGTAATCCTTTGCATGTCTCATGATCAATCAGTTAATTAACAAGGAAATGATCACTTAAGCAAGAAAGCAATAGTATAACAACAAGAAACAATATGATTGAGTCTCAAACCACTAGATATTTCTCCCCCTTTTGACATTATCAAAAAGGTAGGGGGGTTAGAAGAGAAAAAACTAGGTCTTCTCCAAAAACTCAACCAAACATAGATGCAAGAGAATAGGCAGTAGTTAAAAAGCAGAATGCACATAACCACAAAGCAAGTCATAATCAAAATATAGCGCAAACTAGCACCAAGCATAGGATAAAATAGAGTACATAGCTAAAGTGCATATCGATGATTTTACAACTGAGAAAGATGTCTTCATGAAAACCAACTACAACCATAAAATGAGAAAGTAGATATAAGGAAATAGTACAGCTCAGACTAATGTGCCAGGATGTTTTTTATACAAAATAGTCTAGAAAGATGTATATGATGGACATGCTAGACTAAACGCTAAGAAACCACCTAAACGTCTAAGCTATCTATGTCAATTGTATCCTCATCGTCCTCACCAGGGTGGTAGTCCTCATCCCCATATGAAGGTGGAGCAATAGTGCCAGCATCAGATCCAGCACCATGACCACTGTCTTCGTCGGAAGCATCCTCACCATCACCGTCTTCAACATCAGCATCCTCATCAACATCCTCATCTTAGTCAGGCATCTCCTCATCATCAGGAGGACCAAAAGAATGATCGGGCCAGTAGGCATTCTACTCGGCCCACGACATGCCAAGCGCAAGAAGCTCCTTGGCCTACAGGAAGGACAGAGCATATTCATTCAAGGAGGCTAGCAGAGTGGCCAGGGGGCCAGCAGGTAATGGCAGGAATGCAGGGGCAGAACAACCAGCAGCATACGGTGGCAGAGCGGCAGCGGAAGCCTCGGGAGTAGGGAAGTAATGCTCATATGCATAAGAAGCATATGCCCTACTTGGGTATGGCTGGTAGATGGGGTAGGGTTTAGCACAGGATAGGTTCATGGTGGACATGATTGAACACAAATCCTGGTGCAGGTGTTCCTGAACCTGACGGTTGTACGCTTGTTCATGCATCATATATCCCAGAAGGGTTTCATTGGATGCACAGAAGGATGCACGACTAGGTCGGGGATGTGGCTGCGGAGGTGGAGCATGGGTGCAGGAGGGAGGGACAATAGAGGTAGAGGCAGAGGCACCAGCGGCAGGGGAAAAGATAGGAACAACCTTCTGAAGGATGGTTTCACTAATACAAACTCCTTTTCTAGCAACCGGGTAATGGAAGTCAGAAATGAGAGATTTATCAGTGGCGAACTGGAAAAGACCACAAATCAGAGCTGGGTAGGGGGTAGGTGCCCTTGGTGTTCTTTCCGGTGTTGAAACAGGTCATGTGGTGCAAGATATATCTAGCCCATTTGACACCTATATTGTTTAGCAAACAATACATAATGACCACGGTGTTTTCCTCAATGTCCATTTGATTTCGCTTAGGAAGGACATTATAGTTAATCACCAGGGCCAATATGCGCCTCTAAAGGTCAAGAGAGGATGAAGGCAGGGTTGACCTCTTCTTGTAAGCCACGTAGGGTTTCTTTAAAAACCGATGCATGTCTGGTAGAGTCAATTCATGGTGTTTATAAAAACCTTCCGGGTCAAGAAGATCGAAATACTCGCCATAGTCCTTATGCCAAGTGTTGTTTTCCTCGTCCCCGGCAAGATAGAAGTTGAAAGTTTCCTTAGAGAGTTGAAAACGTCGACCGACGATCATCAAGGTAAGAACTATTTCGGTATTCGGCGGGGGAACGAGCATATCGTAGTTCCAACGCAGGTTTGTGTAGAACTCGTGTACTGCCTTGGTGCTAGACAACTGATTGTTAAAGCAGTCACGTTTGATCGCAAGGGCAGACAAGTGGTGGCAGGCGAGAAGCCTCGAAACAGAGGTAATAACCTCTTGAAAATGATTGGCGTCAACCAAGGGGCGAAACGGAAAAGGAGATCGGGGAAGAAGATCCTTATACCGATTTACCGCATCAATAAACACAAAGGAGGTGGTATCGAATGGAATCAAGCGATTTGTCGAGGAGGAGGCTGCAGCATTGTCGGGAGCAACACATTTTCATCTATGGGAAGTCATTGACACGAAAACAAGGACAAAAACATGCACACGAGCAAGATCAAACCTCAAACGCCGAAGAAAACCCACCATGAGCTCCTGGGAAGGTCAAGAACGGGGTTGCTAGGTCACCCTAGGGTTAGGAACGGGAGGTTTAGGGTTGGGGGTGAGAGCTCGGGGCTTAGAGACAAGGAATCCGTCGGCTATTTTCTAGTTGCAAGGGAAAATAGTCGGCCGATCCTAACTTTTAAGTTGGCACAGCCCGTCGATCGGTCGAGTTCTAAGGGTGGCAAACTCGACTGAACGGTCCACTAAAGAACTACTCTCGGCTCCTGATCGGTCGAGTTTTCCAGGGTGGAAACTCGACCGAAGGTCAACCTGACCTAACAGTCTCATTCTTAGATTCTAGCCATATACAAGCCAATTAAATTCATTTTTCCATTCTATTATGCATAATTAACATACCTAGGCACATTTAGCTCATCATTGGGCACTATCTAGCGATAAAACACAAAATTCGATAAAAAAACCCAAAAGCAAGCAAAAACTAAGCATGTTGACAGTCAAGTTAAGCACAAACAAGCATATACAAGCAAAGCAATATGATGATAGACATGAGCAAGCATATAGGAAAGAGACTACTAGCTAGATCATATGGAAAGATCATTCAAATCAACAATAATCAATTTAGATTGAATAAAATTAAATTGATCTCTAGCTAGAGGTTTTGTAAAGATGTCTGCCAATTGATTTTTCATGTCCACATGTGTGATATAGATATCTTTCTTGGCAATGTGATCACAAAAAAATGATGGCGAACCTCTATATGCTTGGCTCTACTATGCAATATAGGATTGTAAGATAGATTAATTGCACTAGTATTGTCACAAAAGATAGGGGAAGCATCAAAAAATATGTTAAAGTCTTGGAGCATTTGCTTCATCCATAGCACCTGTGCACAACAACTCTCGACTGCAATGTATTCAGCTTCAGTAGTTGATAATGCCACCGTACTTTGTTTCATGGAGAACCAAGATACTAAGCATGGTCCTAGAAGGAAGAAAGTGCCACTTGTGCACTTTCTATCAACCAAACACCCTACATAATCCACATCACTATAAGATCTAAGAGTAAAATCCCTTGATTTAGGATACCATAGTCCAAAATTTTGAGTTTTGGTTAAGTACCTCAAAATCCTCTTGACAGCAATAAGATGTGAATTCTTAGGTCAAGATTGAAAGTGAGCACACAAGCCAACACTAAACATAATATCAGGTCTATAGGCAGTTAAATAAAGTAAACTTCCAATCATACCTCTATAGAGCTTCTCATCTACCTTTTCACCTTCTTCATCTTTGTCAAGTTTGGCGGTATTTGACATGGGTGTATTCATCAGCTTCATATTCTCCATCCCAAAGCGCTTGAGTAGTTCACTTGTGTACTTGACTTGGTTGATGAAGTTTCCTTCTTTTGTTTGCTTGATTTGAAAGACGAGGAAGAAGGTCAACTCACCCATCATGCTCATTTGAAACTCACTCTGCATAAGAGAACTAAACTCCTTGCAAAGATCAAGATCGGTCCCGCCAAAAATGATATCATCAACATATATTTGAATTATAAGAAAATGGTTAGAAGTGTGTTTTAGAAACAAGGTAGAATCAACTTTTCCCATGACATACCTGTTATCTAACAAAAATTTCTTTAGTTTCTCATACCAAGCTCGAGGTGCTTATTTGAGTCCATAGAGAGCTTTTTGCAACAAATAAACATGATTGGGTAACTTGTCATTTTCAAAGCCTGGAGGTTGAGCAACAAATACTTCCTCCTCGATTGTACCATTCAAAAATGCACTTTTAACATCCATTTGATATAACAAGAAATTTTTGTAACTAGCAAAGGCAAGTAGCATACGAATAGATTCTAATCTAGCAACATGAGCATATGTTTCATCAAAATCAATACCTTCCTATTGGTTGTAACCTTGTGCCACTAACCTTGCTTTGTTTCTTACTACTTTTCCATGCTCATCTAGCTTGTTGCGGTAGACCCATTTGGTGCCAATGATTTTTCTATCACTTAGTCTTGGCACTAGGGTCCACACACGATTCTTCTCGAATTGCTCTAGCTCTTCTTGAATGGAAAGGATCCACTCATCATCACCAAGGGCTTCTTTGATGTTCTTTGGCTCTAGTTGGGAGATGAACGCACTATCTTCTTGTTCTTTGTTTGGGGAAGCTCATTTCCTTACTCTCTCGAACGGGTTTCCAGTGATCAACTCCTTGGGGTGATTCTTTGCAAAGCGGGGAGTGGGATCCTTCTTTTCTTCTTCTTCTTCATCTATCACCTGCTTACCTTTGTTTTTGATGTTGAGGTCTTTTAATATGGGAATTAATTCATCTGCAACATCATCATCACCAATATGCTTGCCAACAATAGGGTTAGTTTCAATAAACTTAACATTGATAGATTCTTCAATTTTAGACAATTCAATGTTGAATACTCTATATGCCCTACTAGTAGTGCTATAGCCTAGGTAGAAAGCCTTATAGGATTTTGGATCAAACTTGTCGAGAGAATCCTTCGTGTTTAAAACAAAACAAGGACATCCGAAAACATGAAAAAAATCAATGGACGACTTCCTACCACACCATAGTTCATAGGGGGTTTTCTTGAAAGAAGGATGTGTGAAAACTCGGTTTTGCACAAAGCATGACGTGCTAACAGCTTCAGCCCAAAACTTCTTAGGGGTGTCATACTCAAGAAGCATGGTCCTAGCCATCTCTTGTAGCGACCTGTTCTTTCTCTCTACAACCCCATTTTGTTGAGGTGTACGAGGAGAAGAGAAATTGTGCGAATAACTGGATTTCTCCCAAAAATGCTCAAAAAGACCATTTTCAAACTCTCCCCCATGATCACTACGGATAGAAACAATTCGGCAAGAAGCTTCATTTTCAACCCATTTGCAAAAGCTTGAGAAAACATCAAGAGTATCACTTTTAGAAATGAGAAAGAAGGTCAAAGTATATCGAGAGAAATCATCGACAATAACAAGACAATACTTGGAACCACGAAGCATTTGAGTTCTCATTGGTCCGAATAGATCAATATGAAGAAGTTCAAGAACTCTCTTGGTACTCATGATTCCTTTGGATTTGAAGGAGGATTTGGTTTGTTTCCCTTGTGTACAAGGTTAGCATTCCTCATCCTTATCAAAATCCAATTTAGGAAGTCCTCGAACCAAATCCTTTTTGTTCAACTTCTTCATTTGATGCAAATTCACATGACCCAAACGACGATGCCAAAGAGAAAGATCGTTTTTATCCACAACCAAGCATCTATTTAGCATGGGCTTAAGAGCATCAAGAACAATAACATAAAGATTACCATTTCTAGTTCCCTTATATATAACATTGTAGGAGAGGGAATCTAGAAGCAAGTATTCTAAGGAAGTAAATAACACAAGGTATCCATTATCACAAAGTTGACTAACACTAATTAAATTATCATGTAGGCCATCAACAAGCAACACATTTTTAATACATAGTTCATTGCCTACATCACCCTCACCTATAACCTTACCCTTCTTGTTATCCCCGAAGGTTACCGATCCTCCTTTCTTTTTCACAAACTTGTTGAAATGGTTGATTTCTCCAGTCATATGCTTAGAGCAGCCACTTTCAACAATCCATCTCTTATTAACCTGCAAGAAAGAAGGATGGCAGAACCCAACTCAAACTTTGGGATCCGAGGTTAGCTTGGGGACCCATTTCATCTTTGGGTTGGTCCCCTTGGGCTTGTAAGGACAATAAGTGGAATAATGATCATCACATTTGCAATTCACACAAACCATAGGGTTCTTAGAGCCGGAAGTCTCTCCATGGAAAATGGGAGGTTCCACACTCTTCTTCTTACCCTTATTCTTGCTCTTTTTCTTACCTTTGGGAGTAGTCTCATCATATCCCAAACCACTAGTACCAACCTATTTGGTAGAGTGTTCTAGGACATCATTGAGGGATTTCTTTCCCGAGAGAAACCTTTGCAAAGTAGATCTTAACTTAGCATTATCATCACTAAGATTTATAACAGTAGTAGAAAGACTAGCAAGATATTCTCTAGCATTTAAGAACAACAATTTCTCTTTGATAAGCATAGACTTCATCTCTCCTAGCATCATCAATAAGCTTGAGTTCTACATTTTCAGTTTTAAGAGTATCAAGCTCATCTAGGCACTTTTGGTTTTCTATCTTAAGATCTTCAATATTTTTAAGATAAACACCATTCTCAACCTCTACTCCATTGTATTGAAGTTCAAGGTCAAGAAATTGCCCTTGCAAGGAATCTATGCTATCAAGATGCAATTTTTCATTTTTATCAAGAATATCAATCTTGGCATAAAGATCATCAACTATTTTGCCTAATCTTTTCCTCTTAGACTTACATTTAGCAAAACATGATTGTCATTCATTAAGCATATCAATGATAGATTCTTTAGGCAGCTCTAGCAAATTAACTTCACTTACCTTGCTTACATCACTTACCTAACATACATCTTCACTAGTGGAGGCCATGAGAGCTAAGTGGCATTCTCCGTCTTCAAAGCTTGAGGAGCTTGAAGACGACTCCTCCCATGCCGCATGAGCTGCATCTTTGAATCTTCTTTTCTTCTTGTCTTTCCTCTTGTACTTGGCTTCTCTCTTGTATTTGTCATCTTTCTTGTACTTGTCATCTTTCTTGTGGTTGCTCTTGTGATGACTCTTCTTAGTCTTTGGGCAGTCACTCTGGTAGAGCCCTTTTTAACCACACTCATAGCATCTTGGAGTTGAGGAGGATGGCTTGCTCTTGAAGTGCTTCCCTTTTGAGTAATTTTCTTCATGCTCATTGGAACCTTCATCTTCACTTGAGGAAGGGCTGGGAGACTTCAAGGCAAGTTGTTGTTGTCGGACCATTTCTTCGACTTGTGCTTTGAAGGTTGTTTCCTTTATCTTCTTTGACTCTTTTTCTTCTTTCTTCTCTTCCTCTTCTTGCTTGTCAATCCTAGGTTCATGGGCTTGGAGGTTACCAACCAGCTCCTCGGTTGACAACTCACTCAACTTGTACACTTCTTCAATTGAAGTAACCTTAGGCTCCCATCTCTTAGGAAGAGATCTCAAGGTCTTGGCGTTGATAGTACCTCTATCCATAACACTCCCAAGAGCTGCCAAGTTGTTCAAGATGACATTTAGCCTAGTGTACATATCCTCCAATCTCTCATTCTTACCCATCTTGAAGTTCTCTAGAAGACCACCAAGCATGTAGACTTTGGCCTCCTTCACTTGCTCGGTTCCTTCATAGGTGACACATAATTTGTGCCATATCTCATGCGTTGTGTCCCAAGAAGAGATCCATTTGAACTCGAATGGAGTAAGAGCGGCGTAGATGATGCTCACAACTTTGGCGTTGAGTTGGGCACACTTCATCTCTGCTTCCGTCCATGTGGTGATGTCCCCTTTTGGATCTACATATTTGAGGTGGACAATCTTCCACATTTCGTAGCTCACACCTTGGAGGTAGAATTGCATTCTCCTCTTCCAATATAGAAAGTTTGTGTCATCGAAGACCGGGGGTCTCATGGAGAAGCTTCCTTTAAGGTTGACTGACCCAAGAGCCGAATCACCCATCTTCTCCTACTTGTTGAAGTAGCTTGGAGAAGACCTGCTCTGATACCACTTGTTGGATCAATGGGCTCTAGAGGGGAGGGGGGGTGAATAGAGCTACACACACTTCACAAAATCAATTAGACCAAAAATTTAAACTTAGTGTAGAAACTAAAACAAGAGCAATTTGATGTCCTAATCTAGCATTCAAAGCAATGATAAGAGACAATGAATAGCAAGCACTTGGACAGGTGGTTAGAGTGGTTCCACGTCCTAAACTTAGGAGCGATGTCAGTCCACTACCTAGAATTGGTTAGACTGTAGGATTTGCAACTTTTTCCTCTTATATATCACAATAAGATTACAAGATACATAAACCACACAACCAAGGACTTAACTTCTCAAGCTAAGATCTTCTACCTTTCCAAGGACTTACCCACTAAGCAAGATTCTTCAGCCTTCTTCAAAGGACTTACCCAATCTTACCTTAGTCTTCAGCCTTGTAGGATTTACCTATCTTGCTTGAGCTTTGCCTTGCACCTATCCTTCTCTTTGAGAGATTCTCCATGTTTCACCTTCACCAAGGGATCTGGAGCAGCAACCTATCTTCACTCTTGAAGATCAGCCATCATCTTCACCTTCACTCAGAGAAGAACAACAGCAACCTCTCTTTCACTTGGAGAAGCAGCCTCAATCAATCTTCAAAAGGAATAGGAGGTAGGAAGAGAGAAGGGAGAGTTGTACATCATTCAAGGGATAGCTCTCATACATATGGACCTAACTCACTCATAACTCATGAATTTATCTTGAAGGTAGAGAGAGAAAGGAGCTCAAGGGCTTAGAACACTCTCAACTAGGCTAGAACCAAGTTTGCAATGGAAGAGCAGATTGGAATGAACTTCAAGGGGTTCTATTTATAGTTGAGGGTGTCCCTTTAAGTTGTGGGACACTTGAACACAAAAATAGCCATTTTTTGTTCAAGAAAATGACTCTATTTTTGCCCAAAACACTCACCAACGGTCACATCACTTTTTTCTGCAAATTCTGTACAGTGCAATCGGTCGAGTTTTAATGGGGATAACTCAACCGATCATGTAAAAGACAAAACTGATATTCAAATGATCGGTCGAGTTTGTCCTGAAAAAACTCGACCGACCATTTAAACTGGAAATGGCTTGTTCTTTATCGGTCGAGTTCTGTGAGTGCACAACTCAACCGATGCAATCTTCAGAAAATCGACCAAGGATGATCGGTCGAGTTTCAAGCCTGGGAAACTCGACCGACCAAGTGCCTGCAATCCATTTACTAATTTGCAATTAAAGTGATTAGCACTTGGTGAATTTTGTCCCAAACATTTTTCTCTTCTAAGTTACAAGTAAATTCATCATTACAAGTGATTACATAGATGTTTTAGGGTCATTTACATAGAAATCCCAAAACGCACACTTGTAGCCATTTTGACTTGAACTTGACCCATTCTAGGGTTTTAGATTTTAGCTCCTTTTCATGCACCTAATGCCTGCAAACAATCTTAAACACACATATTAGATACATATGAGTGGAATGGTTAAGTCATTATCAAAATATAGGTAATGTATAACCTCTAGGTCAACAATTTGGTCTTACTTAGATCATGTTATGTGTGCTTTATCTTAACTAGGGATTAACTAAGATCACTACTAACTTATTATACATGGATTTTGTGATGTATTAAACTACCACTAAATGTAGATGTGTAAGACTAACCAAATATATGCAAGAAAATTAAAATTTCAAGAAAAATCTATGTGCATATAATTCCTATATAGGTTCCCCATGGTTGTGGAAGACTTCCTAGCCGCCTTGATGTTAATTAATTTCTATGCTAAAGCAAACAAATTATATGTCTAGTCATCTTCATATATAAATTACATATTCACTCTGGACCATATCTTTTTATCATTCATAGGCAAACATAAACAACAATGTATATCAAAGGACACAAATGTGAAATAGGAAATAAAAATATAAATATTATTATCATTATTACTTCCTTAGTCATTAATGAGCATGACTACAAACCACAAAATTGTGTCTAGGTCTACTATGTGTTGGAAAGGCCTCAAAACATAAGAGCCTATGCTCTTGGATGACCTGGATAGGAACCAAAGGCCTATAAGGCCACATTCAACCCAGTTTAAAACTTAATTAGTATTATTTTATCACGAATTGGGTTAACTTAGGATAACTAACGACTTTTTAAGTTTGTAATGGGTCTGATTAGGATAAGTGAGGTTTGATTTAGGCCAAATAATATCCGTTTTGACCAACATGTCTGTTTTGACCAACATAGGTTTTATTTTGCTTTGTTTCAGGTAAAGTTAAGGAAAATGGGTCTAAAAGGGTCATCTTACACCAAATTTGGTCTTTTCAAGAGTTAGATAAGTAAGGTATGTTTTAGGACAAATAATGTATGATCTTCCCAAATAAATTAGGATTGACCAACATATGTTTGTCTTATGTTAGTTCAGGACAAATTTGGGTATTTTGGGCCTGAAAGAGTTATCTTACGCCAAATTAGGTCTTTTTAAGAAAAATAAGGGCATAATACTTCGAGTTTGGGCCAAATATTGGTCAAGTGAGTCATATTTAGATCTATTTGGTCTTACATAGGTCATGTTATGTGTTCTTTATCTCAACCAGGGATTAACAAAGATCACTAATAACTTATTATACATGGATTTTGTGACATATTTAAATATCACTGAATGTATATCAATAAGACTAATAAAATTTATGCAAGAAAATTAAAAATTTCTAGAAAAATATAAGAGTGTATAATTCCTATATAGGTTCCCCATGGGTTGGAAGACTGCCTAGCCGACTTGACATTAATTAATTTCTATGCTAATTCAAACAAATTAGATGTGTATTCATCTTCATACATAAATTACATACTCACTCTAGACCATATCTTTTTGTCATTCATAGATGAACATAAAACAACTATCTATATCTAAGGATGCTAATGTGAAATAGGGAATAAATATATAAATATTATTATCATTATTACTTCCTTAGTCATTAATGACCATGGCTACAAACCACAAAATTGTGTCTAGGTCTTCTATGTGTTGGCAAGGCCTCCAAACATAAGAGCTTATGCCTTTAGATGACGTGGGTGGGAACCAAAGGCCTATAAGTCTGAATTCAACCCAATTTAAAACTTAATTAGTCTTATTTCAACATGAATTGGATTGACTTAGAATAACTAAGGAATTTTTAGGTTTGTAATGGGTCTGATTCAAGATAAGTGAGGTCCAATTTAGGCCAAATAATGTCTGATTTGACCAATATAGGTTTTATTTTTCTCTATTTTAGGTAAATTTAAGGAAAATGGGTCTAAAAGTGTCATCTTACACCAAATTTGGTCTTTTTATGAGATATAATGTCTATTTTAGGAAAAATCAAGTATGATTTTCCAAAATAAAGTCGAATTTGACCAACTTGTGTGATTCATGTTAGTTTAGGGAAAAGTTGGTTATTTAAGGTTTGGAAGAGTTATATTACACCAAATGAAGTCTTTTAAGTAAAATAAGGGCTTGATAGTTCAAGATTAGACCAAATATTGGTCAAGTGGGTCAAATTAGAATCAACTTGGTCTTATTTAGGTTATTTTATGTGTGATTTATCTCAACTTGGGAATAATTAAATCATTCATAACTTCTTATACATGGATATTGTCTTATATATTAAGATGCCACTGAATGTATACATGTCATACTAACCACATATATGTAATATTTTTAGAAGATGCCTAGAAGTGTTTAGGATCCCACCTAAGTCCCCAAAATCAAACCCATACCCCTAAGGTTTGAATGTAACTGAATTATATCTAAGTAAGACTGTAAGACTAACTAAATAAATCTAAAAAAATGAAAAATACCTAGAAAACCAATACGAGCATTATCCCTATATAGGCATTCCTTGGGTGTGGAGGACTACCTAGTCGACTTGACATTAATAAACTTTGAAGAAAAAATAAATAATATATATAGGTATTCATCAACAAATAAAAATTACATATCGACTCTAGACCGTATATTACTATCATTCATAGCATGAACACATACATAAATGTATATCAAAGAAAGAAATTCTAAAACAATGAATAAATATATAAATACTATTGTGGTTATTACATCTTTAATCATCAATGTGCCTTCTTAGGAACCGCCAAAGTATGTATGGTCCCCAATGTGTTGCGTAGGGTCTCCAAACATAGGAGTCAGACCCTTAGATGACCTCAGTGGGAACCAAAGGCCTTAGAGCCAATTTTAACCCACTTCAAAGCTGAAATTATCTAATTTGAGGATGAACTAGCTAAAATTTAAACTAAATAAGGTAATTTCATGTTTGCAAAGGGGATTATTAAGGCCAAATGAGTCATATTCTAGCTATAATGTCTGATTTGACAAACATAGGTTCCATTTTGGTCTATGTAGGGAAAAGTTGAGGGGTTGCATCAAAGAAGGCAATCTTATACCAAATTAGAATTTTTTAGTTGACGTGCCTTTAACCATATTTTACAAATAATTAATAGTATATTTTTTCCTATGTTAGACTAAATTGCATCAATGGTTTATCTAAACTACAACAAGTACAATGAGAAGCATGGAGAATATATGTCAAAATGAACTTCAAGGGGGATAACACAATAGTCATTAATAAATTAACAGCAAGTTTTTATTACCGTGACATTTTTAAAGTTGTACCTATGAGTGTCATCAAAGTCTAGAATATAATATTTCCTATTTATAAGTTAAGATACAAAAGAGGGTCATAGGACCATATGATAAACACTTGTTTTGCTCAACACATTGTGTAAGGAGACGATTTTGTACACACAAATTTGTTAGACATATTACTAGAGTTGCAAAATTTATAGATATTTCCATTACAAATATGCTAACAAAATTAATTTAATTCTTTGATCAAGACGTGATCTACTACAAACAAACTTATTTAGCTCCACAATTTTTTTGAAATAGAAAACTACCTTGTTAGTATTATCAAATTAACATTATGTTTATAGGAACACAATTTGTAAAACTGACATCAAACTAACAGTTAATAGAAAAAGAACCTAGAACCAGTTCTTCCTAGAATGTTTCCCTCAGTCTACAGCCGCAGCAAAAATGTCTCCCTGATAGACTTCTTCCCTAAACCACTGATTGTCTGAGATTGCTATAACCTATCTACCATTAACTTTCAGACCTGTGCCAATCAAAAAATATGTTTAGCTACTACCATACACTAAAATGATATGGGTAAAGATTTTTCTAACAAAGAATGGAACAGTCTCATTCATCCTACTATAGCATGGACCTTGAAGACAGAAAGGGAAGAAAAAAAAAGATACTAAGAAGTGATTGTCAACGTCAAACTGGAAGCCATTATAAGTGGATAAGGATTATGGTGAAGCAAGAATATATTTTAGATGCAGGAAACTAATAATCGTGGTATACAGTAGAATATGAACAATAAGACAATAAACTTGTGAGGATCATTGAACATCAGAGATCTCACCTTTTCAACTCTAAAAAATAAACAAGAATCCCTATGAGGAAAAACAATCACGACGCATCGTATCCTATCCAGTTATATTTATCAAAAAAGAGGCAGAAACTATAGGAGAATAAATAAAAAAGATATGTATGTCTCCAAATAAAAGAAACTTTTCTTAATGAAGCTACAGTAAAAAATAAAAGATAATAGATCTAAAATGTGTTCCACTTGCAAGCACCAAATGTGACAGATAGAAGCAAACTTTTTTTTGGGCAATCTAGAGAAGATTATTTATTCATGTTGCTCTCTAGTGCAGCCAAAATCTTAGAAATGTTTATAGGAGTAATGAAATCAAAAGTACTAGGGATAGAACTTGAGAAACTAAGACTAGAATTGGTTGCAAGGCAATGCTTTGCAATCCTATCAGCAGGCATGTTATGAATGCGACTGATATAGAAGATTGTTCCCGAAGGTCTGAGACTGAGCACCTTCATCACGTAGGGTTTAAGAAGAGGGACAAAATTCCTTCTAGTAATAGCTCGAACCACAATTTGAGATTCAGAGAGAATGTAAGCGTTGTCCCAATGCTGCTATTCACATAGCTCAGCGACTCTCACAATGGATTTAGCTTCTGCATCCATTGCAGAGATGGCTCTAGTAAAACAACCCATCCATATAATATGCCTACCTCTAGCATTCACAATGTGGACCGCAATGGTGGCACTATGCATGCAAGCATGGAAAGCAGCATCCGTGAAGACATATATATCTCTGCCTTGGAAGAAGCCTTGGGAGTGGATAGCAGCAGGTACGCTCTCCTTATCCCGATTAGCTAGGTTCTTGATGGTGAGACTACGCTACTGGATGAAGAGGGCCTTGCTGGCAGCAGGTTGTTTGAGCCGCTGGTAGATGAGTTTGTTGCGACACTGCCACAGGTACCAGCAGGTGACAGCCCAAAGCATGTGGGAAGGATGGTGGACGTTCATACCCTGATCAATCCATTCCGTTTCTTGCAAGGTGAAGTGCCCAATGTCAGGTGACACCAAGTGCCAAACCTCGACATTGGGTGGACAATCCCTGAGAGCATGAAGGATGGTGTCCTTATCGTTGTTGCACACATGATACAGATCGCAGACGTCAATGTGATGATGGTACTTCTCAACATTGGTCAGGAGAGCTTGGTGTTGTAGCAACCACAAGAACGTTTTGATGCGGGCAGGGAGGGCGGAGCCCCAAAGCTGCTTCCAATTGCCTGGAGTTGTGAACTCTTTGTCCTTCTGAAGCCAATTATAAGCTGATTTAGAAGAGAAACAGTCGGTCTGCTCCAAGGACCAATGCCATTCGTCTTCCACAGTGTTATTTGAAGGCGCTGGAAGTTACTTTATGATATTTACAGCTTCCGTCGGCAGGAAGGAGTAAATAAAACTCCAATCCCAGCCATCATTTTTAGACGACATACAGCTGACTGTAAGGTCTGAGAGGTCGGCAGGGATAACCCATTCTGGGTGCATATCCATAACAGATTGTCCAACAAGCCACTTGTCGTGCCAAACAATAATACTAGTGCCATTATTGATGGATTTGATGCAATGCGGTTTGATGGTGTCAAGGCTACATTTAATGAAACTCCAGGCAGAGGAGCACGGCTTGGAGATGAATCTGCCATTCTTCATATACCTTTCCTTCATTACGCAGACCCATAGCTTACTTGGGTCGGAAATGAAGGACCAGCTATTCTTGAGCATAAGGGTGTCATTCTGATCACGAGCATCACGAATACTAAGACCGTCAGAGCCCTTACAAGAACTGATTTTCTTCCAGGAAAGTAGGGAAAGTTTCTGATGAGGAGTTGTTCCATACCAGATAAATCTTCTAATATGTGTATTAATGTCATCACAAAGCTGAGGTGATAGCTTAACAGTTTGCATAGTGTAAGTTGGGATGCTTTGGAGTGTAGACTTGGCTAAGGTAATTCTTCCTGCAAGAGATAGGTGGCGCAACGACCAACTATTTAGTCTACTTTGGATTGTCGAGATGATATTACCATGGGTGGCTTTGTTAACTCTATGATGCAGGATAGGCACCCCCAGGTACTTCCTGAGGTCAGTCGTCCATCCAATTCCCAGGCGTCTGCTAATGGAACAGATCTCAGATTTGGGCGTATTCAAGCTGAAGAAGCACCTTGATTTTGTTGGATAAATTGGACATTATGATAAATCCCTTTGTTTCGATGATGACAAACATTTCATTCTTGTTGATCTAACGAGCTACTTGAGTGTGCAGGATTAAGGTGGATGACAAAGCAACTAGGGAAAATCCAAAGAGCTTACATATTTATATTTCCATGCAATGTAATCACTATTGTAAAAACTTGTACAAATATATAATGTACAAGTACTTAGATTGCATGTAAATCAAGCGTTGGATCTTCCTAGCTAAAACACCACACTTAGATAGGTCATCCCCTTCAAATAGGATCACATATGCACAC
The DNA here is from genome assembly GCA_963693085.1 of Alisma plantago-aquatica. Taxonomy (NCBI): domain Eukaryota; kingdom Viridiplantae; phylum Streptophyta; class Magnoliopsida; order Alismatales; family Alismataceae; genus Alisma; species Alisma plantago-aquatica. Next base: position 1,309,313,133 of record OY856411.1, on the reverse strand, counting down.
TCATACACATGCTTAGTGGTTAATTAAAAGATTGAAAACAGAGTCAATCTCGGTCGACCACACTCCTTGACCGAGACACTCTCGGTCGACAAACTTCTCGACCGAGATTGACCAAAAGTAGCCGTTAGACACAGCAGTGGACAGTTGAAAATAAACGTTAATCCAGAGAGCCTGTCGGTCGACAAAACTTCGACCGAGTAGGTATCTCGGTCGACAAATTGTCGACCGAGATGGTCTCTGACAGCAACTGCAGAATAAAGCAACTAGCCGTTACTAACGCACCTAACTTATACCTAACGGCTAGTTAAGCACTTAGAAGCTCCTAGAAGTTGTCTAGAACGTCCTTAAGTATTCATAGGCCATTCCTATAAATAGGACATGCCTTAGGACACCAAAATATACCTAAGCTATACTTGTGCTATACTTGAGCTTGAATACACACTTGCAATCTGTTTTAGAGCAATAGAGCAATTCCTACACTTGCCATTCATTCCTACTGCTCCCATTTCGTGTCCTATAGGCTAGTATCTCCTATCCACTACAATTACATTGTCATACACATTGGTTAGGAGATCTACACGCTTGATATAGGCAAATCAAACCTTGGGCTTAAAGGATAAGTTGTAATTTCCTGTTTCTTTCTTGTTCCTTTGTATCTTTTGTACTCTCCTTGCTACTCCTAGGGTTGGAGGCTGCGGATCGGAGAGGGTTGACTTCTCAGGTGGAGAAGGGGACTTCAAGCTACTTCAAGAAGGCTATCGTACGGGAAGCTACTTCAGAAGGCTGGTGCAACGGGAGTTGGTGCACCTACTTCAAGGGAAGGCTGCTTCAAGGTTGGGCGATTACTTCTAGGTGAAGGCTGCTTGAAGGGTTTGGGAAAAGAAATTGTATTTTATGTAAAGTCCTTGCGAGGTAATAAAATAAATTTCTTTTCAAATCCCGGTTGGGTAAGCAACCGGGTAGTGGATTGACGGCTATAGTATTTGCTATAGTTGGAACCACTCTAAACCTTGTGTCTCCTTGTCCAATATTTTCATTGTGGTTGTTTGAGTTCAATAATTGTTATATTATATATAAAACTCTATTCACCCCCCCTCTAGTAGTTTTCAATTGGTATCAGAGCAAGGCTTCAAGGAACTCTAACAAGGTCTTGAAGAAATGGGTGATGGAGTGCTCAACAACCTCAACATTGAAGGGACACTTGTTGCTAGGCCTCCACCGTTCGATGGAACAAACTACCAATATTGGAAGAGGAGGATGCAATTTTACTTCCAAGGAATCAACTGGGAGTTATGGAGAATGGTGTCTACTCCATATGCGCTTCCTCAAAACGAATTTGCGGAATGGGATGCAAATACGGTAAAACTAGCCCAAATGAATGCAAAAGCTGTAAGTATTTTATATTGTTCTATTTCAGTAGGAGAATTTAATAGAATATCAAATTGTGATACAGCTTATGACATTTGGCATAAACTATCTATAACCTATGAGGGTACAGCCCAAGTTAGAAATTCCAAAGTTAGCATGCTTAAAACGAAATTTGAACATTTTCGTATGGATCCTAATGAGTCTATTAGTGAAATGTTTTCAAAATTCTCTACTATTGTTAATGGTTTAAGTGCCCTAGGAAAACCTATTCTTGAGGAAGATCAGGTATCAAAAATTCTTCGATCACTTCCTCCGAAATACAAGCCAAAGGTGACAGCCATTGCAGAAGCAAATGACCTCACTCGACTCAAAATGGAGCAACTCATTGGCAATTTAGAAGCTCATGAGGCAGATCTAGAAGAGGAAGAAGGAAGAGAACAAGAACGTCAACATGGGAAAAGGAAGGACATTGCATTCAAAGCTTCAACTAGAGACAATCATGACACAAGTGAAGATGATAGTGAAGAAGAAACTCTCGCTGTAAATGGTAAGCAATATAAAAGTTTTAAGACTAACAAAACTTCTAGTGTTTCTTCTTCCAGGTGCTTCGAATGTGGTAAGAAAGGACATATGAAAAGTGATTGTCCAACACTCAAGAAAGGGAAGAAATCATCTCACAAAAAGAAAGAAAAAGCATATCGAGCTGCATGGGATGATTCAAGTGATGATAGCGATGATGAAGAAGTAGAATGCCTCATTGCTACAACAAATGAAGACGAAGAAGAGGTAAGTCTTTATGATCTACCAAAAGAAGATATAATTGCTAGTCTTCAAGATACTCATCAGAAATATATTGAGTGCAAGAAGAAACTTAAGAAAGCAAATAAAGATTTAAATGCTAAACTTCTTGCTCTTGTATCCGAAAATGAAAATCTCAAAAAGGAAAATGAAGATTATGTTCTTAAGTTAAAATCGGTAGAAGCTAATTGTAATCTTATTTCCTTAGAAAAGTCAAATTTGCAAACTCAAGTGAATGATCTTCAGAAACAACCTATTCTATGTTCACATTTAGATTATGATGAGGTTGTCAAAGAAAGAAACTTTCTAGTATTCAATTTAGATCAGGCAAAGAAAGATATTGCTAAGTTACAAAGAAATGTAAATGAGTTAAGAGGAAATGACATACTTGAAAATATTCTGAAAATTTCCTCTAGTTATAATGGAAGAAGAGGATTAGGATACGATCCAAGGAGAATAAAACCCAAAAGAGTCCAAGCATCCAAAACTAAGATTACGTTTGTACCTAGGAATACAACTCCTAGAAATGAAGTTGACCCCATCAGCTGTCATTATTGCATGCGTCTTGGACACTATTAATTTTCATGCCCATTTAAGAAAAAGAAAGATGAGTTAGCTTGGATTCCTAAAACTTAGTAGCTTAAAAATAAATAGTTGAGATTTGACCTAAACTGATTCTTGATATCATAATGTCTTATCTCAACACAATTGAGCTCTACTTTGTATATTTCTTTTTGCTTGAAAATGATTTCTGAACACTTTACAGAAACTTGGTCGGTCGAGGTATTGTCGACCGAGTGAACCTCAGTCGAGAAGCTATCGACCGAGCATGTCACTGTTTTTCAGAATGTTGTAAAATTGCTGCATTCTTGTGAAATTAATTAAAATTGCTGTCTATTTGTGGTTAATAACTTTACAATAAAGCATAAGATATGGAAATTATCTCTGAGAAATTATGTGAAATAAATTTGGTCAAAGAAAACTAAAATTATGCTTAGTTTTAAAGAAAATTTCTGTTTTTACATGCTTTTATTGTTCTATCATTACATAAGCAAGCAAAAGGATTTATTGATGTTTTATATCTTAGAAATGCTTGCAAAGAGTAAAATGTTTTCAATTGAAATCTTTAAAAGACTTGAAATATTCATTATGCTTTCATGCTTAGTATCACTTAAACATGCATCAAAATTGATTGGAAATCTGCAATTTTTGCCTCTTAGTTAAAACAAAACTTAGCCAAGGGGCACTATGGTCGTAGTCAAGGGCGACCTAAAATAAGCTTTGACAAAATGCTTATTTGGACATCAATTTATTGAACTTAATCTTAGTATACTTTTGATAAAGGTCAAAATCAAAAATTTCTCATTTGTGACCTTAAAAGCCTTAAATTGCTTAAATTGTAAGATTAAGGGGGAGATTATAAAAACAAATTTGATTATATGATTATGAAGCTTACATTGTTAACATCATTTGGAGTTTGTTATGACCTTCAGATTCTTAAAAGTAATTTGTATGAAAAAGAATTTCATCAAAATAATATATCTTGCTCTTAAAGGAACTCTCTAAACAAATCAGGGCTTAACATCCCTTGTTTTGGTTGGAGACATTATTTTTTAAGTACTCTAAGATTAAAAGGACTCTCATTTAATTTAGGGCTTAACATCCCTTGATAGATGAGAAATAAATATACATTCATAAGCTTAAGGGAATCTCATATCATTTCAAGGCTTAACATCCTTTGCAAATGATTGAGAAACAAATTGTGGATAAATTAGACATAAAACCATGTTCCTAATAGGATATCTATTTAAGGGGGAGCTTAATATAAAATTAAGGGGGAGAAGAAATAAAATGTTTAACCTGGATATCTTTTTGAAATGACAAAGGGGGAGAAAGAATATAAAATCAAAAATATAAATATAAATGAGTTTCATCTTGATGGCCAGCACTCACTTGTCAAACAAGAATGGCTACAAAAGATAATCTTCAGGTATGAAACTCACATGCTTTATATTTCCTTATTTCATATTTTAGGAAATGTTTGTCATCTTCAAAAAGGGGGAGATTGTTGGATAAATTGGACATTATGATAAATCCCTTTGTTTTGATGATGACAAACATTTCATTCTTGTTGATCTAACGAGCTACTTGAGTGTGCAGGATTAAGGTGGATGACAAAGTAACTAGGGAAAATCCAAAGAGCTTACATATTTATATTTCCATGCAATGTAATCACTATTGTAAAAACTTGTACAAATATATAATGTACAAGTACTTAGATTGCATGTAAATCAAGCGTTGGATCTTCCTAGCTAAAACACCACACTTAGATAGGTCATCCCCTTCAAATAGGATCACATATGCACACTCATACACATGCTTAGTGGTTAATTAAAAGATTGAAAACAGAGTCAATCTCGGTCGACCACACTCCTCGACCGAGACACTCTCGGTCGACAAACTTCTCGACCGAGATTGACCAAAAGTAGCCGTTAGACACAGCAGTGGACAGTTGCAAATAAACGTTAATCCAGAGAGCCTGTCGGTCGACAAAACTTCGACCGAGTAGGTATCTCGGTCGACAAATTGTCGACCGAGATGGTCTCTGACAGCAACTGCAGAATAAAGCAACTAGCCGTTACTAACGCACCTAACTTATACCTAACGGCTAGTTAAGCACTTAGAAGCTCCTAGAAGTTGTCTAGAACGTCCTTAAGTATTCATAGGCCATTCCTATAAATAGGACATGCCTTAGGACACCAAAATATACCTAAGCTATACTTGTGCTATACTTGAGCTTGAATACACACTTGCAATCTATTTTAGAGCAATAGAGCAATTCCTACACTTGCCATTCATTCCTATTGCTCCCATTTCGTGTCCTATAGGCTAGTATCTCCTATCCACTACAATTACATTGTATACACATTGGTTAGGAGATCTACACACTTGATATAGGCAAATCAAGCCTTGGGCTTAAAGGATAAGTTGTAATTTCCTTTTTCTTTCTTGTTCCTTTGTATCTTTTGTACTCTCCTTGCTACTCCTAGGGTTGGAGGCTGCGGATCGGAGAGGGTTGACTTCTCAGGTGGAGAAGGGGACTTCAAGCTACTTCAAGAAGGCTATCGCACGGGAAGCTACTTCAAAAGGCTGGTGCAATGGGAGTTGGTGCACCTACTTCAAGGGAAGGCTGCTTCAAGGTTGGGCGATTACTTCTAGGTGAAGGCTGCTTGAAGGGTTTGGGAAAAGAAATTGTATTTTATGTAAAGTCCTTGCGAGGTAATAAAATAAATTTCTTTTCAAATCCCGGTTGGGTAAGCAACCGGGTAGTGGATTGACGGCTATAGTATTTGCTATAGTTGGAACCACTCTAAACCTTGTGTCTCCTTGTCCAATATTTTCATTGTGGTTGTTTGAGTTCAATAATTGTTAAATTATATATAAAACTCTATTCACCCCCCCTCTAGTAGTTTTCAGATTTGTGCTTCGAAATAGTTTGTCCAGAGGCCACAAAGAAAGAGCGAAGAATATTGTTAATGGTGACGGCTTGCGCCATTGAATCTTCCCCCAACAGGAGAATGCCATCTGCAAATAGGACATGGGACAGAGGAGAGCTCCCACGAGTGATGTAGATGGGTTTCCAGTCGTCATTGTGAACTGAAGAAGATATGGCTTGACTTAGCCATTCCATACATAAAACAAAAACATAGGGGTTGATAGGGTCGCCCTGCCGAACTCCCTGGGTTGCCTTGAAAGGCTGAAGGGGTTCCCCTTCCCATAGGATCGAGGTGGAACCCTGCGTTATAATTTGCATGATAACATTGATAAGCTTTGTAGGTAAATCATTTCTTGAGAGTGTATCATGGATAAAATGCCAGTTCATCTTATCAAAAGCCTTAGCCAGGTCCAGCTTGATACACATGAGTTTCTTCTTAGTGGTTCGAGCCTTCATTGTATGGATAACTTCCTGCACCAAGAGGATATTGTCACTTATGCGACGCCCGGGAATAAAACTAGATTGCGTGGGCGCAATCCAATTGCTCAGCAAAGGTTTCAGGTGCTCAACTATAATCTTTGAGATTAGCTTAAAACAACTATTATTTAAGGAGATCGGTCTAAAATCACCGCACTGTTGTGGTGAAGCCACCTTCAGGATGAGGACCATGAAGGAATCTGAAATAGAATTCTCAATATGTTCAGATTGGAAGGCAGTACAGACCGTGGTGACAATGGAATTGCCCACAATGTCCCAATTCCTCTGGATGAAATCCGTATAGATACCATCAGGGCCCGACGCTTTAAGATGTGCCATAGAAGAAAGAACCTTCTTGATTTCAGTAACATGTGGGATCTTTCCCAGAAGACATTTGGTTTGATCGTCGAGGATAGGGAAGACACCAGGATAGCTACAGGCATGAAAAGGATCACACTCGGAAGCCTGTGTCATCAAGTCTTGAAACCAACCACGGACATGTGATTTGAGCTCGGCAGGTTCAGAGATCCAGTTGCCTCCATTAGAGGCATCCTTGAGATGGGAAATTCTGTTATAGTTCCATCGGGTCGTGACATAGGATTGGAAAAACTTGGTGTTGAGATCACCGAGTTTTAACCAATCAATATGTGCTCGTTGATGCCAATCAGCTTCCTCCAAAAGAAGGATGTTATGGAGCTTCTCCTGGAGAGGGATGGAGGGATCAAGGTCAGGTATGGGCGAGCGGTTTTGCATGCGTACCTGACATTTATCGATGTTGTGTAGCAGACGCGCTTTTTCCTGGCATTGTAGCATATTACGTTTAGAATCCCACTTGGTGGCAGTCACCTTGAAAAGCTTGACGGTGTTGTGGAAGGAAGAGTTGGTCGGCCATTGGCTGAGGACCTTAGCCCGGAAGTCAGGTTGCAGATTCCAACTCGCTTTAGTGCAGAACTGGAATGTTTTAGGGACTTTCTGACCAATAGACAGCATAAGAGGGTTGTGATCGGAGAAGGTACGAGGAAGAAAAGTGATAGTGGCGTTGTCAAACCTGTTAATCCAGTCAGCATTCACGAGCACTCTATCCAAGCGCTCAAGGAGACCAAGTTTTTTGAAAGTGAAGAAATGACCCTATGTTTTCAGGTCAGCAAGACCGGTGTTAACCAGAGCTTCATGGAATTGAGCGCTTGCTCTCTTGTCGAAATACTTACTACCTCACTTTTCCTCAACATTGAGGAGGGTGTTGAAGTCACCCATAACAGCCCAGGTTGCAGTCATGGAAGCACTGATAGATTCAAGATGCTCCCATAGCACATTACGCCTAGAAGAGTTGGGACAGGCATAGACAAAAGTATAGTACCACGACTTATTGATACAACAATGTATGAACTGTCTATGATTAAGGAGGATTTCAAGCTCACACTGACGGTGGTTCCAAGCAATCCATATTCCACCAGAAAATCTGGTGGCCTCAACACGATGAGAGGATGGAAAGCCTAGCTTCTTGATAATGTTGATTGCTTTAATACCCGAACAGCGAGGCTCCAGGATAGCAACAATTTGAAGTTTGTGAATAGATTTTAGTTCTTTATATAGAGCATGGTGAACAGGCCCATGGCTCAGGATAGGTGATGTGGAGAGCATGAATACGGTCATGGCTCAGAGCACGCTGAACAGGCCCATGGCTCAGTTTTACTAGCGCCGAGACCTGTACCAAGGCAGGTTAGAGTGAGGGTAGCCTATGGAGCTAACCCTGTGGCTTAGACCACTTCAGCATGTGACTGCGGTCCTGCTTGTGTTGTACTCGTGTACTGACCACGAGGTGGGAGATCGTGGAGTCCGGCTCTTCCATTGACCTTGTATGGCACCGGCTTGGGTTTCATAACCGAAGGTTGGATTTGAACGGTACGGTTCAAATCCTCAGGGCATAATAATACGTAATACAGCCGTTTAGTACTTATTGCTTACGATAAACACGAAACATTGGTTGAGGCCTTGTTTGTGTAATATCTTAATTATATGTTGCAGGTTATGTGATAATATGTCTGATCTTGATAAGCAGGTTATGTGACATTATATCTTATTCCGATAATCATGTTACATAGGGATACATCTTATCTTACTAATCATATTCCTTGAGATAGATCTGGTTATACGCTTTTGTACAGCTAGTAAGCTTGTCGGTAAGAATAATTTGTTTTATATAGACTACTCTTGTTATACATGTTATTAGATATCTGCTGTTATAGTTTATCTTGCTGACGTTCTGTAGTTGTGGTGGGGAGTTATGTTTCCCACTGGGACAATTGTTCAATTGTCTCACCCCGCTGGTTTAACCCCTTTTTAGGTGGTCGAGGTAGATGTGGTCGTGGTCGTGGTGTTGCGGCCGAGCAACTTGACGAGAAGTAGAAGGAAAGTGTTGGACATGTTGCTGTTTTGGATGTTTTGTAGTAGAGTCTAGAGTCATTCCTGTACTCTCAAGTCCTTGGCAGTGTTTTGACGTTGTTTCACGATGATCGATCGATGATGTTTGTATATCCTGCTGTTGGTCGGATGTGGGCCTTTTCTATATATGAATAGGTGGTGAACTCATGTGATGGAAGAACAACTGTTTCTGAGCTGTGGACACGTATCAGCTTTCGTGGATGTATATATATATACTTGACATGTTTCTGTGCAGGATAAGGACTGGAAAGTAATAGCTTCACAGTTTATATGCTTTCCGCAATCGGTTTTAATTAACCCGTATTTTCATAATATGTGGTTATGGTGATTTCCGCACGTTTTCGCGTAACACCTTGTTATCTATATGATAATGGGATGTGTTGCCACATTCTTGGTCGAAGAGTTTGTTGACCGAGAGTGTCTCGGTCGATAAGTTTGTCGACCGAGATTGGCCCTGGTTCAATGTTTTAAAATAATTACTGAGTGTGTGTATGAGTGTGCAGTTATGACACTATTGTAGGGGATGACCTATCTAAGTGTTGTGATTTGTTGGGGAAGATCTAACACTTGATTTACATGATGTGTAAGTACTTGTACATTATATATCTTGTACAAGATTTTACATTTGATTACAATCATGAAATTAACACATTGTGCACATTTAGATCTTCCAAAGTTGTGTCATCCACCTAGTTCCTGCAACACTCAAGTAGCATGTTAGATCCACAAGAATGAAATGTTTGTCATCATCAAAACAAAGGGATTATAATAATATCCAATTTAGCCAACAATATTCATCTCTCATAGTGAAGGTGGTAATTGTGATTCTTAGACATGAAATCACTGCACTCATCACATGTCATTCAATACGCTTTGACATCATCAAACGTTGTCCTAAAATACATGTCGTTATAATGGTAACAGTTGGGTGATGTTGACACATGGGGATTGACTGTGAGTGATAGCTCCTACTACAGATTGATATCATGGATACTTGATAAGAGAGTGAGAAATTCATGCACATTCACATGTGAATCAATATATAATATTGAGGTCACATTATCTCAAACAGTCTGCTCTTAGTTCAAGGAACATGGATTGAACATTGAGAGGATGACGATTCCATTCATTGAGCTGATTTTAGATACCACTGACAAAGGAATTATACAATCACTACAACACCTTACACATATTGTAGGTTAAAGTTGTTCTCCAACTTTCCATTCACTTGGGTAGTACTAATGTGCAACTAAGCACCACTCTTTGCTTGTGATGTCATAAGTTAGTTTTGGACATTCACTTCCAACATGATATGGGACCTAGAGGGTCACAAACAATGAAACTCATCTAGAAGAGGAGTTTGATCTTGAATTATGATTGGATTGATTACTAAAGTGTCTAGGTATTCAATTAATGTAATAGATTGGTTGGGTGGACTGTCAAACGACCATCTCTAGTGTTGAGACGACTGTTTGGACTGGCCAGAAGGGCATCTCAAGTGTTGAGATGGCTGTTTTGTTTGTTAGACTGATCAGAGTTTAAATTGGCTAAGTTCTTCCCAAATTGAGGTGTGAACTGATCGGTTCATTCTGATGAACTGAGCGGCTCGACTCGGCTAACCAGAAAACCATCTGGGTGATCAAGATGGGGGTATCACATATGTGAGACACCGCAGTTGGGGAAGAATGAATGTTTTGAAAGTTTCCCAAACTTGTTTTGATTGTGTGATACTTGTGGCGTAAGAAATTAATAGTTAGTATTAATTGAAATGAATTGCCGAATTTGTAAGTGATTACGAAACATCATATGGTTATTTGGTTGTGGTAGATGGTGTGTCCCCTCTAGTGGTGCTTTTGTTGGGTTTTAGGGGAGGCAGAGAAGGCAGCAGAAACAAAAAAAAATTCTCCCCCAAACCCAAAACAAGGAAACGTGTCAACATCTATACAACAGGAAAGGATGGTTTGTGGAATCATACCTTGTCCCGAGGCTAGCTCAGTGACAATACCTCGTGCCTTGAGCGGTCTTCACCTCCTATCTTGGACGGTGTCTCTGCAGCTCCTGGTCGCACCGGGACTAACGAGATTGAAAGTTGTCCTCCTAGCGGCAGAAACCTCCCGCCTCTGAAGTAGTCCACACGGACCACCTGGAACTCCAATCTCCTTGTCCCAGAAGGAATTTGAAGGAGTCGCACCCTCCTGTCAGCGTACTAGTTGCCAACACACTCTCCTGCCACCAGTCACAACTGCAGTTGTCTTTCCCTTACTGTGCCTCCCTTATCGGGTAGCACTTGCTCGGGCTCTCTCTCAGTTACCAAAACCAGAGAGAACGACAACTTTGTAGAGCAACTGGTTTGCACTGAGTTGTACTTTGAGAAGCCCCCAATACCCATATATATAGGAGGGTCATGGGATAGGGTTCTCCATCCCGGGCAATGCAGGACTAAAAGTAGGAGTAGAAGGGTTCCATATTTTTCCACAAAACAACCAACTCGCAACCTGAACTGATCGTTTCACAACTAAAACGGTCAGTTGGGGACCTGAGCCGGTCATTTGACACCTCAACCGATCGGTTGGGACACCTCAACCGGTCGGTTCACTTCTGAACTGGTCGGTTCGTGGCCCTGGTCAGTTCCCGATTGACTTTCCATCTTTTGTTTCTAATTGGTATCAAATACCAATCCTTGTTCCAATCAAATTGGATAAGTGAAACGAAAGGAAAATTGACACCAATCCTACTTTCCCAACTTGCTCGGTTGCAACAGTTGAGCCGATTGTTTCAATACTTGAAGCAATTGTTTCACCCTATCCATGAGCCGATTTACTCACCACCTGAGCCGATCGGTTCACCAAGCTGAGTTGATCGGTTCATCTCATGAGCCGATCGGTTGGGAGTGCAGATTGTGTAGAATCAGTCAATTGTAGTTTCAATCAATCTGATACTCTAATCAATCAGTCCAACACCTTGAACACTATGATTTTGAGCTATCAATTAATTGAGTGTTTAATTGAACTACTAAACTCCTTTAGTAATCAATCTAAACATTTTTTGTGGACAAAACTCCTCTTCTAGGTTAAATCCTATGTGTGTGACCCTGTAGGTCCTTTTCACATTGGCAGTGAAAGTCCATAACACTTATGACTTCACAAGAAAAGAGTGGTGCCAAGTCACACATCAGTGCTACCCAAGTGAAATAGAAAGTTGGAGAACAACTTTCAATCATTCAATCCGTGAATGGTGTTACAGTGAATGTATAATTCCTTTGTAACTGATATCCCGAATGAACTCGAGGCATGGGACAGTCATCCTGTCAATGTTCATTCACTTTGTTGATCTCAGAGTAGATTGGAAGAGATATGTGTGACATCAATATCAAATACTGATTCACACATGCGTGTGCACGCCTATTTCAATCCTACTCATCAAGTGGCCTTGGATATCAGACTCCCTCAGGAGGGACAAATCCCATATCTATCACTCACCCCTCAAAAAGCCCCATGTGTCAAAGCCACCCAATCATCACCTTTATAACAACCCATGTTTCAGGACTGCGTTTGGTGATGTCAAAGTGTGCCCAACGACATGTGTTGATTGTAGTGATTTCAAGTCAAAGAATCACACTCACCACCATCACTATGAGTACTGACTGTGACTACCATGTCATGGTTTCATGTGTCAAACTCACAGTGGATCTGTCTGGTACACTTGTTCTCTAACAAGTACCTATGTGTTTGGTTTGATATCTCTATATCATGACTAATGAGATTCTGTCATCAACCAACACCACAATCTAGTCTTGTGTGTCATTGTCGTCTATCTACCTTCCACAATGAAATCCGACTAGGGACATAACAAGAATGTACAAACTCTTACCATCCGTATGATCTCATCATTCAGGTCCTCAACCTGAAAGCATGTGTCATTGAGTACTATCATTCTCTAGACATTCAATCTGTTCTATCACTATCTCATATGACTAAACCAGAAAGAATTGGAAGCTTTCCTTTGATGTTTATCAAATCAATCTTAATGTATCCCACCAATCATCCCATGATTGGCTCTCAGGGCATACATACCAACAGACTCCCACTTGCACTGCGAGCCAATCACCCTTGAATCATATTCATAGTGATCTTCAAACATGTCCCACATGTTATTGTGCTCAAGTGCAAACATAGTGAGTTATGGCAACACCTTGCCAAAGTCAGTATAAATTGCATGTCTCACATCTCTTCGATGTACGTCACACGTATGAGATGGAGTTGCCGTAATATGCGATCTAGTATTCCTTTGTTAACCTTTAGCCACATTGCATGATCAAGGATTCCATACTTGTCATCAATGAGTGGAATATCTATAAGTTCATCTCATGAACTTAGAGATCCATATAGTATCTATTGTTGTTCTCTAACACATCGATACTTGACATTTCCTTTTTAAATAGTTTTATTGGGACACTTCCAATTATCAACAAACTTTCACTTTTATATATCGTATATATAATTTTCAATTAATATTCTGTCCTTTCGAAAGTTCGCATCAATGTAACTCTTTACATTGAACTCTTCCTTATATCCATAGAACTAGTACTTCTCAAGTACTTATCAAGTTCTCATGGTATTCCAGTAACCCTTACTGGAAGTTGACAGACATCCACTCGTCATGTCTCACATATGAGTTATCAGGATGAGCACATCATATTGCCGTGTCCTACAGACAAGATGATGAATGCATTTTGTTCTTTCCATGTCCATACATGCAAGATAATGGGATGATTACATACATGATAGATCCATATCTATTCTTAGTGTTCCCATTCTTCATAAGAATTGGACACTTGGCCTTGGGACACTAACTCCATGTAACATGGACAAGTTTTCTCCCACTGAATCTGTGCATATTGAACCCTTCAGTATAGATTGCCAATGTATGCTTTCTCTTTTCAGGTCAAGAGGTTTTTGAGAACTATCTCTATAGATCTCTATTCCTATCACATAGGAAACATCTCTATCTTCCTTAAAGATAATTTCCACTTTTTTCCTTCCATTCTAGAACATTTCCATTTCACATCAACATGTGGAATGTGAACACGCTCCCACTAAATCACAGATCCCTTCTTTATCTTTGACATATTAGTAAAACCCTTTGACTATAACATCAAAGTAAAGATCCAATTCTGAGTTGCTTGTACTCAATCAATCACATTGATTAGTCCATTGTAACTTATAGACTTCATTTTCATTAGTGGATTCATAAACCTTATAGGTTGTGGCACGTACACATCCTTGTTTTATTCCTCATAGGAATGCGGTTTTAGTATCCATATGCCAAATGTCTTAGTCATTAAGTTGCAATCAACAAGCATCATCCTTCTCAAAATGCTATCCATGTGTCTTAACATTTAAGACTTATTTGCACTTATGGATTTTATTCCAATGGGTGCTACCATCAAGGTCATACCTTATGGTTCACATGGATGTCATTTAGGATGTAATGGTCATAAACCATAACTCAAAATTTGGTTCCTCATATTTATCTGGATAGTTGACTCATCATATGAACAACTCATCACATAGATAATTGAGGTGTATCTGTTAAGGATATAAGAACTCACAACTCCTTGTGATTCTCAATGTCCTTTATTAGTGTGGGTATTCTTTTATTAAGAAGAATTCAGTTATTTGATAATCATTTTGTAACTCCTTAGAGTATGATTCCTTCTTGATTTAGACATCACCATGCCTTTATCATGAGTTCCCTATGATACACTATCATAATCACTCAAAAGGATCTCAAACATTTTGTCCAAGTATTTCATTCATTGATCTCATCAAGAATTAACACTTTACCAAATTTGCACTTCATCTATGATAATCTTAAACACTTCAAGATATTCATATTGGTATTTCTCGAAACACCATTTGAAGTATTAGCATTTTCTCCAATAGGTATGTAAATACATCACATGTATCATACCTAATAGGATAATCATTCTCCCACTACCTTTAGTGAAGATTGATTAATCATGTCCAAGATATTCATATCTCTTACTGGTTCTCTAACCAAAAGAGTCTAGATTTATCCATCATATGGAAACTAGAAATGAATTTCTCATGATTGATGCTAATTTGATTGTTTGAGTTATCTATAACTTTTAGGTATCATTTTATCTTATGCATATCAAATACCACAAGATGAATAAGGCATTCCCACAAAGATCATATCTTTATAAATTGAAACATCTCTTTATTGATTGCCATCATTGTCATACAATATGCAAAAATAAAGTGTTTCAATCTATTGGAAAATATGAAATAGCAGTTCATAACTGTGTTACATGCCTTTTAGGATGAAAATAAACTAAAGTACTCATATCTATGGTGGAAACACTTGCCCAATTTATTGAGTGCTTTACACTTTACATCTTGGTATCATATACCTCAAAAGTGTTACACATTTACTTTCATGACACCTTTAAGTAGAGACGTCGGTCACCTCCTTCTTCTTTTGTTCTTCCAGATAGAGAGGACAGTTCCTTTTCCAATGTCCTGGCTTTTGACAATGGTGGCAATTGCCTTTCTTGGTCATGCCTCCCTTGGCCTTGAGAGTTGAAGATGACTTGGGCTCCTGGCTAGCATCAGAACCTTTCTTAGCTTTGCCCTTGCCCTTGCGCTTGGACTTGCCTTTCTTGCTCATGATCACCATCACAGACTTAGGACTGTTCTTCTTCATTTGTATCTCGGCTATCCTCAACATGCCCAACAACTCTAAAAATGGCCTATCAAAGTTGTTCATGTTGTAGTTCATCACAAACAGACTGTAGGATTCTGACAACGATTGCAGTATCATGTAAGTAGCCAACTCTTGGCTCAGTGGAAATCCCAGTCTTGTCAGGTTCTCCACATACCCAATCATCTTGAGTGTGTGAGGACCAACTAGATCTCCTTCTGTCATGACGCACTTGAACAGTGCCCTTAAGACATTGTATCTCTCTTGCCGTGCTTGATCTTCATACATGTTTCTAAGATGCTGAATCATCTCAATGACACCCATGTTCTCATGTTGTCTCTGCAACTCGTGGTTCATAGAGAACAACATCAAGCACTTTGCATCAATGGCATCATCAGAATGCTTTTTGTAAGCATCCCTTTCTACCTTTGGTGCATTAGGAGCAGGTTCCTCTAGAATTGGAGTATCCAGGACATAGATCTTTCTCTCTTGAGTGAGAACAGTTCTCAATGTCCTATACCAGTCGTGGAAGTTTGTCCCATTTAGCTTGTCCTTTTCAAGGACCGATCGCAAAGAAAAGTGATTATTGTTTGTTGTCATTTGTACTACAAAAAGGAAATATGCAATTTTAGTCCAAAACTCATTTTTGACTTATTTGATTGATTTGAAAAGTTGACGATATAATTAGGCCTTTAATTAATTATCACTCTCACTATTTTACTTCAAATTGATAGCCCTCACCATCAATTCGGAAGATTGCAGTGTACAACCTTCTAGTGGGCAAGATCCTGAAATCCTCTAAGTCATGGACCAGCTAGGGCTGTCACCCACAACTTAGATCTCTCAGGTAGGCAACTCTTTCCAATTGCATCATATGAAACTCTTGATAAGA
Source organism: Alisma plantago-aquatica (assembly GCA_963693085.1). Lineage (NCBI taxonomy): Eukaryota > Viridiplantae > Streptophyta > Magnoliopsida > Alismatales > Alismataceae > Alisma > Alisma plantago-aquatica. The sequence continues at coordinate 1,309,296,934 of OY856411.1, read as the reverse complement.
TGTCATATGCAACTCCTTGCCATGATCATCTCTGTTATGACCCGTTTCAAAGTTAACCAATAAGTATCATGATTAGTCCATAATTAAGTTAATTGAGATAAGTTAAGTGCTCATGTGATGGTTAGTGCATCATCAAGTTGATTAAGTTGAATTAAATATATAAGATACAAATAGTGCATAATTAAGATGATTAAGTTAAGCTAAGTGATCACAGATGTGATTAGTGCTTTGATCAAGTGTTACTAGTTGATTAGCATGTTTTCTCGCTTCGAGGTTGTAGAGAATCATGTACTTGAAAGTTTGCAAGAGAAATTACTTGAATTAGACCTTCGAGGCAAACAATATGACGATTTCAAGGTTTTTGGACCTAGCTGCAATATTCCCAGTAATTGATTTTTTTTAAGAGGGTCGGCTACCCCCTCTTCTCCCTTATCTTTCCCGATAGAACAGAGCAGCCGCAAAGCGGCGCTCAGTAGGACCCCGGAGCAGCGTGAGCTAGGGCGGGAGATTCTTGGCCCTTAGCCTCGAATCAGCGGCGCCCCTACCTCTTCTTCCTACTCTCTTCCTCTTCCCCTCTTTTTTTCTTTGCTCTAGCCGCGGCCCTACCAAGCAGCAGCAGAAGCTGCGGCTAGCAGCAACAGTAGCCATTGGCCCGGTGCTTTGGCTTGGTCAGGAGCCCGTTTGGGTGTGTGAAACAGCAAGCTAAGTGCAGCTCCGAGCTGAGCCAAGGGCTTTGAGCAAGAAACTGCAGCTATAGCTGCGTCTAGCACTGGGAACGGTCGTCTCCTTCAACCTGTACGTGAAGGTAGAAGAAGCTGTTAGCAACTGGTTCAAACCGAAGCTCAATTGGCGCACAATAGAGCAAGGTAGGACTGGCATAGGGCTCAGTTTTGAGAGTAGAACGAGAATCCGTAGCAAATAGCGTTGATTTTGTATTTTATCGGGCTTGTTCCTCAATTGGTGCATGAAACAGGTTGAAATCAGTGCTGTCCGGAGGTAGAATACAACCCGGAAATAGGTGTCTGGATGCGTTTCTAGTGGTTTCCGGACATCCTAAATGGCTGTGAGTAGGAGTTCATTTAGTTATCATCATTTAACTCCTTTGTTGGAATTTTTCGGTAAACTGTGCATTTTTCGTTGATACTTGGCTTTTGGACAGTATTTAGCATTACTCGAATTTTATTTCATAAACTGCTTCCTTATGCCGTTATATGATTTAGTTTAGCATCTGATCAGTGTGGATTGAATTAGTGAATTTATATGGTTCATTGGAATTTGAAATACGTAATATGATTGATGAAAATGATAGAATTTCCTGTATTACAACTGCAATGTATACGTTGAGCATAAAATGGATGTTTAGCATCAAAACTGGATAAGTTGATACTGAGTCATGTTTAAAGATGACAAATGATGTATATGTGTTTTCAAGTGATGCTCAGGATATGAAATAAGTATGAAATGTGATATTCCTGTTTAAGTGTTTATATGTTAATCAGTTAATAGACTTAGGTGCCCTAACACCGTAGAACCCCTTTGAGAGTTCTGCACCTTAGGGGTGAAACTCGTGTCCAACATCAACCGGTTGAGTAATTCTGGTGGCACGAGGGATTGATAGATAGTGTCCAACACCAACCGATTGAATAATTTCGGTGGCACTGGGGAAAAATAATAAATAAAGTAAAGGGTTATCCAACATCAACCGATTGAGTAATTCTGGTGGTAACCCAGTGTTGACTCCCTGTGCCTGTGTGCTCAGGTTAGAGGAGGAGTCCAAAGCACTCATGGTGAGTGCAGAGGAGGCCGGAGAGCCTGTGAGTCAGGCCGGAGAGCCTGTGGGTCCTGTAGTAGACCAGGACGGAAAGTCAGACTTAGCATTTCCCGGATGTGTCGCTAAGTCTTGTACGGTGAGATCGTAGTTCGCTACAGATCTTTGTATGCAGAGTACACTGCATAAGATTAGGGCATAATAATAATATATATATGTAATCATATAGGATCACAGTAAATTTAATATGTTAAGAGATTCGAACTTCTGTGCCAATTCTCTATAAATGTTTATTTGTTTAAAATATATGTCATCGCATAGAAATGTGATTATTATCTGTAAATTCTGCTATGTCATTAGAACTGCCCTGCTTAGTATTGCACTTATGTTTTATTTCAATTTTATATATCTGATGAGTTGTTTAGTGATAGCTAAATGAAATGCTATTCACTGAGCGAGTAGGCTCATCCCTCTACTCAAACATTTTCAGGTCAACAACAGCAACAGGAATCTGAAGGATCTCTTCATCCTAACGCTTAGTCTGTAGAAGGTATATGTAGTTAGTTTAGTTAGAGGTCTCTTAGTCCTTTCCCCTCGATCCTTGGGACATGGTGTGGGTGAGAGAGAGTGTGTATGTGGAATGTGTATAAAGATGTAAATTAACTGTTATGTTTACTTTCTGTTAAACAATGTTACATGTTGTAAACTCTGTTTATGTACTCTAGCTAGTTTAATTGAAATGCTTCCGCAATAGTTTATTATGTTTTAGTTTACAACAATAATCTGGATATCATTACGGGGTTTTAAAAAGAAAAAGTTCTCAATGATTTGTTTATGTGATAATCCCTTCGTCGCGCCCTATTCTCGTGATTAGTGGTTGGCGTGAGATCGGGGTGTGACAACTTGGTATCAGAGCATAGGTTGAGTACATGGTTACTCTAAGTCAAGGTCAGGGGACGACAAGAGACCAATAGGATTAGGACTTAAGTGTCTTCCTTCTAACTGCAATTTTCTAACAGGAAGTGTTCTGTTACACTATTGTAGATGGCAGAAAGAGGATGTGGTCATGAGAACCAAGTAAAGAGTTTATGTTGAATCTTCAGGGATCATTAGGGTCGAAAGATAGAGTTATAAGTGAGAAAAATAAGAAGTGATATGTCTTTAGCTCTGGGAGTTCTAAGTGTTTAGATACCCTGGCCAGGTGTCTGAATACTTAGATTGACCAGTATCAAGCTACTCTGTCTATTCTTCTCTGGATGCCCTGGCCAGGTATGCAGAGGAAGGATAGGCTAGAGAGAAACCCTAGAAATCTTAGGGTTAAGAAACTGGAAATTTATGCAGGAGTAAGAGATTAAACATAGGATGCGATGCAACTCTTGCTTTATATTGCTTATTTGATTGGAAATCATTAGAAATGCTCTTATATGTATGGATTTAGATTTTTAGTTTATAGAATAAATATGATTCTTTTATATTGTTGTGTGTCATGAAGTGATTTATTTATTGTTTATATTCTTTATATTAAGTATATTAGAAGTTATGTTTAAATCAGTTTGCCCTAAGTGGATATTCTTTCCACATGTTTGAGATTAATAGGAGTTGGTTAATCCGGAGTAGCTCTTGGCTTCAGGACTACAGGTTCGGCCTGGTCCGGCTGGCAGGATGCGTTACTGAGATCTAATGACTCCTATTATAAGTATAATAAGAGTAGACTCTGGATAATTTAGACTCACATCATAGTAAGCATGTACATACACTAAGATGTTGAAATATAAGAGAAAGATTAGAACAACTAAGAATTAGTTGGAACTGATATCGGAGACCCAACATTGGGACCTCATATGAGCAATCCTTAATTAGAAATAAAGGAACACAATATAAGGTTCAGACTAAATTTAATGATTAGGTGAGAGATACCCTTAATGGTACTAATCAATAATGCATAACAAATGCACGGATCCAATACATGATTAGTAAACCCTAGTTGAGGGTGTATCCTTATAAACCCTGGTTGAGGGTGTATCCTTGTGAAACCCTAGTTGAGGGTGTATCATTGCGATTGTTTATAGGCAACTTTATAATAAAGTTCTGCCTTAAACTAAGATAAGTCCATATCATGTGAGATAGCTGGACAATTCTAATGTGTGGCCTATGCATTATATGCGAAGGGTGAGTATTTTGTGATGGAATGCATTAAGAGGGGAAATACCTTAATACAAGATAAAGTTGGTTAACTCAAGAGGATCTAAATTAATGAGAAATGGGGAACCCTAACCCTAATTTGGGGAAAAGGGAATGATAAGCCCTGTTTGATAGTGAACCCTAATTCCTGGTTAAGGAATGATGGTGTTACTATTGTATCACATGATGTGATGAATATCTTGTATGACTGTTATCATGCCTAATAACCATGCAGGTATGATGAGATGATGAATATAGCCAAGTTTGGGCTGTGACATGTATATAATAAATGATTGATTGGCTTTTTGTGTGTTGATGTTGTTGTTGCTTACTAAAAGTAATAATGTGTACGAATTTTATGAGCCATGTGAATAAGTTGTTGCCTAGTGAGAGGTGACAAGATGTGAATGGCCTTGTGAGCCATGTGAATAAGTTGTTGCCTAGTGAGAGGTGACAAGATATGAATGGCCTTGTGAGCCATGTGTGATGCTTGGGTAACAAGTATCATGTTTATTTGTAGCATTTGTGTTAATAAGTTATGCTAGAGAACTTGGCTGATGTTACATTTCTATTATATATCTATAGTTCATTGATGATTATTCATATCTGTTGTATTCATTACAAGTAGATGGATGAACTTATGAGATCTAAAGTTTGATTTCAAACTAAGGAAGAAAAGTCACACCACAATAATGCTATGTTACTGATAAGGACCAAACCCTAGAATGTTTAGAGTTGAAGTAGTTCAAGGGATGTCACTAGTGATTTGACCTTGAATACTAGCATCTCTATAAAACAAAATCATGAGATTTGCACTATGAAAAGTAAACTAGTATTGATAGTAATCCAGGGTTTAAAGGTAGTTAATCTGAAAGGTAGATAAACAATATGAAAATGATTCAGAGAAAAGAATAAGATACAAATTTGAAATGTAACAAATGTGTTTGAAACAAAAGGAGGACGTGAAGTGCGGTATGAAATAAATTCTTACAGTAATAATAAGAATGAGGAATAATCTATTCTTACCTTGTGTGTTTCAATTTTTTTTGGGATGTTTATTCTATATGATCAAAATGAGAAGGATAAGTAACAAGAAGTAAGTAGCATATAATGAGGCAAATTACTCGTCACATGATCTGGAATTAGTTGTTGTAGTTCATGCTCATAAGACATGACGTTACTATCTTTATGGTGAGGCGTGCCAGGTGTTTATAGATCATAAGAGCTTGAAATATATCTTTACCCCGAAGGATCTGAATTTTAGACAGCGGAGATGATTAGAATTGATTAAGTATTATGATGTAATGATAGATTATCATCCTGGAAAAGTGAATGTGGTAGCAGATGCCCTCAGCAGGAAATCAAGTTCAACAACTGATGCATTCTCTATGGCATGTTTTAATAGAGACCTGCTAGTAGAAATGTGAAAGTTGAACTTAGACTTAGGGGTGATAGAACAGAGTGGTTTGATTGCACAGATGCAAGTCAAGCCTACTTTTTATGATCAAATTAAGGAACTTCAGTAGAATGATAGTGAGTTACAACAGATCATGCATGATATGAAAAGGGAAAAAGACTAGAGTTCAGGTTTTTAGATAATGGTGTGTTGTATCAGCATGACAGGTTGCGTGTACCTCGAGATAGTAATTTGAAAGAACAGATTTTTGAGAAAGCACATGCGTCGGTGTATGCTATGCATCCAGGCAACACTAAGATGTATATGAATCTCAAGGAGTCGTATTGGTGGCCTAGTGTGGAAAGAATGTAGCTGAGTATGTGGTTAGGTGCAATGTGTGTCAGCAGGTTAAGGCTGAGCACCAGAAACCTACAAATACTTTGCAATCTTTTCCTATACCAGAATGGAAGTGGGAACATATCACAATGGATTTTGTGATAGGGATTGCCCAGGACACCTAGAGGTTGTAACTCTATATGAATGATTGTGGATAGACTAATTAAGTCTGCTCACTTTCTTCATATTAAGTCAACCTTTGATGTCCCGAAGTTGGTTAAAATATATGTTGGTATGAGGTAGGTGAGAAGCATATTCTTGAACCTGAGATGGTGGATTTGACCATCGAAAAGATTGCAGTGATTAGAGAACAGTTGAAAGCTACACATGATAGACAGAAGACTCATGCCGAGAAGAGGCGTTGACCTCTTGAGTTTGAGGTTGGTGATGAAGTGTATCTGAGGGATTCACCATGGAAAGAAGTATTGAGGTTTGGTATAATAGACAAACTAACTTCTAGGTCCATGGGCCATATCCTGTTGTTAAAAGGATTGGACCTATAGCCTATAAGTTAGATTTGCCATCCGAGTTGGCTAATCTACATGATGTATTTTATGTATCGATGTTGAAGAAATGTTATCCTAGTATAGAGAGGATATTGGATCCAGAACCAGAACAGATGAGAACAGATGTGTCCTACATTGAAGGACCAATACAGATAGTTGATTAAAGGATCAAGAAACTCAAGAATCACGAGATACCATTAGTGGAAGTTTTGTGAGAAATCATAACTTAGAAGAAGCCACGTGGGAGTTTGAGTCTGAGATGCGTAACAAGTTTCCTTTTCTCTTTTAGGAATTTCGGGACGAAATTCTTATAAGGGAGGGAGATTGTTATGACCCGTTTCAAAGTTAACCAATAAGTATCATGATTAGTCCATAATTAAGTTAATTGATATAAGTTAAGTGCTCATGTGATGGTTAGTGCACCATCAAGTTGATTAAGTTGAATTAAATATATAAGATACAATTAGTGCATAATTAAGATGATTAAGTTAAGTTAAGTGATCAGAGATGTGATTAGTGCTTTGATCAAGTGTTACTAGTTGATTAGCATGTTTTCTCGCTTCGAGGTTGTAGAGAATCCCATACTTGAAAGTTTGCAAGAGAAATTACTTGAATTAGACCTTCGAGGCAAACATTATGACGATTTCAAGGTTTTTGGACCTGGCTACAATTTTCCCAGTAATTGATTTTTTTTAAGAGGGTCGGCTACCCCCTCTTCTCTGTTATCTTTCCTGATAGAACAGAGCAGCCGCAAAGCGACGCTCAGTAGGACCCCAGAGCAGCGTGAGCTAGGGCGGGTGATTCTTGGCCCTTAGCCTCGAATCAGCGGCACCCCTACCTCTTCTTCCTACTCTCTTCCTCTTCCCCTCTTTTTTTTCTTTGCTCTAGCCGCGGCCCTACCAAGTAGCAGCAGAAGCTGTGGCTAGCAGCAACAGTAGCCATTGGCCCGGTGCTTTGGCTTGGTCAGGAGCCCGTTTGGGTGTGTGAAATAGCGAGCTAAGTGCAGCTCCGAGCTCGGCCAAGGGCTTTGAGCAAGAAACTGCAACTATAGCTGCGTCTAGCACTGGGAACGGTCGTCTCCTTCAACCTGTTCCTGAAGGTAGAAGAAGCTGTTAGCAACTGGTTCAAACCGAAGCTCGATTGGCGCACAATAGAGAAAGGTAGGACTGGCACGGGGCTCAGTTTTAAGAGTAGAACGAGAATCCGTAGCAAATAGCGTTGATTTTGTATTTTATCGGGCTTGTTCCGCAATTGGTGTGTGAAACAGGTTGAAACCAGTGCTGTCCGGAGGTAGAAGACAACCCGGGAATAGGTGTCTGGACGCGTTTCCAGTGGTTTCCAGACATCCCAAATGGCTGTGAGTAGGAGTTCATTTAGTTATCATCATTTAACTCCTTCGTTGGAATTTTTCGGTAAACTGTGCATTTTTCGTTGATACTTGGCTTTTGGACAGTATTTAGCGTTACTCGAATTTTATTTCATAAACTGCATCCTTATGCCGTTATATGATTTAGTTTAGCATCTGATCAGTGTGGATTGAATCAGTGAATTTATATGGTTCATTGGAATTTGAAATACGTAATATGATTGATGAAAATGATAGAATTTCCTGTATTACAACTGCAATGTATACGTTGAGCATAAAATGGATGTTTAGCATCAAAACTGGATAAGTTGATACTGAGTCATGTTTAAAGATGACAAATGATGTATATGTGTTTTCAAGTGATGCTCAGGATATGAAAGAATTATGAAATGTGATATTCCTGTTTAAGTGTTTATATGTTAATTAGTTAATAGACTTAGGTGCCCTAACACCGTAGAACCCCTTTGAGAGGTCTGCACCTTAGGGGTGAAACTCGTGTCCAACATCAACCGGTTGAGTAATTCTGGTGGCACGAGGGATTGATAGACAGTGTCCAACACCAACCGATTGAATAATTTCGGTGGCACTGGGGAAATATAATAAATAAAGTAAAGGGTTATCCAACATCAACCGGTTGAGTAATTTTGGTGGTAACCCAGTGTTGACTCCCTGTGCCTGTGTGCTCAGGTTAGAGGAGTCTGGAGCACTCATGGTGAGTGCAGAGGAGGCCGGAGAGCCTGTGAGTCAGGCCGGAGAGCTTGTGGGTCCTGTAGCAGACCAGGACGGAAAGTCAGACTTAGCATTTCCTGGGTGTGTCGCTAAGTCTTGTACGGTGAGATCGTAGTTCACTACAGATCTTTGTATGCAGAGTACACTGCATATGATTAGGGCATAATAATAATATATATATGTAATCATATAGGATCACAGTAAATTTAATATGTTAAGAGATTTGAACTTCTGTGCCAATTCTCTATAAATGTTTATTTGTTTAAAATATCTGTCATCGCATAGAAATGTGATTATTATCTGTAAATTCTACTATGTCATTAGAACTGCCCTGCTTAGTACTGCACTTATGTTTTATTTCAATTTTATATATCTGATGGGTTGTTTAGTGATAGCTAAATGAAATGCTATTCACTGAGCGAGTAGGCTCATCCCTCTACTCAAACATTTTCAGGTCAACAACAGCAACAGGAATCTGAAGGATCTTTTCATCCTAACACTTAGTCTGTAGAAGGTATATGTAGTTAGTTTAGTTAGAGGTCTCTTAGTCCTTTCCCCTCGATCCTTGGGACATGGTGTGGGTGAGAGAGTGTGTATGTGGAATGTGTATAAAGATGTAAATTAACTGTTATGTTACTTTCTGTTAAACAATGTTACATGTTGTAAACTCTGTTTATGTACTCTAGCCAGTTTAATTGAAATGCTTCCGCAATAGTTTATTATGTTTTAGTTTACAGCAATAATCTGGATATCATTACAAGGTTTTAAAAAGAAAAAGTTCTGAGTGATTTGTTTATGTGATAATCCCTCCGTCGCGCCCTAATCTCATGATTAGTGGTTGGCGTGAGATCGGGGTGTGACAATCTCCATGCCTCAAGGTACTAGATCCCATCTATATCACCTTGTTAAGTCCGACCCAAAGCAAACACTATGAATATGCACCCGGCTAGGGCATACCCACACATTCATCCTTCATGCTTCCATGAGATAGACGGTGCACCACGCTAGGGCATGCCCACACTTGGTCGATCAAGCTTTTCACGTGTGTCACATTTGGAAGGCATCAAAAACTTAATATTTAATGAGGGATTTGGTTTTTATATACATATACATATCCAATCACCACAATACATAGTACATATCATATACATGCTATATCCCACAGAAAACATGCAGAATGATAAAAGCGATGATTATGGTCATCCTAATGTGATTCCTCGAGCGAAGAGGAATCACGGTCATCTAGGTCTACATCACATGCAACCTGTACAAGATGAACTCTGTGTGCTTTGCCTTTCTGGGTTTGATCAACTCATCACATGAATGATCGACTCGCCATCAGACTGGTCGGATGGGTGCCACCAGCCGATCGTTTGGCTCCTCTAATCGATTGGTTTGCTTGGTCGGCATGCATCTGTTCATGGCCGCCACCCTCTCGTCTCGCTCCTCGAACCGGTCATCAACCGATCGGCTCACTCCTTGAACCGATCGTCTCGAACGTCAACCGATCGTTTCACGCCTTGAACCTATCGTATCAGTTGTCGTCAGGATGTCCTTCGTTCTTTGACATACCAGGAAATAAAATTCTATCCAATTTTACATTGTAAAAAGAGAAACCTCGAGTTACATTCGAGGGGAGCAAAGGTAGGAAAGAAATCTCGAATTATTTCGAGTTACATTAGGAATAGGAAAATGAAGATCGGTGCACATACCGAGATGCAAGCAACCACATACAACCATATACAAATAGGGTTTATTGGCCATAATCACGCTATACATCCACCACAAAACTCGTTTAAGGGTGACGCGTATCGAGTGCATTCATAATACATATCATATATGTAAATTGGGATTTGTGGATTTAGGATTGGACATGCATAAAGCCAATTTTACTCGCATTGTATGCAATAAATAAAGGTTACAAACCAAAATTAATCATATCGATAATCCTAAAGTATAAAGCAGTTAACGTGGCTCTAATACCATTGTTGGGTTTTAGGGGAGGCAGAGAAGGTAGTGGAAACAAAAAAAAATTCTCCCCCAAACCTAGAACAAGGAAACGCGTCAACGTCTATACAATAGGAAAGGATGGTTTGTGGAATCATACCTTGCCCCAAGGCTTGCTCGGCGACAATACCTCGTGCCTTATGCGGCCTTCACCTCCTGTCTTGGATGGTGTCCGTGCAACTCCTGGTCGCATCGGGACTGACAGGATTGAAGGTTGTCCTCTGAGTGACAAAAACCTCCCGCCTCTGAAGTAGTCCACATGGACCACCTGGAACTCCAATCTCCTTGTCCCATAAGGAATTGGAAGGAGTCACACCCTCCTGTCAGCGTACTAGTCACCAACACACTGTCCTGCCACCAGTTGCAACTACAGTTGTCTTTCCCTTGCTGTGCCTCCCCTATCGGGTAGCACTTGCTCGTGCTCTCTCTCAGTTACCAAAACCAAAGAGAATGACAACTTTTCAGAGCAACTGGTTTTCACTTAGTTGTACTTTGAGAAGCCCTGAATACCCCTATATATATAGGAGGGTCATGAGACAAGGTTCTCCATCCCGGGCAATGCGGGACTAAAAGCAGGAGTAGAAGGATTCAAGATTTTTCCACAAAACAACCAACTCACAACCTAAACCGATCGTTTCACAATTGAAACGGTCGGTTGGGGACCTGAGCCGGTCGGTTGACACCTCAAATTATCGGTTGGGACACCTCAACTAGACGGTTCACTTCTGAAGCGGTCATTTCGTGGCCCTGGTCAGTTCCCGATTGACTTTCCATCTTTTGTTTCTAATTGGTATCAAATACCAATCCTTGTTCCAATAAAATTGGGCAAGTGAAACGAAACGAAAATTCTCCCCAATCCTACTTTCCCAACTTGCTCGGTTGCAATAGTTGAACCGATCGTTTCAACACTTGAAGTGATTGTTTCACCCTGTCCATGAGCCGATCGACTAACCACCAGAGCCGATCGGTTCACCAAGTTGAGTCGATCGGTTCATCTCATGAGCCGATCGGTTGGGAGTGCAGATTGTGCAGAATCAGTCAATTGCATTTTTAATCAATCTGATATTCTAATCAATCAGTCCAACACCTTGAACATTATGATTTTGAGCTATCAATTAATTGAGTGTTTAATTGAACTACTAAACTCCTTTAGTAATCAATCTAAACAATGTTTGTTGACAAAACTCCTCTTCCAGGTTAAATCCTATGTGTGTGACCTTGCAGGTCCTTTTCACGTGGGTAGTGAAAGACCATAACACTTATGACTTCACAAGCAAAGAGCGGTGCCTAGTCACACATCAGTGCTACCCAAGTGAAATAGAAAGTTGGAGAACAACTTTCAATCCTACAATCCATGAATGGTGTTACAGTGAATGTATAATTCCTTTGCCACTAATATGCCGAATGAACTCGAGGCATGGAACAGTCATCCTGTCAACGTTCATTAACTTTCTTGATCTCAGAGTAGATTGGAAGAGATATGTGTGACATCAATATCAAATACTGATTCACACATGCGTGCGCACACCTATTTCAATCCTACTCATCAAGTGGCCTTGGATATCAAACTCCCTCAGGAGGGACAAATCCCATATCTATCACTCACCCCTCAAAAAGCCCCATGTGTCAAAGCCACCCAATCATCATCTTTATAACAACCCATGTTTCAGTATTGCGTTTGATGATGTCAAAGTGTGCCCAACGACATGTTTTGAGTGTAGTGATTTCAGGTCAAAGAATCACACTCAGCACCATCACTGTGAGTACTGACTGTGACTACCATGTCATGGTTCCATGTGTCAAACTCACGGTGGGTCTGTCTGGTACACTTGTTCTCTAACAAGTACCTATGTGTTTGGTTTGATATCTCTATATCATGACTAATGAGATTTTGTCATCAACCAACACTGAAATCTAGTCTTGTGTGTCAATGTTGTCTATCTAACTTCCACAATGACATCCGACTAGGGACATAACAAGAATGTAAAAACTCTTAGCATCCGTATGATCTCATCATTCAGGTCCTCAACCTGAAAGCATGTGTCATTGAGTACTGTCATTCTCTAGACATTCAATTTGTTCTATCACTATCTCATATGACTGAACGAGAAAGAATTGGAAGCTTGCCTTTGATGTTTATCAAATCAATCTTAATGTATCCCACCAATCATCCCATGATTGGCTCTCAGGGCATACATACCAACAACTTTTACACCCCACAAGGTCAGAACGCCCAGGATATGGGATCTTCTGCTTTTGAAATTTATGTTATCCCTAACTGAGTCGATCACAAAGACTAAAACAGGTCGCCCGCAAGCATACAAGGTACTGTTGTAGTATAGGTGATTGTCAAGATAAGGGATCAAACCATAGAGATAGAGGGGGCACTACAGTTTGGTAGCGTATACTATGTTCCTTTTGTGGAGCTTAGGGTTTTAGGGTTTTTGAAAGGTTTGATTGTTGATTAAGCTAATTGAACAAGTAAGAAATGCAAGATGGAAACTAAGTTATGGAAGAGCAAACAAAATTAGTAAACTAAGTTAACAAACTAACTAAGCAAGAGAAAGAAGGGATACACTACTCTAGCAAGGCAAGAAGCAATTAAGAACTAAACTAACCACTAGCACGAGCACTAGCCTAAGTTAACACTAAAGAGAAAAACTAAGCAATTGACTAAGTTAGACTAAAGCAATTGGACTAAACTAGCATTAATAGGAAAACTAAACAATTAGGGTTTTAAGAAAGGTGATTAAGGTGGGTGGGCTGTTTGGGGAATGTAACTTTGATATTAGTTGGGGGAGATCATTAAACATGCATGGTTCTCATTTCATATCTAGATTACCAAACCAAATAATAAGGTCAATGCCATTAGAACATACCCTATACTAATAGTAGAAGACTAGGGTTAGGTGTAATTATAATGAGATTAACCAAATCTAGCTTTCTAGGGTAAGTGATAGTGAGTAATTGAGGGTTGATGGTAGAGATGGGAGTAGAGATGAGGGTATTTAACCTCATGCCACTAGCCACTCTAGCCTTTAGAAGGCCCTAGACAATTACATCAATCTCACTTACACTAGCTACATAGATCTCACACTCATTTGTAGGAGGAGGGATGTGTATGTAGGAACAAAGGGGGCTATCTAGGGATCCACTATTTGGACCTAGGAGCCATTCCTAAGATTGCCACATACACCCCAATTCCTCCTAGAAACAAAGTGTCATCAAAGACCTCAAAACAAGCAATTCATACAAGATGCACAAACCACATGCAATAAGATAGGAAAAGAGATAGAAGCAAGAAGTAATCATCACAGATATGAATTAAGTTCATTACAAGAAACTTTCCCCCAACATGGTATCAAAGTCACATTTTAACCCCAAACATCCCACCACTAGGGGCTTTGCTACACATAGTCAAATAAACAAGAAAAGAAAGGGGTAGAAGAAGGGAAAATGCCATGAAGCTCGATGTAGAAGTCTCCTCCTTCACCTCTGGGCTGCTATGGATGTCCTTCCTCCTCCAAGGGTGTACGGGCGCATGAAGATGTGGGGGTTTATGGATGGAAACCTAGGAAACTAGGATTCCATGGTGGAATGAGGGTGGAAATGGTGGATGGTGAGCCAAAATGCAAAGGGTTTGCACTCAAAGCTCAAGGAAGGAGAATAGAGCATGGATCAGCTGTGGGGGCATCTAACCTTCGTGCCCTAGCCGCCACCTATGTATATATAGGTGATGGGGAGTCACTAGGGTAAGTGGGGGGTAGTTTAGGAAAATCAGTGTAAAGTAGGGTAGGTTTGGTGGATCACCACGGCCGTGATGAGGGTAGTAGGGAACGATTGTGGTATGGATGGGAGTGGTGAAAAGCTAAGTGTGGTGGTGGCCACAACCGTGTCGGAGTGCCACGGTCGTGCTGGGTGAGAGGCACCACGACCGTGTTGGATAACACGAATGTTTTGGAGGAGGGAGCAGTGATCGTGGAGCAGCTACACGTGTGTTTTATTCTTCATCGGCCACATTCGTGGTAGAGAGCCATGGTCGTGGCGATTTGGGGTGACAACCTATTGAAAATTGGAACTCTGATCATTAATTACCACAATCGTGGGGAAGGCCCATGACCATTTTCTCTTCTTCTGACCATGACCGTGCTGATGGCCACGACCGCAGTGTCTTCAATGGCCACGGACATGGGATTCTTTGGGAGAACCCTGTTGAAGAGGGAACTTCTTTGCTAAAAAATGCATGACCATGGTGTTGTGGCCACGACCGTGGTGAGGCTTGCATCGATTGATTTCACTTCAATCTTCAACATTCTTGGATGTCTTTTGCTTGGGGATGACTCTTGGCCATTGGAGGTAGGTTGAGGGAGACTTTGGGGCCTTCTTTGGGTCCCTCCATAATTGGGGAAACCCTAGAACTCCTTCTTTCTCTCTCGTCCATCTAAACATGGTCCAAGTACCTGAAAATAGTATAAAGCACATCCATAAGCATATTTGCAATGATAAGCACATTAGGGGAAATGATTGTAATCTAACATGTTTAGATGTGATTTAAGTACAAAATGGCACAGGATGGAGCCCTAAAATAGGGCTACATCAGTAGACGACCATATCATGTGACCAAGTGACCGTTTGGGTCACCACACGGCCGTTTTGGTGTTTGTAGGTTGCAAAAATTCAAGATCTTCTGGTCCCTTCCACTCACACCCAGATCCCAAACAGTTGACCCTGATGACCATTTTAGTGTTCGTAAATTGTGAAAATTCAAGATCTTCTGTTCCCTTCCACTCACACCTAGATCCCAAATAGACTGGGAACCTTGAACCAAACCTCGCCTATAAATAGAGGGGTACTAGGGGCTTCCTATAGAACAATAAGGAGAAAAACATCAATTGAGAATTAATTGCTCTGACAATTGTTGTCCTCTCTAGTTATGGTAATGGAGAGAGCCCAAGAAAGACCTACATGACAAGGGGGGGATATCTACAATATAGAATAGCTGAGAAACGTTGTTTTAGGAGACCAAGTTGGTGACTAGTACGCCAATGTTAGGGACAACTCCTTCCTATCTATTCTAGTTGAACAATAGGAGTTCTAGTTGGTTTGTGTGGACTACTCTAGAGGCAAGATTCCTTTAGCTACTTCTCAGAGAGCAAAGTCATTGTGTAGTCAATCGACAAACCATATGAGTCATTGTAGAAGCTGTCTTGTTTACTTTCTGTGGTGAAGACAAGCTGTACAACCACCATCCAAGAGCAACTAGTAAACAATTGTATTGAAGTGAGTTGTTGTCACTGGTCTTGCTCCTGGACCAAGTATAACTCATTAAACCATCCTTCTTTTTTCATAGTAGTTGATGCAATCTTGCTGATATGGGAATACTGACAGATAATGTTTGTTTCCGTTGATGTACTATGTCCCCATATTTCTGAACAAATTCTTCTATACAAAGGACCTGAAGGCCAACCTCTAGTATTTTAAAGATTTTTTGGAGTAATGAGGACATGATTAGAACATGATATTATTGATGTTGATCGTCTTTTCATTGAATGACCCCCATCATCATCTAAGAGAACTATGACTTGAGCTGATTCTAGTAAAGTATCATCATTGTTGATTCCAATATCATCATTTTGTAATGTCATTTGGGGTCTTCATGCAAGTCTAAGACAATGACTTGAGAGGCATGTTGGTAGTACAAAGCATTATTTACGTACATCTCCAAACAAATAAAAAATATTAAGAATAAATGAAAAAGGAAATTTGCATTAAACACAAGCTATTATATGTATATCTGGTTAGGGTCCCAAGCCCACTTGAAGAAATATTATTTGGTTGTGTCATGTAGAATCCCATTCTTATGAAATTAGTTCGAACTTGGGCTCCCAAAGCCAAAGAATCTAGTGCAACACCAATATTAGCCATTTAATGTTGATGAGCGCAACATATTTTGTTATGGTGTGTATGCTTTGATGTCACCTGGCTTTTTATAATTTGATAAATACACACATCAAAATATTGTGTACTTGGTATGTAATTGGTTTTCAGATGCATTTAAAATGTAATTGACGAGGTGAATTAGGTGGTATTTCATAGTGTTATAGTCTTCAGTTGAATTTACTAAAATGTATGTGTCATCAGGGTCCCACAATATAGAATATGGGATACTGAGCATAGATAGGTGTTGTTATGGTGTCAATGAGTTGTTGGTACTATATACATAATTAATAGTCCATGGTCTACCAATGACAGACTAATCAAGTATGGTATATGGTGTTACTAAACATGCAGTTGGATGTTAGGTGGGCCCCAGTTTGTTGATACAAAAGATATGATTACACAACATTTTGTTACAGAGTACTTCAATGATATGTTTTGGTAGAGAAAATCTAACATTCTACAAAATGAAGAACGTTGGGACCTATCTTTTGATCATCATTAATGCAAAAGATTAGAGAGGGACCCAAAAAACCCAGATTATGAAGTAAAACATTTAATTCTCAACAAACATGATTAACACAATATACAAAAAATATAGATATATTTTTCCTTTCCCTTTCACATGAAAACTTGCAACCAATGTTAGATCAATAACAACATATTCAATCATTAAAAATAATATTTAAATACATTAAAACTAGAATAAAATCTTATTTCTCATATGCAATTCAATTTACATCATATACAAGTACATGAAAGAAACAAGTCGATCTACAACCCATCCTAAGAAAGAGATAGTATAGGGACATTGTAGTCTAGATTAATATATTTACATATCTTTTATCATGAACTATTATCTAGACATCATTATACCTAAAAATATTTGTAAACAACCTCATGAGACTCATATAGAGCCCAGTGAATGGATACCTCCCAATCAAGCTAGGTACATGCATCAACATCAGATGAAGTATTTGATCAAATCTAGTTTAAGACAATAATATGATTAATTAGATATGGTATTCACTTATGCCAATCCAAATTTAAAACATCCTTAAGAGCATGCCCCTATTAATAGATCAATAGATGTTATATACTTTAGAATGACAATCCAATTGTAGGAGTAATAAGTCAAGATGTTAGCAAATAGAATCAAGGAATAAGAATAACAATATCTCTATAACACCCCACCATCCAAAAAAGGACCACATCTTGTGGTACTAAAGATAAAGTACACATAAGACATGTCTACAAAATAGTGCTATTCAAATTAGAAATAAATATCATTATATTAGGGATGGGTATTAAATCCCAACATTAACCACTTGTCACCCTTTGAGATTATGTTATAAAATAGATAAATAAGAATATAGAAACATTTTATCTTTTTAAAAGATTGATTAATTTGCACAAAACGAAACATATTAAACAATAACAGGTGTATCAGATAGCAATAAAAAGCATGTAATATTCAACTCGTATTCTACACAACTTCTCATCTTTTATTCATTTTCCCTAACACTACTTGACTTTTACCTTGCCAAAGAAAAGTCACCACGCCTAATTCTCATGTCAACAACTCACCATAACTATCTTAGGGTTTAGACAGCCACAATAGGACATCAACAACAGACCCTGGTCCACGATAGGGTTGCCTAAAGAGGCTCAAGTCCTCATCAGAGGTACATGAGAAGGGAAAAACATAACAACATAATAGAATATCACATGTCATCATATTTCACATGTTTCACAATTTACATTTCATCATTGCCTATTCCTCATTGACATAGACCTTAACTATTGATGATAGTCTACATCAGAGGAGGAGCATGAATGATGATGAGTAGAGGGAAGACATGAGATGGAGGAGGGTAGAAGAGGAATTTAGTTTCAGTGTTCCATGGATCTTCATGCTACCTTGATTACCACTCAGAGGAGGAGCATGAATGATGATGAGTATAGGGAAGACATGAGATGGATCGAGGAGGGTAGAAGAGGAATTTAGTTTCAGTGTTCCATGGATCTTCATGCCAGCTTGATTGCCACTATGTGATATTTCTTTTGCTTCTATATTGATCAATTTTGCTGCTATTATTGATTTGTTTATTTTGTCAAGGACGTGAGAAATTTATTTATCATCATCTCGACTGCTGCTATGGAGACTTAACTTATGTTATATGTTGATTGATTTTCTATTTGGCGCCATAACGTTTGTTACTTATTCTATGATTATCACATTTTATTTGTTTCTTTGTCATTTTGTACAATCTTCCATCAATATTATGTTTGCACTTGAGTCATTTTTCATGCCCTCGCATGTGAAAAACAACTACTACTATGATTCAACACTCTCTGGACTGTGATGTTTGCTACTATGATGAACATTATGAAGAGGCAAGATGATGAAGATTTCTGTTGGTGATTTTACATATACATTATGAAGTTTCATATACATTGGATCTTGGAGTCCTTCATCTTATTACTACTTCAAACATTGGTCTTCAATTCAACTATGTCTTCTACTTCTATTATCATGGGCAAACATTCTCTGGCTAGTCCGATCTTTGTGCATGCTGACTCATTCTTTTCCATGCTTTCTATACACATTGATTATTGTTTCATGTGTTCCAACATTGACTGCTCTTGTATTCCAACACTCTCTAATCTACTTCATCATGATAGTGATTGAGATGAAGAGGATGATGCACACTTATTTATATTTAATTCTACTTCAGATGACACTTTGTAGCGATCACAAAGATCCTACTACCTTCTTGGTTATCCACTTTGCGATTACCTGCTTAAGGGGAGTATTTGAGTGACTTATTGTAACATAGAGGGGGAGAAACATTCTTGTATGGTATTGTTGTATCTTTTGTTATTTTTTTCTAGTATGTTTCTCTGTTTGCAAGCTGACTTGGGATTCTCCTATGCTCCATAATGAGGGGGAGTGTTAGAGAGTCTATTTTGCTAAGTTGTCTAATCTCTTTGTTGTATGGTCCCAATGTTGTCTTGGCTCATTAGGGTTTGTCTTGGGTCGATATGCTTCACATTTATTCTATTTATAGGAGAGGGGGATTGCACTTATCTTTTTTAGGAAATACATGAGGCTATTTATTCATCTCACCCTCATATTGCAAGACAATGAGGGGGAAAATTACAAGGATTCAATCTAGCATTGGGACTAAATCTGGTAGTACAACTACC
The DNA here is from genome assembly GCA_963693085.1 of Alisma plantago-aquatica. Lineage (NCBI taxonomy): Eukaryota > Viridiplantae > Streptophyta > Magnoliopsida > Alismatales > Alismataceae > Alisma > Alisma plantago-aquatica. The sequence continues at coordinate 1,309,277,438 of OY856411.1, read as the reverse complement.
ATTACACATTTCTTCTTCAAAAATGGTTTTAATATAATCTGGGGGTCTTGTGCAATCAAAGCTCCCCTTGGTGTGGTTTTTATGGAACTTTGCCAAGGTGTTAGCAACCTAGTTGCAAGTCCTGGTCATAAATAATATAGTCCATTCATTGTTTCTACTTTTCCATCTTTGTATCCTCTCTATCATCTTGGCAAACATACGATTGCATCTAATGCTTGACTTCAAAATTTCCACAAACACATTGCAAAGAGTTTCTAATGCCACTTTTTGGAAATTATTTATTTGAGCAATCTCAAGTGCTATATCTACTACTACCATATCAGCATGCATGGCTGACCTGACTATTGTCCTCCTTGTATGTCCTCGCACCCATTTTTCTTCATAGTTCAGGATGATCGCAACAACTTTAGCCTTGCTTTTGTCCCAAACTGCACCAATAATCATCTTAATGTAATTGGGGAGAGGTCTACACCATCTCCATTCTTCAGTAATCGTACCTTCAAGGTTATCATTCTTCCAAGATTATTCAATGGATTGTGTCTCCTATAATATTCATTGTGCTTGATGGGGAGTAGGTATGGTGTGACTATCAAAGACTTAGATATTCCTTGCACTCCAAAAACACCAACATAATATCATGAACTGGTTATGCAATGAGTTTTCTTCTTAGAGTTGGTGCTTTAGACATTCTCTAGTATTCAATATGAAAAACAAGTCGGGGGGGGTCTGTTATTAAATAACACATTCCATACCTACATTACATACTGACAATCCCTAAGGGTGTGAGTGCCTATTTCCTCATATGATTTACATCTCTCACATGTATTGTCTATGGCCAGATGTCTCTAGACACATCTTCTATTCATCAGGAGTGCACCATGCAATAGGATCCACACAAAGAACTTTACCATCACATTAATTTAGCCTTCCACATGATGCTCCATTCCCCTTCTACTTCAATGTATTTTTGTCTATGAAGGACTCAGAACACTAATTTGAAGAGAACTCACCACTTTTTTTTTCTTCACAAACCCTTGTGGCTTGTGTGGTATATCTAACAAGGGCTCCAACCTTAGGATGCATCCTACAACCTCCAGAGGTAGCCAGTAATAGAAGAAGTCTATGTCCCACTAACCATTGTCAAGGATGGTGTTCTCTACTTGGAAATCCTCCAGAGTTATCAGGATGTTGTATAGTGCTACTTGTTCAAGTTTTAGTCCAATTTTAACCTATTCATCTCTCCAGAATTGGATGCATTTATCTTCATTGGTTGTATGTAGGAGTGCAAATTTATTAACTTTTTTCACTGCAAGGTAGCTCGTGCTAGTCATTATGCATTGTTTGTTTTTCCTGTAGTGTGGTCAATGTTCTTGCTCTTAATAAATCTACACTAGAAAAAGTCCCTACTACTAGATATATCCTATGCATTTTTGGGAAGAAGGGTTGAATTCCATTTCCTCATACTTTTGATCTTGATACCCCCACTTTCCTCATTATTAGTGACTTTGTTCTGCATAACTAGGGACATCGGATGTGCTTTATGATTCTTTGCCCAAAAAATATCCTAATACGTCCATGAATTCTATCACACATGTTTAGTGGTAGAAGAGTAGTATGAATAGTATATGTTGGGATAGCTTCCAATATGGACTTCACTATGCAATATTAGTCAGGGAGAGGGATTTGGTTGTGCAACCATTGATTTTGGAATCTACTATGTCAAGTACCTTAGCATACGTATGCTTGGTAACTTTTGAGTGGATGATGGGCACTCCCAGATATCATCCCAAAATTAGATGTTTTTTAAAACTTGAATATCTTGTTCACTCTTCATCTGACATCTGTATATACACTAGATGCATAGAACACTTGTGTCTAGGAGATGGATATGGCCTGTCTTGATGTTCTCTTGAATTGTTTAAAGAAATCCTTTATTGTGCTCATTTGCTTACAGGTGGTCTTCCCAAAGAAGAGAAGATCATCAGAGAAGCATACATGTGAGATAGTAATCCCACTTCTTCCCATAGTAATTGGCTTCCAATTGCCTCCATTAACACACTCTTGTATAATTTAACTCAGTCTCTCAATGCAAACAACAAATATGTATGGTGACAATGAGTCTCCTTGTCATAATTTGTGGCTTCATTTGAAGGGGTGGGTATTAGATTCATTCCACATGATCAAGAACTCTCTTATTATGGGAGAGTTTATTATCTAAACAATGATGTTGACATGCCTTCCATCATTAAGAAAAATATACACAAGGGGAATTCTCCATCATAGTACTTTTCCACATAGTATCACAATAGGCTTTAATGTGTTGTCCCCAACTATGAGAGAGAGTGCATGTAAAGGAGAGAGACGCCTCCATATGAGTAGCCTCTCCCCCTAGGTGTTGTTTAGTTTTATACATGTATTTCCCACCCCTACTTCTTCTAAGATCCATCTCCATGGAGCATCTCCGTCAAAGTTCGTCTTGTAGTTACTTCTATTAGATCTACATGGGACATCATGCCACTATTGTTATTATTTGACATAGGGAGCTACAATTTCTATCTTTTTTATTATTGCCATCTACATTTTCATTTTCTTATGATCTACACCCTTGTCATCTACACCTCTATAGAATCTACACAACCGTCATCTATCTACAATAACATCATCATCCATTAGATCACTATTGAGATCCAATCCCAAATATTATAAAAAGATCTCCTTTTTGGTTGGTATTAAGGATATATAATGCATGTATTACAAATGTGGAGGTTTGGACTAAATAAATTCACCCTTTGCTATTGTTTCAAGATTTGTTGCTTCTTTTTTGTTGCTAACACAATGTGTCACTATCTGACAAGGCGAGCTAGCAAAGTTCTATTTCATTCGCAATCATAATTACAAATTTTGTATTTTAACATAGTGTGTTACCTAAATGACACGGTATGACACTTGTTTTTTATCCTGATTTTGCCCCATGATAACACAAAGTGTCACCCTACTACATGACATGTCACATGCTTATTGATAGTGATGAATTTCGCTATTGTTCCTATTGATGTGAGACATGGCATGTCCCTTTACTGACACAACATGTCACCTACTACTGCTACTACATCTTGGCATGCTACATCATATATGACTATTATATTACATGGTAGATTCTTCGATGCATGGAGACTCGCAATCATTAACCTTACTAGAAACAACTGTCTTTCTTTCCCTGTAATTATATTTTTTTTGTTCTTTAACCCCGCATCCCTTCCAGCCTTATATACATATTTCCTACATCCTTAATTCTTGTATTACCCCTCCTATAATTTTTTTCTATTTTGGGTCGCAAAAGGATCTACTTATATGTTATTGTGATCTACATAATTGGTTCATGTTTCAAATTGAGTTGAGTTTTCAATTACCTCCTTCATAGATTTTCCATCATAAACACTACCTCTACCATTGTTTTACACTCTCCACCCCAACTATTCTCTTGAGTCTTTCTTTGGTTCACATAAGGAGAACAATAGAGGATGATGATTAGAGTGAAAAAAGAAGAAGGAGGAGAAAGAAGAGGAATTTAGTACTACCTATCTATGGATCTTTATGGTACTTTTGTTTCTTGTGTGTGATGTTGTTGTTGCTGAAATGTTGATTTTTCTACTGCTATTATTGACCTATTTATCTTATGAAGAGACTCAGAAACTTATTCATTATCATATCCCCTATTTCTATGGAGTTTTCTACTTCACTTTTATATATATATATATATATATATATATATATATATATATATATATATATATATATATATATATGTGTGTGTGCCCATCTTTATTAACCGCGCGGGTAGCTACCCGCCCACCCTTCCCATCACTTTTTTTCAAAAAAACAATTTTGCAATTGTAGAGGACTATTTTGTCTAGCTCTCCAAAAAATTTTAGCCAAAAATCATATCATTTGCCCCTCCAAAATCAAAAAACCCGTCCTTATATATATCTGTTGTATATTTTGTACAGAGTTACTTTTTTGGCCAGCAGAGTTACTTTTTTGGCCACCATAGTTACTTTTTTGACAGCAGACTTACTTTTTTCGCTAGGAGAGTTACTTTTTTGGCTGCAGGGTAGCGAAAATCCAAGTTACCCGTGCAGGCAACGAATGAACGGCCTATATATATATATATATATATATATATATATATATATATATATATATATATATATATATATATATATATATATATTTGTGTGTGTGTGTTTTGATTGTGTATCCTTTGTGATTTTGTAATATCTATCATCCATTCTTTGTTAGCACTTCAGTCTTTGTCCATGCCCTCACACATAAACTACATCTACTACTATGACTCATCAATGTCTAGACTATGACGTCTACTATTGTGATGGGCTTTATGATGAGAGAAAATGATGAAGATTTTTATTGATGATTTTACATATACATAATGAAGTTTTATCTAAATTGGATCTAGGATTCCTTTATGTACTTTCTACTTCGAGCACTAACTTCTATTTGGCTATGTCTTCTAATTTTGTTGTTCTGTGCCAATACTCTCTGCTAGTTTGTTCTTTGTGCATGTTGACTCATTTCTTGTTGATGCTTTGTATGCATGTTCATTACTACTTCTTGTTTTCCATCACTTTATAGTGTTGTGCTCCAACACTCTCTGGTCTTGTGTTTCAACACTCTCTTGTTTATTTCATAATTTTGGTGACTAAGATTACGACATGATGCTTACTTGTTGTTGTTTGATTTTGCTTCAGATGGCCATTTATCGTGATGAAGAATCTCCTGCTACAATCTTGCTTACCCACTTTGATATTATCTAGTTGAGGAGGAGTATTTGAGTGATTTAATTTCACAATGAGGGGGACAAACATTCTTTTATGCGCTTGGCATATCTTTTGTTGTTTTCCTATTGTATGTTTTTTTGTTTGCAAGGTGACTTGGGATTCTCCTAAGCTACAACTTGAAGGGGAGTCTAAGAGAGTATACTAGTTAAGTTGTTTCATATTTGTATTATATTTTTCCAATGGTTTCCAAGCCCATTAGGTTTTTCTTGAGTCTGCATGCTTCCCCCTTATCCTATCTATAGTATAGGGGGTTGCTATTCTATTAATAAGAAAAAACACAAAATGGGTGTTCTCCATCATATCATTTTCCATAAGTTTCACCTTAGATGATTTTGTGTTAGAATCACACAAATGACTCATCCCTAAATCCTAGTGGTCAAACCTTCAAGGTCTAGATCCACACTCTAGAAATCCTTCTCATAATACTCTAACTAATTCAAGGAAATTTGTTTCATTTCCCTAGTGTGGCACTTGGGGGAAACTCATGGAGGTTAGGGAAACTAACTATATGTGTAATCATGTCACTTGTTATTAATCACTTTTTACTCACCTTAAAGAAATTTGAGGTCATGATTTACCATGTGTTTATATTCTCATGCAACTAGAATTACATAACATATATTAGACTTCCAAGTTAGACAACAAATATATCAAGAATAAAAAAAAATGATTTAGAACATTCATGTTTATTTCTCATTTCCACATCATTTCATATATTTTATCATTAGTTAGCTATCAGCCTGAGGCATCATCTCATCATCCATCATTTAACCAAAATAGGATTCCTCAAATGCAATCAATGCATGTTAGTTCATCTCAACATATTCCTTATCAATTAATTCCATATCCATATCAACTGATAGGAATACAGGCATATAGACCATCTTATGTCACCTATCACATTGAGAGAAGTTTATCCTACAAGATATATTTATTCCATTTGAGTTCAATAGATGTAATTAAATTTCTCAAATAAACATGCATAATACACTTGTTTCCTCTTATGTTGTTTAACATTCTTCAGTTAGGATTACTTATCAAAACATGTTTAATTCTCATTTGAAGTCCATATAAATAAACTATTCTCAAAGTACAAGTATACTAACAAACAATTACAATTTAAGAACATATTTTTGTAAATCAATTCACATTTTGGAACCTCATTTTGTATATTGAATTCAACTATACTTACATGCATTCCTTAATCCCTTGTTTGAGATGATTAGTCATTATCATCACCTATCTAATCATTTTAGGATTAGAGTTAGATTGTTAGATCCATCTACTAATTTTTATCATGTCCCCTTCATTTTATATTCATTAGTCTCAACCATTGTCTTTTTTAGGGGTAAGTTAGTGGATAGCGACCTGACATAGGTGCATGGATTCATGGACCTTTTCATGTCTGTTGATGGTAACTCATCCTTTGTTTTTCTTATGGTTGTTCCATGTTTACTGGTATTGTCCTGCATCATTTTAGTGTTGACTTCCTCCAGTTGTTGTCTATGTATGGATTGGCTTCCTCTAGTAATCCTCTTGTAATGGTTATCCACAACAGATGACATTGTAACCCTCTGCCCAAAGTTCCCAGTGTTATGCATTGTTGTCATGTCTTTCACCTTATTCCTCATTAACCTGCTTGACTTCTCTTCTTCCACAAATTTTACATCCATCCTCTTTATTATTATTTTCCTTTCATCCTTCCTCTTGGCCTTAGATTCCATGACCCTCTTGGATTCAACTTGATTCTTCAGATTCCATGAAACTCCTAGCTTTAACTTTGTCCTTCTTCCTCTTGGTTTTAGATTCCATGACCCTCATGTATTTAACTTTGTCCTCCTTCCTCTTGGCCTCAACATCCTCCATCCTATTTGTTACATCTTTGTCCTCCTTCCTCTTAGCTTCAGACGCCATGGTCCTCCTGGATTTCGCTTTGTCCTCCTTCCTCTTAGCCTCAATATCTTCCATTCTATTTGCTTTATATCCATCCTCCTTCCTCTTGGATTTAGATTCCATGAATCTCCCGACTTCAGCTTCCTCCTCCTTCCACTTGGTCTCAACGTCTTCCGTCCTGATTGCTTCATCTTCATCCTCCTTCATCTTGGCTTGAGATTCCATGACCCTTCTAGCTTCAGCTCTGTCCCCCTTCCTCTTAGCTTTAGCATCCTCCATCCTATTCTCTTTATCTTCCATGAACCTCCTGGATTCAATGTCATCCTCCTTCCTCTTGACCCTCCTGACATTCTCCTCCTCTTTGTCTCTGTTAGAATCATCCCGATCATCTTTGGCCTTAGTGTTGTCATCCTCCCTCCTCAACTTTTGTGTTGTATTCATGGTCACCATCTGAATAATCAGCATATGTGGAAAAGGGAAGGGGATCTTTCACAATAGTACTTATTTTTTTAGAGTCCTTCCTACTTGAGGTCCTTCTATATTTCTGAGAGATTGAATTCTTACGGTTCAAATTGGAGGTCAGTTTCCTCTTACTCCTTAGAGAAGACACATCTAATGATGAGTCATCATCAATTACCTTGGTAATCAAGCTGAGGTTTCCTCTCTTTTCTTTATCTATCATAACTTTTAGTTCCTTCTCCATGGCCTTCAGCTTCTATTTATGATGGTTAACCATTCTACTGTACTCTCATTGAATTGTTTGAAACTTAGAAATGTATTCCTAGGTTGAATTCATCTTATGCTATGTTACTTTTAACAATGAGCATATCATCCAAATACCCCAATTCACTAACGTAATTTGTCATTTCTTCACAATGCACATCGTTTGAGTGTTCTAGCTATCTGCATATAGACTTTTGTATTTAATCATATATGCATAACAATGAATTCTTTCCTAATAAACTACAACAAATATATATGAAAATGGGCCAGTCACGTTGATGTTAAAAGGAAGGCAAAGCCCTTTAATAGTGTCATTGTCGGGATAAAGCTCCTACTTATTGAGAAGGTGGAAATAAGAAATCATGATGCTATGGTCAATCACTATATTAACCTACAATGTCCTCATCTACGTCCACCTTGGCCTGATATAGTCTTCATCAAAGAAAAAGACATATCTACAATATGGTATCGGTACCGCTTCACATAAGATCTTTGTTAATGGAAAACCCACCCTATGGGTTATCTGAGATCTAGCACCTGTATGAGGGAAGGAGGAGAGTAATGTCTCTTCTAACTCAAAAAGTCACCCTGTGGGAATGGGATGTCATACAAATCGGACAAGATCCTTCTCTAGTGGAGGCATGAGACACCCATGAGATGCATCTAGCAGTTTCATGGTGATGTAACTTGGTTTACTAGTTTTTTTAGGATGAAGAAACATTTGAAGAACTAACTGTCTGATGCTTCATCTTCAATGTCCTTGGTGGTTTTGAGTAATGGGAATGAGCAATTGAGAGAGAGAGTAGTGCGGTTGCGATCAATGACATTCGCTTGGTAATGGTGTGGCCTGCAGTTAAACCCGTGTGTGACATATGGCACAAGGAGTCGTGGGCATGCAGTTATACAAAAAGTGTCATCATTTGATATGAAAATTTGTGCATTGAGGATTGGATGTTAGTTATTCAATTTCCATTTGCATGTGATTTTGTCAAATGTCTATATTGGGGCATGATCTCTATCCACCTGGGTGGGAAATTTAGGTGGTGTTCTAGAATGTTGGAGCATTATGTCTTGAATGGGAGTTATCAAAAAGACTATATGCATGTGATTTTCCCAAAGATACGCTTTTTCTTAAGCCAATGCTTCTATCTTTCATTGACATATGATTTTTTTCATATATGTAAAATCAATTTATTACTGCAGATAGGATTAGCGTAGGGAATGAGGATGCACCTTCACATCAATAGATATTGTGTGTATCTAGTTAAAGTGTCATGCCAAATGTAAGATTGAAATTAATAACAGCTATAAAATGCATTAATTAAGATGGTTTCGGTTATGAATGACTGATGCTTACCAATGGAGTGGAATTTGTTTATATTGAGTGTCAGTATCCTTCAACAGTTTCAAAGACACTCATTTGATATCATTTGTAACTTTTTACCATTCAATTGTAACATTTTAGTAAAAGTAGTATAAACTTTAGTAAGTTCAAAGCAATGAAAAAAAGTAAAATATCTTATATTAAATGTTAATGGTCTAGTGGTAACTTGTTAATGAACAACAAGGTAACATAATGCATAGTTGTCCAAACAAAAATACAATGCATGTATACCCAAACAAATTACTATAAATGTTGATAAATACTCTAGTAGCACATTAAAAGAGAAATATCTCCCAATATGTAGAGGATAATACAAGGAGACAAATGTCCACTCATTCCAAACACGTGCCAGGATAAATAAAATTGCAATAATGCTACAACACTTCATTACTCAAGAATACATCTTAAGAGTGGAATCTGGATACTTGACCAAGGAGACGTTGCTATTATATAAGTTTCAAAATTGGTTACTCTAGATTATATACACTGGTTCATTGCAATACAGATGGGCAATACACACTGATGAATGCTAGTTAGTTGTGATGCAGGATGGGTTATGGTGTGATCTTCTCAAGGACACACACTAGCCAACTGAAGGCGACTAGATGCAACCCTTAGGGAAAACAAACATATCTCTCAAATTTTGTATATGGACCTAGTCCAACGCACATGCTCAACTCATCACACGTACCCACAAGCATGCAGGGTCATGTTGTAGTATAGGCTAGTGATAAGATTAGGGTCGATCCTCAGGGATAAAAGGGGCACTAGAGCTAGTTTAATGTTATCTATGTTCCTAAAGTGGGGTCTAAGGTTTGAAGGTTCAAAGTTGGTTTTGATTTATTATGCTATGATTGCAAGTAAGAACAAGCAAGAAAGAAACTAGATTAACAAACACCCTAGATTACCTTAAGCAAGTTAGGACTAAAAAACTAGGGAAGACAAGCAACTAAACTAGATCAAGGAGTTACACTACACTAGCAAGGCAATTTGTCAAATAAGAAGTAAGCTAAGCAACAAGATGAGAAAGAGCCTAAGTTATCACTAGCTAGCTAAATTAACACAAGAGAGATCAAAGGAGCCCTAACTAATTGAGCAAGAACTAACTATCAAGAACTAAGCAATTGGCTAAGAATTAATAAAGGCAATTGACTAAGATAGAATTAACAAGATAAGAAGGTAAGAGTGTATTTTAAGCAATATGATGGATAGGTGGGTCATTTGGGAATGAAACTTGATATTAATTGGGGGAAGGTCAACATAGCATGTAATTCTCATATTTCAATCTAGATTACCAAACCAAACAACAAGGCAAGTGCTATTGGAATATACCCTCTGCTACTAGTTAGAGAAATAGGGCTAGGTGTAATTCTAATAGGTCTTGGGAAGTCTAGGTTTCTAGGGTAAGTGGTATTAGGGCAATTGAGATTCCAGGGTAGGAATCAAAGTAGAGAGGAGGGTGTTTCACCTCATGTTACTTGTCATCTAGCTTTTAGGAAACTCTAGGCAATTGAACTAATCATGTTACACTAGCTACTTTGATCTCACACTTGTAGAAGAAGGGAGATGTATGTAGTAATAAAGGGGGCTACCTAGGGATCCACTAATTGGACCTAGGAGCCATTCCTAAGATTGCCACATACATTCCATTTTTCCCTAGAAGCTAAGTGTCATCAAACATCATAAAACAAGCAATCTATGTCTAAAATAACAAACCACATGTAAGATAATAGGAAATGAAATATAAGCAAAAGGCAATCATCATAGATTGAAAATAGGTTCAATACAAGTTATGTTCCCCCAACATGGTATTAAAGTCACATTTTAACCCCAAACAACACACCACTAGGGGCTTAGCTAGACATCCTCAAACAAAAGATAAATGAAATGAGAAGAAGGGGGTAGGAATCCATGGAACTCAGAGTAGCTTCTTCTTCTTCACCTCCTAGTTGTTGTAGGGCATGGCTCCTCCTCTGAGGAGGGTGAAAAGCATAAACATATGGGGGATTATGGCAGGGAACCTGGAAAACTAGGTTTGTATGGTGGAAATGGAGTGGAATATGGAGTGGGAGGTAGGTGAGTGGAGAAAATGCAAAGGAAGGGGATGAATGAGCTCTAGAGTATCTAGGAAGAGGCTAAGGGAAGATAAAATTTGTGTTGTGGCTGCCACCTATGTATATATAGATGGTGGGGAGGCACTAGGTTAAGTGGGGGAAAAATGGAAAAATTAGTGGATAAAATGGGTAGGTTTAGAGGGTCACCACAGACGTGGTGGGGGTTGCATGGCACGGCCATGGGTAGTGGAATGGCTGAGGTGGAAAGTAGAGTTGGAAGTGTAAGTGTGTATGGTGTCCACGATCGTGGCGGGGTGCCACGGTCGTGTTGGGTAGAGGATACCATGACCATGTGGGATACCACAGTTGTGTTGGAGGAGGCAGCCATGGGTGAGGTCACTATGAGGTCATTTTGTCTTTAGCTCACCATGGTCTTGATGAGCACCATGGATGAGGTGGCCTTCAAGGGCCACTATCATCCTGATGGCCATGATCATGGTCATTCAGTGCAAATTGAGCCAAGTGCATGTTGATTTCAGGGGTCTTCATGCATAAATTGCCACAGTCGTGTTGTTGACCACATGTGAGGTGGGAAGCTCTGGCCACGACCATGGGGTCTTCAGTGACCACAGCCGTTTTGTTGACCACGCTCGTGGTCATTTATGTGCAATTTTGGCGACTTACCTGTAACTTTTAGAACTTCATTCCCCACGACCGTGGTGATATGCCACAACTATTCTGGGGTTCTTGGTGCTAATCTCCACACTTTTGGAACTTCATTCCTCATGACCGTGGTGATATGAAACGACTATTTTGGGGCTTCTTGGTGCTAATCTCCACTTAAAATTCTACATCTACCCTCCTCTTTCTTTGAATTACTCTTATGCATTCGAGGGGAGCTCGTTGAAGAGATAGGTCCACTCTTGGGGTGTAAGAACCCAAAGATGTTCATCTCTCTCCCATGAATCAATGCATGCATAAGTGCCGTAAAATACACACAAAAGGAGGCATAAGTGCATCTGTTATAAAAGATCATATTGGAGGAAATAATTTGTAACCTACAATGTTCATATGTGATTGTCATGCAAAAAGACACAGGATGAAACCCTAAAATAGAGTTGCATCACCACCACAAACTTAAAACATACTTGTCCTCAAGTATGCTCCAACTTAATCTCTCTCTTCTTTTTCTTTCAATTAAACAAGAATGATAGAATGCATTGCAATAGGAGATTATTGACTAAATGGTCTTAGAAGTGACTAAGTGCATGTATTCCACCTCTCTCTCCTCTCCACTTTAACAAACCAATCATCAAAAAACCACTGAGCATACAAACTTCAAATATATAGAATAGAATAATCAAGCTTTACATATGTACTTCATGTGATTCGAGATAAATTGTTTCATGTTGGCGTTAATCAATGATTACTAGGAGTGTTGTTTCACTTTCATGCTTCAATCTTATACCTCAAACCACACCAAATGACCCACATGGCTGTAGAAAGGGTAAAGTGAGCTAGGTTTGATGATTTCTAGCTCAATGGGTATGAAAAGGGAAGAAATTCTTGCGGTAAGAGATTGGAGTGCTTTTACACAATCATCTTTTTTTTTTATCTAGATGCTCTTAAATAGGAGCATCTTTTGTTTTCTTTTTTATTTTTTTATTTTTCTTTTCTTTTTTCCTTGGTTTCAATAGGGCATATGATGGATAGAGTGAAGCAGGGAGATGTAGATATGTCCACCCCAAGCTTTTGGAGGTGGGAAAGCCTAAATAAGTGCACTAAGGCATCCTTTCATGAGGCGGAGAGGTATGAAGATGGTGAAATAAGAGTCGGGTCAAAATGGGGTCATTGGTGTAGACCTCAACATAAAATCTCCTGCATGAAAACTAATCCAACACTTCATCAAATGATATCACAGCACATGATTGAACAACATGAGATTCACATTTATATCATGTGATTCCATAGGCTCTTAGCATTCATAGCTTTCTCGATTGACAAATCAACCAAAACTTTCACAAACTTGAGAGGCGTGATGCACATGTAAAAAGTCAACAAACATAACCACATAGTTTAAAAATTGGAGATTAAGTTAAAACATGCTTTTAGGCAAGAACATCCAAATTGGGGCAAAATTGACCAAAATGGTGCCAGTTTGCAATCAATCACATCTAAACCTACATTTAAGAAATTAAAGCAAAAAGAAGCAAATCCTAATTAAAACACACAAAAATTGTCAAAATCTACATGGAAATGCAATGCATGACATGGAAGAGCAAAAAGAGCAAAAATTTTGAAAAATTACAAAAAATGCATGAAATTTAACTACATGTATGCGTGAATGCTAACAAGAAGAAATCTACACTATAAAGAGTAAAATCAAACAATCCAAAATTAGGTGGAACAAGTATAAGTAAAATTAGAGATAGAGTCAGGGTGGTGCATACCGCCCTACCACCCCAAACTTTTGAATGATGTTGTACTTAGCATGAAACTATTTTTTTTTTGAAAATTGGGTAAGTATATTCGAAAAACCCCCGGAAGGGGGGGGGAAGTTACAAGCCACACCCAAACATGTGACTACACACTCCTGAGAATTGGTTACAATAGATCCCAATTCCAAGCTATTCTAGGAGAAAATTCGAGACAAGATTTAAAAGTAAAATGCATTTTCTTGATCTCTAGAGTAAGACAATTGAAGATGACGACAAAGACAGAAGCGCCACCACTATGCAACCTTTTATTATGCTCCTCCCAAATGAAGTGGACAACACCAGTGATGGCCCAAAGTTGAATGATTCTGGATTGCTTAGATCATTTACCAAGTTCTGTAAGGCATCCATATAGAGAATATGAGGATCTGATGTTGAGTTTAAGTTGAGCTCGACCCCAAATATATTTCTAGTATTTGTAGCCCTCAAATAAATGAGGTATCGAGTCATTGTGTTGGCCACATAGTAAGCATGTAGGAACAGGTGCCCCCAACCAGGAACTAATCTTTTCCATAGTAGGAAGGACATGTGTGAGTGCTCTAAAGGTAGTGAGACTCCATCTAGGATAATTCTTGGAGACCCAAAGATTTCCATAAGCCTTATCAGATGGACATTTTTGTCTTGCATTTCCCCACATATCCCTGCCCTCCCATGCAGAGAAGGAAGGCCAAAGAGACACCATATATCTATGGCAAGTAGAGCCATTCCTAGAAACAGTAGTCAAAGTTTCACCATACCTACAAGAAAACCATGAGCTCCATATACATTGAGCTTGGGTGAACCTTTTAATGTGGCGTAAAGTATGGTAATCTGCAAGTTCATCAAGTCTCTTTAGCCCCAAACGGCCTTCATAAAGTGGATATGCCAGTCGAGACCAACAAGAGGGATGCACCGAGCTACCCCAAAGGAAATTAGAAAGTAGCAACTCCATCCTACGTAAAACAGCTGGAGGAATGTCACCCATACGTAGCCAATAGGTGATCAGACCCATGGCACAGTGCTTAATAAGCACAAGATGACTAGCCATAGAGATTTTAGAGTCAGGACATCTCTGTATCATATCTCTAAGCTTATCTAAGCATTCATGAAAGTGGCGCCTCCTGAGATTTCCACCAGCCCTAGGAAATCCAAGATACTTTGTCGGCCATGTACCTTATTGAATACCCAAGAAACTAATCAAGGAATCTTTTTTGCAGCAAGAAGATGACAAGAATATATTTGTTCGAATTGCACTTCATACCAGATACATAAACAAAGTCAAGCAAAACCTGTTTGAGATTGGCAAGGATGCGTAAACGACCCTCAAAGAAAATAAGGACATTATCTGCAAAAAGAAGATGAATAAGAGCCTTGGTCCTATTAATGGGATAGCTTCTGATAAGTTTGTTATCATACGCCTCCAAGAGACATCTACTGAAGCCTTCCATAGCAATTGTGAATAGTAGGGGAGATAAGGGATCACCTTGCCTAAGACCATTGGAGCTTTTAAAGAAGCCATCCGAAGATCCATTTAGTAAGAGACAAAAGGATGGAGTCTCCACACATTGTTTTAGAATGGAGATAAACTTCTCATTGAACCCAAGGCCATTAAGACAATACCAAAGGTAGGACCATCGAACGGAATCAAAAGCTTTGGTGATATCCAACTTGATGCAAGCAGCGGGAGGACTCTATTTTTGATTGAATCTAAGAGTGAACTCAGCTGCAAGAAGAGAACAATCCTCAATACTCCTACCTTCAACAAAAGCACCTTGGTAAGGAGAGATAATATTTGGCATAAGATTAGCTAGTCTCCATGATAAGACTTTAACAGTAATTTTACAAAGCATCGAGCAGCAAGAGATAGGCCTAAAATCAATTGGTGACGAGACCATATCCTTCTTAGGAATAAGAGCAAGAAAAACATGGTTGACTTGTCTAACCATGCTTCCTCCTTCAAAAATGCATTGGATAACCATGAGAAGATCATCACAAATGGCGTTCCAATTACCCCTATAGAAGTAACCATTGAAGCCATCTGGTCCCAGGCTTTTATGAGGTCCTATGCTCCACACAACATCATGAAACTCATTCAAACTCGGAGTAGAGCACAAAATTTCATTATCAATCTCAGAGACAAGAGGTGTCCAATTAGGAATACATGAGTTTGAAGCAACATCAGGCTGATTATATAGTTGTTCAAAAAACTATACAGTGTCATCAGTAATGGCATCATTATCATGCAGATGATCACCATGTGAGTCAAAAGTTCAGTTATAGAGTTAATAGCATCCTGTCTCTTAACAATGGTATGATAGACTTTAGTGTTCCTATCTCCATTGGAGAGCCACTCCATTCTACTGTGCTGCCAGAAATAAATCTCTTCTACCATAAGAAGCAAGTCCAGTCTTTCAAGGGTTTGTTTCTCAGTATGAATGATATCTGGATCTAGAGGGCATCTACGGACCACTGCTGAGATGTCATCGAGCTCCATTCTTTCTCTAGCAATAAGGTTCTTAAGGTTTACATACTGTTTGGACCAAGTCTTCAACTTCTCTTTGACATTCTTGAGTTTATGACAGAACTGAAAGAGTGGGTTGCCTTTGATTTCAGTAGCCCAAGCCTATTTAATAATGTCCCGACAACCATCCCAATCTAGCCAGAAATTGAGAAATCAGAAAGGCTTCTTCTTGAAAGTAATAGGTTTCATATTGATCTTTAAAGCATAGTGATATGAATAATTGCAGGTGATGAACTTCGTTTTGGAACCATGAAATTTAGACAGACAAGCATCATTGACAAAGTCTCTATCAAGTTTGCACGTGACCCTTTTAGAAACACCTTGTTTGTTATGCCAAGTATAAACCTCCTTACCAATGACAAGTAGCTCGGTTAATCCAGCATTATCTAGAGCAACATTAAAAGAGCTAAGGATAATAGAGGTAACCTCACGACCCCCTGCCTTCTCCTCTTGCTTCCTGATATTATTGAAATCACCAGTGACAAGCCAAGCATCATCTATGATAGTAGAAATCCTCTCCAAGGTATTCCATAGAATAGAATGCTTAGACATAGAGTTCCTAGCATAGATAGTAGTAGTATAGATAGTTAGGCCACCTTTATTAATGCATTTCATAGTGACCTGTTGATCATCCATCTCAATCACAGTAGTAGTCCAGCAATTAGGATTCCACCCAACATAGATACGACCATTAGAAACCCATAACCAGCCTTTAGGGAACATACGGTCAGATGAGTGAATCATATAAGACTTGATTTTAGATTCAACAAGAATGTCCATAGTCACTTTATTATCGAGGATGGTGCTCCTCACTTCTTTCTTCTTATGTGGCTTCCTAGAGCCATGAACATTAGTCATGAGAAAGGTCATTAATGACATCTAGCGGCCGAGCGGGTCTTACGAGCCCCATCACCTTTGGACGTCCTTGAAGCCATAGACAATGAAGAAGAGAAAGCACTGGTGGATCGTATGACTACTGAATCATCAGTCTCCCCCGAACCAGCGGTGCAAGCACCCACCATTGAGTCGAGTGTATTACCAGACCCACCACTGACAGTAGCAACCGAGCCATCACCCATAGTGGCATATGCTCCGTGACACATAGTCTCCCCACCATCAGCCCTAGCAGCAATCGGAGACGTAGTAACTGGAGACGCAGCACCCACTACACCATCATTGACATCAACCACTACAGCACCTTGACGCGTCGATGAGCTAACCCCTCCATCAGCCCTAGCAGCATTGCTGATGCCTGAGGATGTTCCACCATCAGCTCGTGTTTCAGAACCATGCCCGCAAGCCACAACTCTAGCATCGGCAGTGCCCGGGACCCCATAATTGGAACCACCGCTATTACCAGTACCATCAGCACCTGAGGAAGAAGCACTGCCATCATGTCTTCTACTTGATCTCACAACCACGACTTGATCTTCACCTTGTTCATTCATCATAGCATCATCAACAGCCACATCTTTTCCTTTCTTCCCTACAACCTTCCAGACCTATAAAGATTTTGGAGCAGGGACATCCACACCAACGATCGCATTGATTGGGCAATCAAAACCATCATGGCCAAAAACCTTGCACTCGATGCACCTCTTTGGGATGTGATTATACTGGATCTTCACCGACATGGGGTCATACCTAGGCATGTTGACCCACACCTCCTGAGGAGGCTCTTCATCAACGTTAATTTCCACCAACGCACACGCCTCTACGAGGGATTCCTGGCCTAGCGACTTGAAGTCAATTCTGAGTTGCTTCCCTACTCCACTGGCCATGATCCCAATAGCCCTAGGGGACCCGTTGTGCCCCATACTATATATGTTGATCCAGACCGGTATGGTGCTGAAGAAGTCCTTTTGCAAGTCATTCCCCGTCTTGTAGTCATTGACGACCACCAAACAGTTGTCAAACCATCATGGACCACCATTGATGATGTTTTTCTTATCCTCTGTTGAGTTGAAACGGAGAAGGGAGAACTTGTCCAGTTTCGAGAACCATTCGGAACCTCCCTTGGGTTTCTAAACTCTACATATCCAAGCTAGAAGATGATGGTAGTATGGTCTCTTGCCCATGACTTACAAGATCGTTGTGTGTTCCCAACACTTCTCCATAACATCATAGGTCGGTTCATCTATGGTCACGAAGCATTTTTCGTCGATCTTCTCAAGTGGGCTGAATGAGTGCTTATCGAATTCAAGGCCACCGTCGGCCAGGACCTGGTTCCAAGCCCGTCTGAGGATGGGATGCTCGGTCGCAACAGGATCCCCGTCACCAGGAGGTTTCGCCGCAGCCATGGCGCGGGGGAGAGAGGAGGGATACCCCCGTCAGGGGGGTTTAGAGAAGCTTACCTCAAGATCGCACGTCCATCATAGAGGTGGCACTAACCCTAGGGTGCCCCGTCCAAATATTTAGCATGAAAATAAATCGTAGGGCAGGTAGGGTGAAGATCAAGGCTGGTGTTGTAGATAAAAAAAGGCCAGGTTTCCCTATTGTGGCTGGTCTAGCTACTCTGACTAGTGCTGATGAGTAGCTGGAGGACTTAGAGGAGCTGAAGGGAACTAGTAATAGTGGCCCCAATATATGTCCTTAAGGGGAGGGTAGGTCTCTAGATATATTGAAATACCTAATTCTGGGTTTCGCTGTGCCTGAGCATGGTGGTATTGGTACAAGTGGTTGACATGTTGATGCATCTGTTGTTTGTCCTACCACATATACTGTTGGATGAGCTGCATGTCCTGTTGTGTCTTCTGAATACCTTCAAGCTGTGCATGGATGAATGACATGTCATATGCATTAACTGAAGGCTCCTACAGCTGGGATGTTGCCTCATCCCTTCTTCTCACCCTTTGGGGCTATCTTCTTTTCTCTCCTCCCTCTTCTTCTTATTGTTGTTCATTTGATTCTGTCACTTCTTCTTGAGCAACAATAGGGTTATAGTTTTCCTGGGGGTATTTCAAATCAAAAAATTGATCCCCTCAGTCTCATTAAGTCCGGTGACATCAAAGCCTAGGGCTATAGCAATTGAGGCCACAATCCCTCCCATAACAAATAGAGATTTTCTTTTGAAGGGAATTGTCCTCATGTGGTCTATCAAGAGAGACCCTAGGTTGATGCGTAACTTTTTATTTAATCCATTTAAAATAAGGAGGTCGTTTAGTTTAATGTTGCTCTGGTTATCATATCTCCCCACAATAATTTAATCTAGGACTTTCTGCACGTATCTGGCTAAGGGATTTCTAAACAACATTGTCTTTGACATGCCAGCTGTGTATCCCGGCACCCTTGTGAAACTGTGGTAGAAGTCACCATATTCCAAGCCAACCTCCCTCTCAATTATGCCATCGTTCATTTTTTTTACTTATTCATGATCCTTTGCAAAGATGCAGTTCAATTCAGAAGCAATAAACATGTGTATTCTATTGAACATTCCAAACTTGATGGCTTCATCCCCTTTTACCTTGACCTTCTTGAGTGTGGTGAAGAACTACTGAGTCAACTCTACATATCTAGTTTGTGCCATGAAAAGCACCTTATACAAACCTAGTCTTTTCGGCTTGTTTGCCACCTCTATTTTAATGCCCAGGTCTGCAATTACCTTCTCACACCCATATGATCTTATAGAGATAACTCTCCTTGACTTGCATTTAGGATAAATGGGTGTGATTTGCATCTTCCTTTGACCCCTGCCATAAGAAGTACGCTTAGGAGCCTTGCCAAATCCTTTCAGTTTGTTTGCCTCTAGGTATGCCAAAGTATCCTCTAGATCAGAATCTAGTTCCTCCTCATCAGTGTCATCTTCTTCTTCCTCACCCCGGTAGGATCTTGACCCCGAGCTCATTTCAAGATTGATTGGTACCCGTTTGTAGGGATATCGTTGTGGGTGATCCTCCTATTCAATCATCAATTGCCTCCTTTCCTATGGCTACTGATGTGGTCTCTCCCCCAATGAGGAGGTACAGTGGCGTGCTGGCACTGTCTGTGGAGGTAATCTCGATGAAGATGGGGCTGCAACCCCCTTTCCCCTCTTCTGGCGAGTTGTGATCTCCAACTCAACCTCATCAATCATGACATTCAGGTTCTCCTTGGATGCCTCCTCCTTCTCCTCCAACCTATATGTCTCATCAGTGATGTGGTGGCTATGCGACGACCGGGTGCGGGATGCACTCACGAATGTCAAATGGTGGAGTGAATGGAAAATGGATTTTGATGGTGATGGAGTGTGGGATGGAATGGAGACTTGGGAAGAGGCTCTCTTGGTGTGCACGTTGCCTCCAGTGATCACAGCAAGGATCTTTTGAGCCCCATTCTTCACATCCTTGGTTATTCCCTTCATTGTATGGGGATGGTGGTGGTGGTATGGCTATGATTTTTGGATCTTTAGGAGAAGGCGTAATGGAGGTTTATAGATGGGTGGAATGGGTTAGGATGGTTGTTGTGATGGTGGAGGATGGATTGGTTGATGGTTTTGGGCAAAAGTTGGTGGATTTGGGTGGATTTTTCTGTGGGGTGGAGAATGAAAATGGAGATGATGGCTAGATTGATGGAGGTTTTGGGGTAGAAATGGAAGAGGGGGAGGTAGTGAAGGTGTAGGAAGGGATTGGAGGTTTATTGGTTGTAGGATTTGGGCCGGAGAAGCGAGATTTTGGTTGTTGGGGGCGGATCAGGTTGCCACGACCGAGGAGAGCTCGCACAAGTGAGTTAGAATATGGAGGGGGTCTGTAACATCCCTGACCTGGGTTATGCTTTAACCCTAGAGGTTTTGCTTAATAAAGTTAATTATGTTCTTGCTCTTATCTTTTGAAAAGTAATTAAGGCTCAAGAGGAACTTATGTTCCAAGTTTGGTCCTGATTAAATGCTTTTTGAGCAATGTTCCTTTGTCTTGGACCAAAGTGCAATTTACCCAAGTTGAGGGGTTATATTACAATATGTCATATGTTGAATATTCCTCATGTGTTCTAGCATCATTATATAGAAAATGATGCAAGGTGGTGGCTGGTGGAAACCCCAAATTCCAAGATTAAACTTGTTTGAATAATGTTGAAATAATATTTGCTTGTTCTGGACTAATGTGCAAATTACCCAAGCTGAGGGGTTAACCTGCAAATGTTACATGATAAATATTCCTCAAGTGTTGAAGCATCATAAGAATGAAAATGATGCAGAGGTATGGCTTGTGGTAGCCTGAGTACCAAGACAGAGCTTGTTAAGCAATGTTTGTACATTAAAATCTAGTTTTGGTGTAATGTGCAATTTACCCAACACCTAGGGCTCAATATGCAAGATACCACACCTAGAGAGTCCCTTATGTTTCTTGGTATCAATTAGAGACATGAAAATCAGAGGGGTGTCTCATTTGAATCTCTTTGGAGGAGAGAGAATCTTGATATTAAAATAATCAAGATTCAAGCATAATTGAAACCCTAATTCAATTTAATGCAAAAATAAATATATTAATGGAAGTGCCCTTCAACCAAAAAATGAGATGGTTGAATTTGAATAAGTGTGAAATTCCTTGTGTCTTGCAAAGGCCAAGAAATATCTAAAGTGAGTGGAGAGTCCACTCACATTAGTTAAAGAAAAAGTAATATGCACTCAATTTTGGATATTACTATTATAATGGTTAAGGTGCTTAATTTATTTTCTTTTAATTCTTGGATAATGAAAAGGAATTGCAAGGTGGGGGAGATGGCTTCGTATTCAAGGGATGGAGGGGAGTATGCGGCACCAATTTTGGGAGTTGAAGGAATTGTTTATCACTTTCTCTCTCATTGAAAATCCCTTATAAACATCTCATTTGCAACCCACATGAAAGGCTTTTTTGATCCCTTTTTCTTTCCTTGCTTTTTCCGTGCACAAGGGAGCTTAGGAGCAACAGGAGGACGTACCCTAACCTTTAGGTAAGCTCCATAGTCATCTTCAACCTTGATTTCATGGTGGAAATCGAAATTCAATGCTTAATTTCTTCCTTTCTTCGTTCAATCTTCAACCTTGGCCATTCATTTCACTCAAAGACTTGAGAACAAACCTTGGGAGGTTGAGAAAGATTCATTCACCATTTAGGACGTTAATCTTGAATCTTGGATCCAATTTTGAAGTTAGGTTATATAACTTGAACCCTTAAATGTCATTATTGCTTTCAATTTATTCATTATATGTTGAACCATTCTTCTCTCTCGATTTCCTTTTGATCAATTGTTGAAATCACCATAAAAATTATAACTGATTTCGAAGGTCTAGAGCTTGAAGATGATTATGTCATCTTAAGCACACACCTCAAAAAAGTACATGAGCAAACAATTTCAACATTGGAACCAATCGGTTTCAAGATCTATTGAAACCAAATGGTCTCAAGACCGTTTGGGAGTAAACAGTCTCAAGACCGTTTGAAAGTAAACGGTCTCAAGACCGTTTGAGATCAAATGGTCTCAAACTGTTTGGAGGATCAATGTTGATGTGGTTGGATGATGATCCAATGATACCAATTGATTTGATTTTAAAGGTTCCATGTATGAATGATCCACCAATTGCAAGCCCTAATCGATTTAATTGATTGAAGCCTGAATTGATGGAATTGATCAAGACTAAATGGGTAAAAGCAATCAAGACCGAATGGGTAAAATTGATTAAGACCGAATGGATAAAATTATTCAAGATCAAATGGGTAAAAGTGATCAAGACCGAATGGGTAAATTCAATCAAGATCGAATGGGTAAAGTTGATCAAGATCGAATAGGTAATTTGATCTTCAAAACTATTTGGTCAAGTTGACCGTTTGGGAGAGTTGACCGAATGGAGGTCAAGCACCTCAAGACCGAATGAAGGTCAAGCACCTCAAGAACGAATGAAGGTCAAGCACCTCAAGACCGAATGAAGGTCAAGCACCTCAACACCGAATGAAGGTCAAGCACCTTAAGACCGAATGGAGGTCAAGTACCTCAAGGCCGTTTGGAGGTTCAATGCAACCAAAACTGGTTGAAGACCTAATGTGATGAAAGATCAATTAATCCCTTGAATGTTAAATAGCATATATATAAGTAAAATCCAGGGGTTGTACCTCTAAAGTACTTATATGATTAGTATCTTTAGAGTGATTAACCTTTGATGCTTATGGAAGCAATTTATCAATACACTTTGCTAACCCAAAATGTGTACTTGAATGAAAGGTTAACCTAATCTAATCAAGCTTGAAGTAATCAACACCCTAGAAAGGATGAAAAAGAGAGGAATACATACATGCATGATAATCATGTATTGGTTAAATCTCAACACTCTCAACATGAATAGAATATGCAATTAGGGTATGATCCTTGATAAAGAGATCATGAAACCCGAATCGAGAATGATGATGAGCCCTAACCCTAATTAAGGGTGATGAAATGTGAAACCTTAATCAAGGGTGATGCCATGTGAAATCCCAATTAAGGGTGATGACATGTGAAACCCTAATCAAGGGTGATGCCATGTGAAATCCTAATTAAGGGTGATGCCATGTGAAATCCTAATTAAGGGTGATGACATGTGAAACCCTAATCAAGGGTGATGCCATGTGAAATCCTAATTAAGGGTGATGATATGTGAAAACCTAATCAAGGGTGACGTCATGTGAAACCCTAATTAAGGGTGATGATATGTGAAACCCTAATTAAGGGTGATGACATGTGAAACCCTAATCAAGGGTGATGCCATGTGAAATCCTAATTAAGGGTGATGACAAGTGAAACCCTAATCAAGGGTGATGCCATGTGAAATCCTAATTAAGGGTGATGACATGTGAAACCCTAATATAGGGTGATGTCATGTGAAACCCCAACATAGGGTGATGTGATGTAAAACCCTAATTGATAAAGAAGGGAACCCTATTCCTAATAATGGGGTAGTGAATAATGTATTGGAAGGTAAAACACCTAAAGTGGTTGTTAATGGTTGAATAATTCAAATGAGTGACTTATGACCAATACATTACATGATGATGTGATGAACAAGTGCATAAAGTATTATGATGAGAAATATCCTAATACAAGATAAGCTGATGAACTTAAGTAAGTTAAAAGTGATGAGGGAAGTGATACATTAGACATGATAGATATCATATCCAATACCTCAAAGTTGATACACCTTGATGTACCCTAAGTCCAGTATACTTGAATGAATAACACATGAAATGTGCTATGTCAATTGTTATTTTGAGAAGTAATGAGCCTAATGCACTTGATAAATGTAGGCTAACATACCTTGATAAAGGGTTAAGCCAAGATAACAAAGTATGATGTATTCATACTCTGGTAAGGATGAGAGAGAAACTCATACCTTGTGTTATTAATAATTTAATGATAAATGATGGGTATAGTTGTTGCCTAGTGAGAGGTGACAAGATGTTTAATGGCCTTGTGAGCCATGAGAATAGTTGTTGCCTAGTGAGAGGTGACAAGATGTTTAATGGCCTTGTGAGCCATGAGAATAGTTGTTGCCTAGTGATAGGTGACAAGATGTTTAATGGCCTTGTGATCCATGAGAATAGTTGTTGCCTAGTGAGAGGTGACAAGATGTTTAATGGCCTTGTGAGCCATGAGAATAGTTGTTGCTTAGTGAGAGGTGACAAGATGTTTAATGGCCTTGTGAGCCATGAGAATAGTTGTTCCCTAGTGAGAGGTGGTAAGATGTGTAATGGCCTTGTGAGCCATGAGAATAGTTGTTGCCTAGTGAAAAGTAACAAGATGTTATAAAGTCTCATGAAAGAAATGATTATAAACAATGGGAACTTAGTAACATAATCATAATAATTAATGGATACAATAATGATAATGAAATCTTAATTATGCATGCTTTATGCGTATAGCTAAATAAAGGATATAGTATTTTGAACAAGTTTAAAGGATATATGAGGAATACTTGAATTACATAAAGAATTTGAATTAGTGTGATGGCTTGGCCAAGGAGTAATACCCACTAAAGTTGATGTGGTATTCTGGAATAATATCATAGGATTGGTCATAATCCAATACCTGGAATAATATCACAGGATTGATCATAACTCAATACCTGGAATAATATCACATGATTGGTCATAACCCAATACATGGAATAATATCACAAGATTGGTCATAACCCAATACCTGGACTAATATCACATGATTGGTCATAACCCAATACCTGGAATAATATCACAAGATTGGTCATAACCCAATACCTGGAATAATATCACAGGATTAGACATAACCCCATACCTAGAATAAAATCACATGATTGGTCATAACCCAATACCTGGAATAATATCACAGGATTGGTCATAACCCAATACCTGGAATAATATCACAGGATTGGTCATAAACCAATACCTGGAATAATTGCACAGGATTGGTCATAACCCAATACCTAGAATAATGGCACATGATTGGCATAGTCCAATGCCTGGAATGGTTACACAAGATTGGCATAGTCCAATACCAAGAATGTTTGCATAGGATTGGCATAGTCCAATGCCTAGAATGGTTACACAGGATTGGCATAGTCCAATGCCTGGAATGGTTACACAAGATTGGCATAGTCCAATGCCTGGAATGTTTGCACATGATTGGCATAGTCCAATGCCTGGAATGGTTGCATAGGATTGGCATAGTCCAATGCCTGAATGGAATATGATGATGTATACTCACATGATTGATACAATTCAATATCTTATTAGTAGATTAGTTGAGGCCAACAGAAAGAAATGAGAATGATTCATGGATGACATACCATGATAATGAGTATCACAAGATAATCTTGAGATGTTGATATAGTATGATGGATAAATGATATACATGTTCTTCATATTCCCTACAAAGTGAATAAATGATTTACTGCTCTATGAATATAGTTGCAATGCTTTAAAAGGTGAGAATGTTCTAAACTGCTTATCCTCTACTCAGTTTCATAATGTTTATCTACAATAATAATGTTTCTAGTGGAGAGTTATATCTCTTGCTGGGAAAATTTTTAATTGTCTCACCCTCGTGAGATCCAACATTTTTAGGTGGACGCGGATGAAGAGGTAGAAATCATACAACACGAAAGAGAACAGTAGCATCAGGGACAGTAGTAACATCTCAGGTGGAGATATTGATTGTTGTGTCTTGTAGATATGAGTCCTATGTGTTGTCGCTGTACTCTCAGGTCCTAGGAGTCAGTACTTAGTGTTTTTATAATCGATTGAGATCTTGGCTTGAATGCCTCGAGGTTTTGTGATGCTCATGTGTAGACTTAATAGAGAAACTGATGTGTGTAATCTTCGAGAGGATATGGTACATGGTATGTACTTGTGGACCAGAATGTACATGTGATACTTTGGTTCTTATTGTTAAGAGTTTCATGGAATTGGATCTCTTTGCAAAAAGGTTTTAATTTTTAGTGATTTTTGTTAATCTGCTGATAATGATCGCTTCCTCTTAAGTAAATCATGTTTTGTGATTTGTATGCCATAGGGTCATGGTGTTTTTTGGGGTTTAAGTGAAAAATAGGTGGGTCGGGTCCATCCACGGCCGTGGTGGGCCGCCACGGTCATGGTGGGGGTTTGGCAACACGGTCGTGGAGGTTGTCACAATCATGGTGGCTGGTGAAGGAGATTATAGATCGACCCTCACCACACTCGTGGAGTGCTCCTCTCACCTCAGCCATGGTGATCACCATGGTCATAGCCGTTCATGTGCAAAGTCACCTCCATCCCTGTAACTTTCTTCAATTTTTGCACTTAAATCAGCACAGCCATGGTGGTCTCCATGGTTGTGTTGCCTTCATGTATCCAAGCATGTGGCGGTGGCCACAACCGTGTTGTCCTGCATGGGCCATGGCCGTTTTGAGCTCCACGGCTGTGGTCATTCCTTCACAAATTTGGCCATGTTAATGTAACTTCCATGAGAATTTGCAATTAAATCACCACGGCCATTTTGAAGCACAATGGTTGTGGTGGGTCTTGACTCTGTACTTTGTTAATTCAATTTTGAAAATTTTAATATTTTTGCAATATTTTGGTTCTTTGACACATTTTAACTTCAAAAACCATGTCTTTCCCTCTCTTTCTCTCTCTTCAACCTGTCACCTGCATCTCATCAAAACTCAAACATAAACTATCAAGCACAAGTGTGTGTATATGTATTTCATGGAAAAAGAAAACAAAAGTATCAAAAAGTGAAGGTTTGGTGAAAAAGTTCCAAAATCTAGGTTGGTTGCCTCCCACTAGCGCTAAATTTTATGCCTTTAGTTGGGCTTATTGATTCTTGAACTCTTTCATCCTATTGGGACTCTCAAAGCATCTTTGTAGTAAATATCCTTCTCATTTGCATTCAAGCACATCTCTTCATCAAGTATGTGTTCCTCAAATAACATCACATTATTAAAACTTTGATTGGCTTTATCAGGACCTACTTCAATCACTACTTTCAATCATTGTCCATTCAAGATAAACTCTCTTGCTCAATTCTTCTCACATGTAACAACAACTCTAGATGGGTACAAATTCATGACTAGGTAAGGTCCTTCCCATCTAGACTGAAGCTTCCCAGGATAGAACTTCATCCTACAGTTGTACAACCATACCCATTGATCGGTCTCAAAATCCTTCTTCTTGATCAACTTGGCAAGAAACTTTGTTCTTTCCTTGTAGCTTTTGGACAATTCATAGGCCTCATGGCTCATATCCTCAAGTTCATGCAGCTGCAATTTCTTTTCAATCCGACAGCGTCTCCATCCATATCCATGACGTTCAAAGCCCACAAATCTTTGTGTTGCATTTCTATTGGTAGATAGTAGCTTTTTCCATAAAAGCTAAATTGGAGTGGTGCCAATCGGGGCTTTCTATGCAATCCTATGTGCTTACAAAGCCTCGTTGAGATGTAAAGACCAATTCTTGTAGTTCGGCCTCACCATCTTCTCAAGAACGAGCTTTATCTTCTATGTAGCTAACTCCACTTGACCACTCATTTGAGGGTGGTAGGGAGTAGCCACATGATGATTCACTCCATGCCTTTTTAGCAATCCATTTTATGATCATTGGTTCTACTAGAAATAGATTCAATCCATTTTGATACATAATCAATGGCCCCAAAATGTACACATACCCAAAGGAGGGAGGAAACAGACCCATAAAATCAATTCCCCAAACATTGAACATGTCAACTAGAAGGATGGGTGATAGAGGCATCGTGTCCCTTTTTGAGATAGTGCCCACGTTTTGGCACTTCAAACATAATTTGCAAAACTCACGAGCATCTTTGAACAAAGTTGGCCAATAAAGTCCACATTGAAAAATCTTGGTGGTTGTATGTTTCCCGTCGAAGTAACCTCCACATGCACTGGAGTGGAACATGGCTAGGATCTCTTGCTGCTCACTTTCCAGAATACATCTTCTAATGAGTTGATTGGGGCTATATTTGAAAAGATGTGGGTCATCCCAAGCATATTTCTTCACCATAGAAAATAGTTTGTTTCTCTCCTCCCTTGTCCAAGTACTCAATATCCTTCCACTAGATAAGAAGTTACCTATGTGCTTATACCACGATCATTGGGTGGATGAAAGTAAGAAGAGTGTCCCATGCAGCATTGTTTCTTTGATGCAGTTCCTACCATCATATGGTGCTTCAATGCAGGAGAGATGCTTGGCTGTAGAATTTTCTATTCCCTTTTTATCAACAATCTCTAATTCAAACTCTTAGAGCAATAGAATCCATCAAATCAATCTTGTCTTAGAATCCTTCTTCATCATAAGGTACTTCAAAGCTACGTGATCCGTATAAAACACAACCTTGTTTTGCAACAGATAAGATCGAAAGTTGTCAAGAGAAAAAATCACGGTAAGCAACTTTTTTATGTGGTAATGTAGTTCCTTTGAGCTTCAATAAGAGTATTGCTCACATAGTAAATGGCATGTGGAATCCAACCAATCCTTTGACCCAGCACAGTCCCCACTGCCATATCAGATGCATCGGTCATGATCTCAAATGGCAAGGAGAAATCTAAGGATTGCATGATAGGAGCAGAGATGAGCTTGTTCTTCAAATGGTTGATACCTTCAACACACTTGTCATCAAAATTAAATTCCACATATTTTTCAAACAAATGAAAAAGTGGCCTCAAAATCTTACTAAAGACTTTAATGAATCGACGGTAGAAACCAGCATGCCCCAAGTAAGATCAAACATATCTTATGGTAGAAGGAATGGTGAGAGTGGAGATCATGCCCACTTTGGCCTTATCAACTTCAATTCAGGCTTTAGAAACTCGATGACCCAAAACAATGCCTTCGGTCACTATGAAGTGGAATTTCTCCCAAGAAAGCACCAAATGGACCTTGACACACCTTTCGAGAACAATTTCTAGGTGAAGCAAACACTCATCAACCATCTTACCATAGACAGAAAAGTCATCCATGAAGACTTCAAGTGATGAATCAAGAATATCGAAAAAGATGGATGTTACACATCTTTGAAATGTTGAAGGAACATTGCAAAACCTAAATGACATCTCATGTAAGCAAAAGTACCACTTGGACAAGTGAACATCATCTTCTCTTGATTAGTGGGATGAATAGCTATTTGGAAGTAACTAGAGTACCCATCAAGAAAACAATAGAAACTCTTTCCAGCTAATCTCTCAAAAATCTGATCAAGGAATAGGAGAGGGTAATGATCTTTATTGGTCTTTTCATTCAATTTTCTATAATCCATGTACATCCTCCACTTGGATTGCTATCTCATGGGCATCAATTTGCCATCTTCATTCTTGATGACTATGATCCCACCCTTCTTGGGTACAACTTGGATGGGACCCACCCATGGGATGTCAGAAATGTGATATATGATTCCAGCATCAAGCAGCTTCACGACCTCTTTTCCTACAACTTCTTTCAATTTTGGATTCAAACATCTTTGCATTTAATGGGTTGGTCTATCATCATACTCAAGATAGATTCTATGGACACAAATAGAAGGGTCAATACCCCTCAAATCATCTATGGACCATCTGATGGCCTGAATGTTCTTCTTCAAAACTTCCATTAATGCATCTTCTTTCTCCGGAGAAAGAATAGAAGAAATGATCACTGGGAGAGTTTCATTGGAGCCTAAGAAAGAATATTTCAATCCTTCAGGAACAAATTGGAGCTCAAGAACTGGCGGCTCTTCAAGGGAATTCTTAAATGTTTCAGAAATGGACGGGAGGTCTTCACTTACAACCACTAAGGCCAACTCTTCTTCATCACCCTCGTCATCATCATCTTTAGGAAATTCCACAATGGGCTCTAGACCTCTACCTTGTGTGGCTATTTGAATCCATGTAGGTAAACACTCTTCTAATATCGCATCAAGACACTCAATCAAATAACAATCCTCTTTTGTAGCACCTATCACCTTGGCCTTAGCAGAAGACTTGAAAATGTTTAGACGGATCTTCATGTGCATGAAAGTCACATACATGGTGTCAGTCCTCACATGGATCAATGCATCAGTTGTAGCCAAGAAGGGTCTCGCCAAGATGATAGGCACTTTCCTGGAGTCTTTTTCCATGTCCAAGACAATAAAATCAGTAAGAAAGAATATAGAGGTCTCATCATCAAGTCTAACCAACACATCCTCAACACGCCCTCTAGTCATTTTCATAGATCTATCGGCCAACTGTAAGGTACAGTAAGCAAGACCCAATTGTCCCATTTGTAGTTCAGCATACACATCATAAGGCATCAGATTTACACTAGAACCCAAGTCAAGAAGAGCTAGGTCTATGCGATGTGCTCCAATGTAGCATGAGATGATGGGAGCATCAGGATATTTCCACGTTCTTGGTATGGTGTGTTGTAGAATTGAGCCCACTTACTTAGTGAGATTATCCTTCCTTGGCATCTTTCCCGTAGTGTTCCTCTTGAATGTGCACAAGTCTTTCAAGAACATAGCGTAAGACAAAATTTTCTTGATCGCATCAAGCAAAGGAATGTTGATCTTGACCTGCTAAAAGGTCTTCATGATCTCCTTAGTATGTTTCTTCTTCCATATTTTGGTGGATGACTCTTCAAGTGCATCGGGAATGGAGGGAGTTGTGCTCCCAACTGATTGAACTCAATAGCATCATCAAGCGGTATCACTGGAATCACAGTGTCATCTCTCTGTATCATGGTATCAACTCTTTGTATCACAGTATCATCATCCTAAATCTTAGTATCAACATTCTTGATCACAGTATCAACCCTATCATCACTAGATGTGCTATCAACAGAAGTACCATGTGGCTGAACCAAGGCCCTAGCACTCCTCAAAATTGTCATTTCCTTCACGTGAAGGACCGTATTTTTGTTAATTTTGATAATGAAATTTCTCTTAAGGTGTGTATGATGTTATATACTTGTTTCTTGGATAATAAATATCGAATGATGACCTTAAATTAGGATAAAATTTTAGTAAATCTATATTCATGCTTATAATCCTCCTAATATCAGTAATTGTGATTTTGATGCAAGAAATCATGTAATTTGCTCCATATGGATAGTTAGGGCTAATCACCCTAAATATAATAAAATAAATACATACATGCTCAATGAATGATGAAATTTATAGAACACCCTCATATCTGTAAGTGGAAGCTAATGTGAAATCGTAAGATCAATTGGATGCATAGAATTCATGTTATATGGTGATGACCATTAATACATGTTATGTAACCCTAATATGATTAATGTATGTAACCTAAGGTTTATATGTTCACATAACAACATGAGACACAATTATCAGTTAATGAGGCAATAATATGGAATACAACATCAGTAACAAAAATCCCAGAATTACCTAGATCTTAGAAAATGCATAGTAATACGTACAATTCTACGAAAAATATGAATAAGGTAAAAAAATGTTCAAAAAAATTCATAGAACAACATGGGACCATATTATCAGTCTTTCGAAGCTTAAATATCAGTAATATTGTGTAAGACATAAAATGGTCTTTTCATGTCTAAAAAATAATAAATGAAGACCCAAAACTATTAGAATATTCCAATAAATCCTAAATGTCACTCACAATCCATATGATGTCAGTAATTATGATGTACATGCATGAAATCATGTATTTTTGCTCCATATATCTATCTAGGGATAATAATCCTAAATAAAATGTAGAAAATACATATATGCTCAATAAATGTTGTAATATTCATTATAAGATCATAATAGTACATGGAACATCATGTTTGATTCTGAGATTATGATGGTACACAATTCATGTTATACGATGTTGATTGCCCTTAATGTGATATAAATCCTAATATGCTTAATGAATATGACCTAGGGTTAATATGCGCACAAAATGGTGTAGAAGCTAATGTTCAGATGATGAACCATAATCTGTAACATAATTGAAAATAACATCAGTAGGATGATTCAAAAACAAGAATGCAAGTAGAAATGAGAATATCCTAATGATATAAGTCAAACCCTAAAATGGACATAACTAGGGTTCAGATGATGAGAACCTGACGATGGTATGTATGATCTTATCTTGATCAACACCAAGTGTGATATAGATGAATCTGGATGTGTAATGATTAGATTATCTCTGATCAAGGTATGCCATTACCTCTTACTTGGCTTATTATACAATATGCTAGCATTATATGTGTAGTAAAATACTTGGCATATGGTGTTGGTTGAAATGATTGTTCTTGAATGATATGTTGCTTGATTTTCCATACTTATGGCTATGAACACATGAAACATAAAATCTAAGCATTTCAACTCTTTGGTAGTCAAGTGATGTATATGATGTGAAGGACTGGATTTTTGTTAATTTTGAGGACAAAATTTCTCTTAAGGTTTGTAAGATGTTATATACTTGTTCCTTCGATATTAAATATCGAATGATGACCATAAATTATGATAAAATGTCAGTAAATCCATATTCATGCTTATAATCCTCTAATATCAGTAATTGTGATTTTGATGCACGAAATTATATAATTTGCTCCATATGGTTAGTTAGGGCTAATAACCCTAAATATAATACAATAAATATATATGCTCAATAAATGGTGAAATTAATGGAACACCCTCATATCTGTAAGTGGAAGCTAATGTGAAATTGTGAGATCAATTGGATGCACATAATTCATGTTATATGAAGATGACCCTTAATACATGTTATGTAACCCTAATATGATTAATGTATGTAACCTATGGTTTATATGTTCACATAACAATGTGAAACACAATTATTAGTTAATGAGGAAATAATCTAGAATACAACATCAGTAACAAAAATCCCAAAAATACCTAGATCTTAGAAAATGCATAGTAATATGTATGTTTCCCATAAAAATATGAATAAGGTATCAAAATGTTCAAGAAAATTAAGTAGAACAACATGGGACCATATTATCAGTTTTTTGAAGATTAAATGTCAATAATATCGTGTAAGATGTAAAATGGTTTTTTCATGTCTAAAAAAAATAATAAATGAAGACCAAAACTATGAGAATGTTCTAGTAAATCCTAAAGTGACTCACAATTCATCTAATGCCATTAAATATGATGTTCATGCACGAAATCATGTATTTTTGCTCCATATAGCTATCTAGGGCTAATAATCTTAAATAAAATGTAGAAAATACATATATGCTCAATAAATGGTGTAATATTCATTATAAGCTCATAACAGTATATGGAACACCATGTTTGATTCTGAGATTAGGATGGTACACAATTCATGTTATATGATGTTGATTTCCCTTAATGTGATATAAACCCTAATACGCTTAATGAATATGATCTAGGGTTAATATGTGCACAAAATTCTATAGAAGACAATGTTCAGATGATGAACCCTAATCTGTAACATAATTGGAAAATAACATCAGTAAGATAATTCAAAGACAAGAATGCAAGTAAAAATGAGAATATCCTAATGATATAAGTAAAACCCTAAAACGGACATAATTAGGGTTAAGATGATGAGAACCTGATGATGGTATGTATGATCTTATCTTGATCATCACCAAGTGTGATATAGATGACTCTGGATATGTGATGATTAGATTATCTCTGATGAAGGTACACCATTACATATTACTTGGCTAATTATACAATATGCTTGCATTATATGTGTAGTAAAATACTTGGAATATGGTATTGGTTGAAATGATTGTTTTTGCATGATATGTTGCTTGATTTTCCATACTTATATCTATGAACACATGAAACATAATATATGTATTCCATTACATCTAAGCACTTCAACTCTTTGGTAATATAGTGTTGGAAAAAAAGTACTTTAACTCTTTGGTAGTGAATTACTTGAAAGTGATCCAACTTTTTGGTAGTCTGATCACATTATGAAATGATTTGACTCTTTGGTAGTAGATCATAAAGGCCTTAATGAATTCAACTCTCAAGTAATAAATGCATGGATGATATAATGGAAAATGTGCTTAAAATATGTGTTCTCTTTAGTAATGAACATCTTTGTTCAAGTATATGCTTTTCTTATATTTCCTTATACTTTCCAAGTATTAGTTTTTATCTTATTGCCAAGCTTAGTAATGAGAGATATATAAAAAGACACGTAGGCATACTCAGTACAATATTCTTGAATATTGTGCTGACGTGTACCACATGTAATCTTTTGTTTAGGTTGTGGATATATGATCTCAAAGAACCAAGATAGTGTGAGTTTTATGGCAAGGTGACGTACAAGTGGACCTATTGTCTTAAGATATTGTTGTTTAGTGGTAGTACATGTATATGTAGAAGTTTTTTGTTCAATGTATAATATAAAATGTTGTAAGAATTCATTATGTATGTATATGTTGAATGGTGAACATGTGTTGTATTGTTTTATTATTGTTCATGTGAATGTGCTACGATTGTTTCCTTATGACTTCCTTTGATTTTCTTCTTCTTAGCCTAGTGTGTGGTGTTTAAATTGGGATTTATGTTGCGGTAAGGGTTTCAATCTGGACGTCACACATCAGATTAAGTTTTGGAAAATCTGGGGATGTCGCACTTTACATGCTCATGGGTAGTGGAAGAGGAAGCTTGTGGAGGTGGATGTGACTGTTGGGGTGGTGGTCACCTTGAGTGTGGTGGATTTGGGTTTTGAAGGATAAATTGTGGCTAGGGTTGTGGTTGTGGTTGTTGTTGTGAATGTGGGTGATATTGTGAAGGGGGCCATTGGTATGAGTGAGGTGGAGGGTATTGGTAGTTGTGTGAAGGTTTTTGAGGTGGAGGAGCAAATGGATGTGGTGGTCCTTGGTACTGGTGAAGTGGGGGTAATTGGCCTTGTGGGGGGACATAAGCACCTTAAGTAGTTCTTACATAACTTCCATCATTGTTTGGGTTGGCCATGGGTTGAAATGGGAGCCTCCCCTCTTCATGATATGCAAGTGAGAGGGAGATTTGATCAAGCCTTTATTCAAGGAGGCTAATGTTTTGTCCTGAGAGGACACCTCTTTCTTCACTTCATCAGGTCTTCTTAGCCTTCCTAGGACTTCTTCCTCAAACATGGAGTTGTACTTGTTCCCTTGGTGTTTCCTTGGCTTCCCTTGCCCCTCCTCATTTTGTTGTTTCCATGAGAAGTTTGGATGATTCCTCCACTAGGGAGTATAGGAGTTGGAGATCCATCCTTGGTTGTTTCAGTTGCTAAAGGCATGCAAAGTGTACACTTCTTCTTCCTCAGCATCAACTGCCATAGTGGATTGGTTAGAAGAACCACCATTTTGGTTCTTCATCAAGTTCATCATATCCGCCATCATTTCCATCATGGCGGGATCGACTACAATCTAAGATGAAACTACAGGAGGAGGTGGAGGGATGTAGTTCTGGTTACAATGTTCCCCTTTAGTAGAAGCCCAATGGGAAGAATTCTTAGCAAGGTGCTCGAGCAAGTGCTAAGACGCCTTCAGTGTCTATGCCATGAAGGTGCCTCCATAAGAAGAATCAGCATTATTTTGTCTCAACTCAACTAGCCCAGTGTAGAATGCTTGAACAAGCTACCACAAAGGTACCTCATGATGAGGACAATCACGCAGGAGCTTTTAGAACCTTTCCCATGCTTTGTGGAAGGGTTCATTTTCTTTCTGTGAGAATGCGATGATGCATCTTTGCATCTGGGTCAACTTGGCAATCAGGAAGAACTTCTTAAGAAACTCATTCTTTACTGCATTCCACATCACCAACTCAGACATGGAGATGTACTAGCTTTTTTGTTTTAGAGATAAGGGGAAAGGGTTATACGAATGATTCATCGGTGGCGGCGGGTGTGCGGAAAATCGAGCAAGTTTTATGGAAGGCATAGATATGGTGGTAGGGGTTCATATTATCCATCCCATAGTAAGTAGGAGGGAGCCTGAGGAGGGAAGGTGGAAGGAAGAATTGTTGACCTGTCATTTGGTCAAAAAGGGTGGCAATTGGGGAATTGTAGTTCCTCAGGGTGAAGTACTCATGGAGAGGATGGTTGGGTTATGGTTGAGCCTCCCCATGAGGTTCATTGTCTGCCATTTTGTCTATTTGGTGTTGTTTGTAGTGGCTTTGGCATCTCCTTCTACCTATCACGAGGTCGTATCGCACCAAGTCGGTACAAGTCAAATGCATATTGCGCATGCACAGATGTCACATGCACAACACACAAACAAGAAACAAAATCCAAGTTAGAAAGATAATATGCAAAAGTAAACAAAGAATAAAGAATATGAATGGTGAGGGAAGTAGGAAAAGCTAAGCTACACTAACTAGCTAGGCTGAACGGCTCTATCCCCAACAACGGTGCCAGAAAGCTTGGTGCAATCTTCTCCAGGCCACACACTAGCTAACTAAAGGTGACTAAATGCAACCTCAAGGGAAAACAAACAAATTTATCAAAATCTGTATACAGACCTAGTCCAACGCATAGGCTCAACTAATCACGTGTTCCCGCAAGTGTACAGGGTCATGCTGCAATATAGGCTAGTGGTAAGATTAGGGTCGATCCTCAGGGATAGAGGGGGCACTAGAGCTAGGTTAATGTTAGCTATGTTCCTAAAGAGGGGTCTAGGGTTTGAGGGTTTAAAGTTGGTTTTGATTGATTATTATATGATTTCAAGCAAGAACAAGTAAGAAATAAACTAGATTAACAAACACCCTAGATTACCTTATGCAAATTAGGACTTATAAACTAGGCAAGATAATCAACTAAACTAGATCAAGGAGTTACAATACACTAGCAAGGAAATTTATCAACTAAGAAGAAAGCTAATAAACAAGATGAACAAGAGCCTAAGTTGTCACTAGCTAGCTAAATTAACACAAGCTAGCTCAAAGGAGCCCTAACAACTTGAGCAAGAACTAACTATCAAGAACTAAGAAATTAGCTAAGAATTAACAAAGGCAATCGGCTAAGCTAGCATTAGCAAGCTAAGAAGGCAAGAGTGGATTTTAAGCAATATGATGCATACGTGGACCATTTGGGACTGAAACTTGATATTAGTTGGGTGAAGGTCAACATAGCATGCAATTCTCATATTTTAATCAAGATTACCAAACCAAATTAGCATGCAATTCTCATATTTTAATCAAGATTACCAAACCAAACAACAAGGAAAGTGTTATTGGAATATACCCTAGGCTACTAGTTGGAGAACTAGGGCTCTATTTAAATCTAATAGGACTTGGCAAGTCTAGGTTTCTAGGGTAAGTGGTATTAGGGCAATTGAGAGCCAAGGGTAGGAATGGAAGTAGAGATGAGGGTGTTTCACCTCATGTTACTTTCCATCTAGTCTTTAGGAAATTCTAGGCAATTGCCCTAATCACAGTTACACTAGCTACTTAGATCTCACACTTACTTGTAGAAGAAGAGAGATGTATGAAGAAACAAAGGGGGCTATCTAGGGATCCACTAATTGGACTTAGGAGCCATTCCTAAGATTGTGACATATATTCCATTTTCACCTAGAAGCTAAGTGTCATCAAGCATCACAAAACAAGAAATCTATTTTTAAAAGCACAAACCACATGCCAGATAATGAGAAATGAGATAGAAGCAAGAGGCAATCATCATAAAATGAAATTATGTTCAAGACAAGTTATATTCCCCATCATGGTATCAAAGTCACATTTTAACCCCAAACAGCCCACCACTAGGGGCTTAACTCGACATGCTCAAACAAAAGATAAAAGAAATGAGAAGAGGGTTGTAGGAATCTATGGAGCTTGGAGTAGCTTCTTCTTCTTCACCTCCTAGTTGTTGTAGGGTGTGGCTCCTCCTCCAAGGGGGGTGAAAAGCATGGAGATATGGGGGATTATGGCAGGGAACCTAGAAAACTAGATTTGTATGGTGGAAATGGAGTGGAATATGGAGTGGGAGGAAGGTGAGTGGAGTAAATGCAAGGAAGCAGATGAAGGAGATCTAGAGTAGATAGGAAGAGGTTAAGGGAAGCTAACCTTTGTGTTGTGGTTGTGACATATGTATATATAGGTGGTGGGAGGCACAAGGGTAAGTGGTGGCAAAATGGGAAAATCAGTGGAGAAGATGGGTAGGTTTAGGTGGTCACCATGGCCGTGGTGAGGTGCAACAACCATGGTGGGAGTTGAATGGCACAATCGTGGGTAGTGGAATGGCTGAGGTGGAAAGTGGAGTTGGAAGTGTAACTATATATGGTGGCCACGGCTGTGGCGGGATGCCATGATCGTGTTGGGTAGAGGATACCACGGCTGTGTGGGATATCATGGTCATGATGGAGGTAGCCACGGGTGACGTTGCTCTGAGGTCATTGTCTTCAGCTTGCCATGCTCGTGGTGAGAACCACGGGTGAGGTGGCCTTTAAGGGCCATGGTCGTGCTAATGACCATGACCGTGGTCATTCACGTGTAAATTGAACCAAGTCCCTATTGATTTTTGGGGTTTTCATGCATAAATCGCCACGGTCGTGTTGCTGACACAAGCGAGGTGGGAAGCTCTAGTCATGGCCGTTCTGAGGACCACAGTCGTGGGGTCTTTAGTGACCAAAGTCATTTTGTTGCCCATGGTCGTGGTCATTCATGTACAATTTTGGCAACTTCCCTGTAAATTTTGGAACTTAAGTCCCCACCACTGTGGTGATATGCCATGGCCATTTTTGCTAATAGAGAATTGACTCTTCCAGGAACCAATAATGTGTAAACCATGTCAAACCAAGACCGATCAATATCCAAACGGAATGAATTCAAACTTCTCCCAAAATCAAATCAAGAACTATTACTTGAAGACCAGCTAAGAAGTCGACTACTTACATTCTTTCTTCATCTAGTATCCTTTTGCTTTGAATTGCTCTTGTGCATCCAAGGGAAGCTCGGGGAAGAGATAGGACCACTCTTGGGGTGTAAGAACCCAAAGACGTTCTTCATCTCTCTCCCATGTATCAATGCATGCATAAGTGCCCTGAAATACACACAAAAGAAGGCATAAGTGCATTTTTCATAAAAGATCATACTGGAGGAAATATCTTGTAATCTATGATGTTCAGTTGTGATTATCATGCAAAAAAGACACAGGATAAAGCCCTAAAATAGGGCTACATTAGGTTAATATATCTTACGAATACTAGTTTGATGTGTGAGTTCCAACAAGACACTCGACCTAATGAATGTTGGTTAGGTCTGTGATGCATGATGGATTACTATAGCTCGTGAGCAATTGTCAGAGATGCGAGTCCAAATAGGACACTCGACCCAATGAATGTTGGTTAGATGCAAGGCAAGAACTCTTATGTACAATGTGAATGCTAGTTAGAAGTGATAGTCCAAATAGGACTCCCGACTAGACAAATGTTGGTTAACTGTGAAACATGGATGGTTACTATAACACTCAAATGTTGGTCATATGTGAGAGTTTAAACAAGAATAATTGACCCAACAAAGGTTGTTTAGTGGTGAGGCATGAATGGTAACTATATCAAGCAAACTCTGGCCAGATGTGAGAGTCCATACAAAACAATTGACACAACAAATGTTGGTTAGTTGTGAGGTAGGAATGCTTATGTACATCGTGAAGGTTGGTCCGGTATGAAATTCCAAGCAGGATACTCAACCCTACTAATGTTGGTTAGCTGTGAAGGAAGAACAACAATGGAGGGGGTGAGTAGATGAAAAATGATAGAGGAGGATGAGCATAGACGACAGGGGTTGGGGGGAGGACGAGCAGATGAAGACCAGCAGAGGAGGACAATTTACTACACCATCAATTTCATCTTCCTCTCCACAGACCAGTGAGGAGGACGAACATCAGCAGTGGAGGTGGAGGAGTAGATGAAGACATACAAAGTAGGACAAGAAGAAACAACGGAGATGGAATAGCATATGTAGACTGGCAGAGTAGGAAAAGAAGCAACACATGAGGGGGACGATCAGATGAAGACTAGTAGAGGAGGACCAAATTGATTAATGTCAAATCATGACAGTGTAAAGAGTTATTTTCGAGCCTTAACCCTCGAGGATCATATTGAAACCACATTGTCATGTGTCCATTCCACCGACGAATAATCTGGATCTCCCTCAGGATGTCCTCAGAGAACACCCCTCAGGATCGAATCTGAACAAGTTTTTTCCCCTTATGAACATCAACTCGTAGCTAAATTTAACTTGTAGTTGATGACATCGAATCAATCATGTTGGTGATAGATGACAGTGTATCCTTCCCACTGGCCACCTAAGAGAGTGATCACATGCCTAGCGGATGGGTGCATCAGATCTGGCACTAGATGTCGCTGCATTTAATCCTTCTCCAGTGATCCCTAATACTTCAAGACTCAAAATGAATCGGGTTTTGTGTTGTTGTGCCATATGAGCACATTTTAGTAAGGACCAGGTCGAGTGGGCTCAAGGTAAAGCTGGACACTACGATATTTTTAGTCCAAATGAAATCTTATTATTGTTTAGACTGATCTAACCTATTTATATGTAGACAAAATTTATCCTATTGGTTGTTGGGTTCAAATCGGACTAAATGGGGATTAAGGACTCTTTTAGACCAGCAAGAATACTATAGACCTACTCAAAAATCACGTTCTAAGTAGGTATATAATCTTTCCTCATTCACAATAACATTGTTGGTAACATTAGACAATATGATCTATTTTTGCAAGCCCTTCCCCATTAAATCCTAGTTAACAACTTAGCATTTGAAAATGCATCTCAGTTAATTGAACCAGATCAAATCCCCAAATGCCTAATGCATTGAATTTGGCTTATTAGACCACAAGTAACTCAATTAGGATTTCAATTTAGTACAAGATACAAAAATTCCTAAAAAAATTATAAATCCAAACTAAGTCAGAATATCCATATGTTACCACACAGATGCTTCAGATTTGTGTGGTTAAAGATGATCTAAATGATGGAGGAATGCATATATCAGAAAGAGCTTTGCTATACAGAGTCATTTATGGACCCCATCCCAGATGACCACCAATTCGAAGACAAAAGGTTAAACATCATCCATCCCATCCCATCACTTGGCTACTGCAGGTCCAATTTTTGTTTCCCAATGTCAGAGAGAGACTTGTGAGTGGGAGATAAAGAGAGAGGGGGAGGGGGTGATGAATGCATATTCATCTTAGTTTTAGTCACCATTTTTTGCCCAGTTTTACGCTAAATGCTAATATTCACCCCTTGAATATGCTCATATACAATTTTCCCCAGTTCCAAATCATTATTTAGAGTTTGGATCAAATCTATTCATCTCCATTGCATGATTGAACATCGCGCTATGTATGCTAGTGTAGGAGGTGTAGGGGACGGTGGTCCCACTAGTTGGTAATAGCCCCCTTCATCAAAATTCATCCTCATCCATCAGAGGATTCAATAACGCAAGCCATTCAACCCTCAATAATAGCCCCCCCCCCCCCCCCCCCCCCCCCCGCGGGGTGGGTTTGATCCATGAAAACTGTGACCACTGCATACAACCATGATCGCGGCATACAACTGCATCCGTGGACCCAGAAGTGATCACCACGATCAGAATGGGACATCGCAACCCAAGGACCGTGACCTACTGAAGACCGCAACCTGCTAAGGACCGTGACCTGTTAAGGACCGCGACTGTGATGAATGCTAACTGTGACCATGGTTAGTGCTCCTCTACAACCTGACTTCAACCGCAATTGGCACCACACTGCGACCGAGGTATACAACCTTGATCGCAACCAGTTCCATGACTGCAGAAGCAAGTCAACAGAGTGTGCCTAAAATAGGCCACCCACCTGTCTTGTCAAAGTATCGAATCATCCCGCTACTAGGTTGTCACTCTGTGCCCCGACCTGGGGAGTCCGATCTGTGAATCCAAGAGCCAACCTTTGTGGCATTCTTCCACCTCTGTTCATCCAGATCTGAGGTGGAAACCCAGATCTGCAGCCATCCATCTACATCTCCAACGCCTTACATACGCCATCACGTCAACAAGCTGCTCCTCTGGCTGTGAGCAAGGAGGACGAGAAAAGAAGGAATGTGGGGAGAGAAGGCCTACCCCATCTTCCGTGGTGTCCTTCCTCATCTTGATCTACCCCAACATTGTGTACAAGACTACATCTCCACCGATTTGCGATCGTCTTCTTCACCATGCTCATGGCGGATTCTTCCCTCTCTCTTGTTCTTTTTGTTTCTCTCACCATGAGCGAGTAGTTTTCTTTCGCTGGGGTGTGGGGACTAGCCCCACTGCCCGTTCTCACATGTCCTTTCATTAAACATTCCATGGATTGTATATAACTTTTCATTTCATTGTTAATTGTTTGATGTGTGCTTGTGGATTGATCACCTGCTTGCATGATCTATTTTGTTCTCATGTTGTGAGAACTTCAATACGTAGGTTTTGAATGTCGATTAACATGATTGAGTCCCTGATGAGAACTTCTGATGGGATTCCCTGAATTCATAAGTGTGTGATTCATGAGGTGACGAGACATCTAGCCCACGGTGACACTTCTGTGTGCCTAACGCCTATATGGGGGGCCCACAACTTTAATTGGATATCTATATCTTCGGAGTTGTAAGTGCGTGATATGTATGGCGACAAGACATC
The DNA here is from genome assembly GCA_963693085.1 of Alisma plantago-aquatica. Taxonomy (NCBI): domain Eukaryota; kingdom Viridiplantae; phylum Streptophyta; class Magnoliopsida; order Alismatales; family Alismataceae; genus Alisma; species Alisma plantago-aquatica. The sequence continues at coordinate 1,309,234,496 of OY856411.1, read as the reverse complement.
TGATTCCTAAGGTGATGCTTACGCAAACCTAATGTTTGTATGGAGGGTTTGCAGTAGCTCCATTTGGATGGTTATATCTAGCCTAGATGTGCGTGTTTGGATATGTTTGCATGTGTAGAGGTGGTGAAATCTGGGTCCATCCCAGTGATTCCCATCATTAATCTATAATCAACTTTTAATCCTTCTCTTTACTTTCCTGTAAGTAGTTTAATCCAAATCAATCAACTCCTGCGTTAAATATTAGTCTTACTTGGACTGGATTTGACTAGCAAGATTCTTAAAAATATTGTCCCTTGGGATTGGATCCTTAACTATACTGCGATAAGACGTGTCCACTTGGGGGTGGTATTATTGCACAAGGTTTTGGTAAAAACTCAGGAATTACATCCCTGGGTGAGTTTGTTAGTGTAGTAAGAACCACGTCAGGGGGTCAAGAGAGGGATGTGTGTAGAGAGAGTGATTGTAGGAGAGAGAAAAATGAATAAGTTAAATTTGATAATAACTTTTGAATTGTGATGTATTTTTTGATGAAATAAACGTCATTGCACTACTTACAAAAAGTATATTACAATAAGATCAAATTCAATATATTTTCAAAAAAGAAAATATACAATCTAAAAAAGGAGATATAATGTAATTGGAAAAAGTTAAAAAGGAGGAGAGAGAAAATTTATTTTTCTTATAACTTTTAATCTGTAATATATATTTTAAAAAATAAAAAAAGTTACATTAAATGGAAAATGTGGTTAACATGGTTAACATGTAGATAATGTAAACTTGGATAACATGGATAACATGGGAAAATATGGATAACATGGTTAAAAAGGAATGGCATGGATATCCTACGACATTTTATGTTATTCCATGTTATCGTATGTTATCCATGTTATCTCATATTTTCCATATTATCCCATGTTATCCCATTCGATAACTTGAAAATCGGAGATATAATGTGATTGTAAAAAGTCAAAAAGAGGAGAGAAAAAATTATTTTTTATATAATTTTTAATATGTAATGGATTTTTTAATGAAATAAAAAAGTTACGTTTAATGGATAACATGGATAACATGGAGATCACGTATATGGATAACCTGGATAAAATGGATAGCATGAAAAAACATGTATATCGTATGATATTCCATGTTAACCTTGTTATCCATGTTATCTCATGTTTTTCATATTATCACATGTTATTCCATTAGATAACATGGAAAATTGTGTTATATAAATGGGATAACATGGATATTATAGAATACCATAAAATTTGAATAAAATGAATAACATGAAATAAAGTATAATAACATAGATAAATTGGATTAAAATGAATAATATGGAATAATATGAATAACATAGAATAACATACAATTTTCATATTTTCTCTCTCTTTAAAAAATAAAGTAAACTTGAGATAACATAAAATTAGACTGGAGAAAATGTGCATTTAGACCAGAGATAGCACATGACACTACCTCCCTCCTATTTTTCATATTTTCTCTCACTTTGAAAAATAAATTGAACATGAATTAACGCACTATTGGATCAAAGATAACGTACAATTGGACCACAGATAATGTATGACATTATTGTCCTCCTATTTTTGATATTTACTCTCGTTAAAGAATAAATTAAACATGAGATAACCTACAATTGGACCAGATATATCGTAAATTTGGATCATAGATAATGTATGACACAAATTATCTTCTATTTTTCATGTTTTCTCTATTCAAAAAATAAAGTTGAACCTGAGATAACGTATAGGGCAGGTTATTTTATCAGATCTAGGTGGATTGGACTATATTTAATGATCCAGCTGGGTAAATATTAGGTTTAGTTTATGGGAGGCTGAAAATTTGTAGAATCCTACACTTTTAACTATGTAGTAATTGCTGGATAGACGATTCCATTTGAAATCTACTAGACGCCATCATCCAGCTCTTTGAGCTATGTTGCCCGCTCCTCGACGTTGTTCTCTCATCTTAAAAAATCAATTCTGGTACCAGCTTTAACCTGTCAACGTGACTTTTTTGTTCCTTTTTCATGCGGATGGGCTGGACATGCATGTATCGTAACTACTTTACAGTAAGCAATAGTACAAGATAACCAAATGTAAAATTACATTGTCATTTGAAAACTGACAGATCCTTATACTGGGACTAGCTAGTTACAAGATTCTCCCTAATCTGGATGAATCCAACTAACCAAACATCCCCATAGTTGGATATAACGTATAATTAGACAAAAGATAACGTACGACACTACTTCCCTTCTATTTTCATATTTTTTCTTTCTTTAAAAAATAAATTGAACATAAGATAATGTAACATACAATTGTACTAGAGATAATATATGACATTACTTCCCACCTATTTTGCATATTATATCTCTCTGAAAAATAAACTGAACCATATATAACGTACAATTAAATAGGAGATAATATACATTTGGACCGAAGATAATGTATGTCACCTACTTCCCTCCTATTTTTCATATTTACTTTCTCTAAAAAATTAATTCCCCTATGTTATAAATGTTATCTCATGTGTTATACTTACTTTGTTAAAAACTTATTATCAAAGTATTTTGATATTAGTCTTATTTTAATTTTTTTATAAGCAGTGCAACAATGTTTATTTTGTCGAAAAGTTATTAACAATAATATGCTCTCTTTTTTCTCTCTCCCATGATCACTTTCTCTCTTTGTCCTTAAAAAATTACTATCAAAGTATCACTACAACGCACGGGTAACTTAAATGACACTTATTTTTCCATGATTTCAAGCATGTGCAAAAAGTTCCCATTCAAAATGTGAATAAAGGATATGCATGAAACTATTACTCGTGAGTCACGCAAAACCTTCGTGGATAGTCTACCCCAATTCCTCTGCGTAACAACCAACCCAAATTCCTCTACGCAACAACTTGCCCCAATCTTCCGCCAACTCCGCACAACACCCCGATGCATCACGCCATGACGCCACCCAACGTCGTCCTCGACACCCTCGCGGCCACCACTTCCCGTCTCCATATTTCCCGAAATCAACCTAACCAATACTCCTCATCTTCTTGTTCTCTTACTCCAGTTGCTCTAGGCTTCTGCAAGATCTCAAATCCCAACCAAAATCCTACAAATCATTTAACAACTCCTTCGATTAGGAAAGCATGGGATGCCGACCCTAGGTCTTGGCTTTGTATCTGCCCACAAGATGATGATGATTAGTTGTCAACCAATAGAAGAATTGAGGAGTCTTCTTCATTGCGAAAGTTGGCGGCAATGAAAGGTTAGAATGTTTTTCTTCTCGCAGGACATATGTGAACATGGTAGGAGATTTGGGGCATTTCACATTTCTATTTGGAGATTAGACTCTATCTATCTCTACCTCTGAGGCCCTAGCTAGTGTGTCCTATTCCATCTCATGTACTTTAGTTTCCCAACAACTGCTTTACTCACTATATAGAGTTCCACATGTGTATTGCAGCAAAAGGTGACAAGAACGATCGTTGTGAGAAATTTGCCAAATACAATCAGTTTCTCTATCTTGTGGAATGGGTTGAAAAATGGAATCACCAGTGTGAGAGAATGGAACTTTTGCTAGCCCTCTGTGATTCCCGCCTATGATATTCCTTAGTACTCCTTTGCACATTCAAACAAGGTTTTCCTTGGATTATTACTTGTTGCGTAACCTGCTGAATTTGTTTGACAATTGGCATGATGCAAAATTGCTTTTCGTTTCAATTCTTGCTAGACTAATAAACTATCTTCCAACGACAGATTCAGTTATTTGGCACAATAGAATTGACAATCTTTCTTCTTTTTGTTATCTTGCCGTGTTGCCATACTATAATATTTTTATTGTGAGTGTTCTTTCCATTTTGTTCATCAAGCTTGCTTCTATCTATTCCAAGAATATGGAAGGACTAAGAAAAGCCATGCTAGGGTTCGAGAGCCGTGGCGGCGGCCGTGGAGGTCGGGGCCATCCATCCTTGCCAAGTACTAGCAACAACGATCAGACTTTTGAACGAGAACTCCACGCCTCTGAAGACGATGCTACCACAAAACAAACTACTGACACGGAAGCCATGAATGCTTTTGATTCCACGCCTAAGGAACCACCTCCCCGGAAGTCATACCGAGATGCTCACATTGGGAAGGATGTTGGCCTTCTCTCATACGCCAACCCTACCCCACCAAATGTCCTGACCGCTGCTGATATCCAGGTTGATATGAGCGGGGTGTTTCCTGTGTTCTCAGTCAAGTAGGACGCGATCCAACCCCTCCTCTAACCTTGGAAGCACGTCGTCATCGTCAAGGTGATCGGAACCACGTTAGGGTTTCAAACCCTGGTAAACAAAATAGTGACCCTCTGGGGTCCTACAGCACAGTACTGGATTATCGATCTCGATAATGGCTACAACATTATACAACTGGGAAACCAACATGACTATGAGAAAGCCATGATGGGGGGCCCATGGACTATCTTCGACAGCTATCTCTCGGTGCAGTCTTGGTCCCCATCGTTCAGGCCCTCTGAACCTATCCCCCAGAAACTGGTGGTGTGGTCAAGAGTCACATAACTCGCCATCTTCCTTTACCAATACCAACTCTTGGAACAGATCGGTGACTCGATCGGGAAAACCATCAAGATTGATGCTAATACCCTAATGGGTAATCGGGGCAAGTTCGCCCCTATTGCAGTGGAGGTTGACACAAGTAAACCCCTCATGTCGACGATCTTTATTAATGGTGGATTCTTCCGCCTGGATTATGAAAATCTCCCTCAATTCTACCTTCAGTGTGGCCGATTAGGTCACATTAAGAAGGAGTGTAAATAGCAGGCCCAGAATCCGGACATGGCCTCTACCTGTAGCATCCAACTCACAAAAACATAATGAACTAATGCGGAAGTGTTCACTAAGCAGCGGATTATAGAAAATCACTAAAAATTTAAAACCTTTTTCAAAGATACCCAATCATAGGAAAACTCTTTCAACGAGAACCAATGTATTACATTTACATCATGGTTCATAAGTAAATATCTTATACCATATCTTCTTGAGGGTTACAACATCAACTGCCTTGTTAAAAGCTAAACACAGACAACATAATAACCTCGAGGCATCAAGTCAAAATCTCAAAACGATACATTAAAAGCACTAAGTACTAACTCTGAGGACCTGAGAGTACAGAGACGACACATAGGACTTCTATCTACAAAACACGACAGACAGCACACTCAACCTGAGTTGTCACTACTGTCCCTGTTGCTGCTGATGTTCTTCCTCTGCAAGATATTCTCAGACTCTTTCGCACTCGATCACCTAAAAATGTTGGTTCCCACGGGGGTGAGACAATTGAAAATTGCCCCAACGAGAGATATAACTCTCCGCCAGAAACATCATTATTGTAGTTTAATTAATATAAAACTGAGCAGAGGATAGGCAGTTTAGATCATTCTCATCTTTTAAAGTATTAAGCCTATCTATGATTGAACAGTAATTCTTCTATTCTCTTTATAAGGAAAAGAAAGAACATGTATAACATTTATCTACCATACATTTTCAACATCTCAAGCTTTGCTCATATCATTCATTATTCTGATGTGTCACCAATGATTCATTCTTGTTTCTATTTGTTGGCCTTAGCCAATCTGCTAAACAGGTATTCACTTATGCCAGACATGTGATTATATATATCATCATGTCTTATTCAAGCATTAAACTACATCAATCATGTATAAATGTTTCAGGCATTGGACTATACCAATCCTAATTACACAGCCAGGCATTGGACTTTAACCAACCCTAATTACAGGCATTAAGCCTCTGCCAGGTATTTCTAATTATAGAGGCATCGATAGCATGTGAAACATAATTATCAACATGAGATATCTAGCATCATGATTATAATCAACAGTAGCAGTAAGATATCAACATAAGCATGACTATTGTATGTACACATTTACAGTCTTATGCATATCCACAACATAAGTATAATTACTATCTCTTAGTTGCACTAAGCATCATCTTTATGTAAAGAGAACAAACAAGGGTTATCATCCAATGTGAAGCGTCATGTATAACCCTAAACAGATATGCTATACGGTTGTATTACATCTTTTATTATGCCCTGGGGAATTTGAATCGTACCATTCAAAGTCCAACCGACCCCTGCGAAGGGCTATTCGGTTCCGTAAAAGATCTAGGAGACCCGGTATCCTAAGATCTCTTCCCCTCGGTCAGTACGAGTAAACTGCAGTGACATACCAGTCAAACTTCCAATAGTGACATATAGTCAACTGATAACAACTAGTCCGTACTTGGTACAAGTTACGACACTAGAAAACAGGGTATACAAAACCCTCTAATCCGAGGTACAACCACAGCTGTCCTCAATCACATCAAATATTTGAGGCACGACCATAGCCATCCTCCATACCTACAATTGTGGATGACAAGTATATATATCCTGAACCTGCCACCCCCACATATTCAACAATATGCACTCCGAGTTTCCCTTAGGAATACTCGTTTCACCATCCAACAAGTTCTGACACTAAAGATGGTTCTACGGCACAGGGCACTACATGATTAGAGTTGCACTTGATTAGTTATGCCAATTGGGTGAATTAAGGATGCATCAAACAAGTGGACATACAAACCCTAATTCACTTCTAGAAAGCATATAAATATCAAAACTTGAAAATATATAAAACATATGAAACATAATTTCTCATCTCATCATCACATGGTAATATTCACTTGCCATTCATGAGACTACACCAATCATCATATTATCACAGGATATAAATCCTTTTCACAATATAACAAGGTATCAACCCTTATCAACATAAGAGAAATACACCTCATTCAGGGCTCAACCATGCCCAAAGGTCATTAAGACCATCATACTATCACAGGATATAAATCCTTTTCACAATAACACAGGGAATCAACCCTTATCCACACAAGAGGATTACACCTCATTCAGGGCTCAATCATGCCCATGAAACATCTTGTTACCTCTTACTAGGTAACATCTAACCATATGGCTCACAAGGCCATTAAACATCTTGTCACCTCTCACTAGGCAACAACGACATATTAACTCATGTAATATAATAGTAACACCACTATTTCCACCATGGAATCAAGGAGAACGAAGGTCAAGGACCTTACCAACAGGTTGGGGTCGTCCTCCTGCTCCTCCACATCTCCTTAGTCGTTTTCCAAGCAAGGGGAAAGAAAAGAATCCGAAATGGCCTTTGTTTTGGCTTGGTAAAGGTACTTTTATAAGAAATTCCGTGAGAGATAAAATGCCTTATAAAAATGCATTTAATTCCAAAATTGGTGCCGCCTCTTCCCCCTTTCATTCCTTGGATATGAGGCTATCCCATTTTCCTCTTATTCCTCTCAATTATCCTCAATTTAAAGAAAAGCAAATTAAGCACCTTAGATCATATTATAATAATATCCCAATTTGAGTGGATATTACTTTTCTTCATAATAATGGTGAGTGGGTTATCCACTTGCTTGAGATATTTTAGTGGCCTAGCAAAGGCACAAATGTGTTCACACTTGAGCAAATTCAACCATGTCATTTTTGGTTGAAGGCCCTTCAATTATTATATTTGTTTTTACACTAAATTGAATTAGGGTTTCAATTAGGATTAAATCTTGATTATTTTAATATCAAGATTCTCTCTCCTCCAACTTAATTCAAATGAGGCGCCCCTCTCATTTTATTTACTCTACTTGATGCCAAGAAACATTAGGGACCTTATTGAAGTGGTAATTTACATATTACACCCTGGGTTTTGGGTAAATTGCACATTACACCAAAACTAGGTTTTTATGCACATACATTGCTTTATCAGCTCTTTCTTGGTATTTAGGCTTCCATAAGCCATACCTCAGCATCATCTTTACTCTCATGATGCTTCAACACATGAGGAACATATTATCATGCACAATTTGCACTTAAACCCCTCCACTTGGGTAATTTGCACTTTAGTCCTAAATAGGCAAAACATTGATTTCAACAATGTTCAAAAAGGACTAGAATAGCAACATAAGTTCCTCTTGAGCCCTAATTACTTTTCACAAGATGAGATTAAACATTTAATCACTTTTCTTAATCAAATCACCTAGGGTTAAAGTATAACCCATGTCAGGGATGTTACAAATTATAAACCCCTAACAAGGATTTCGTCCTCAAAATCCAGATAAAGGAAGACATATGTATTTTATTCATCATACTATCTAGTCTTCACATATAATATCCTTATTATAGAGACACCATAAAACTTTGATCAACACCAAGTGTTTCCATACAAGATTATCATAGAATCAATACACAAGGCACATGCCCCACTGTCCCTCATCATTGACTATAGAGTCAAGTTTGTGTCAATTAACATTTTTCTTATTCAGAGAAGCATCATACATTCATTATTAGTATCATGTTTATGCAGAGCATAAACCCCTAACATATGATGTTCATATTATTTTATATAATCAGACTAATTTCACAGTTTACCACTCCAGGTAGAAAACCTAACCCATCTGATAACTCTCAGATACCAGAATCTTTCACCTTGGTATCTATCACATGTGTTGGAAACACATCATATATATCTCTTCCTTTAATCTTGGAACATTAATTGTTTCATATGTCCTCATCTTGGGACCAAAGTCCAAGATAACTGATACTTTTCTAAGTATCTATCACATGAACACATTTATCTTATGCACATCAAGTGTCCTAAGACCCACTTGATTGCCATGTCTCTGAGAGGAAAGAAAACAAGGATTCATATTCCTCTTATTAATTTGTGTATTTTCAACTATTCATGAACCATTTACTCTTTATCTCATCCTAGGTTCCTTGCCTTTAGCATTAAATTTGTAAGGATGATTGCATGTCATTATCCCTTTCTTTATTATTATCTAGCATGTTTATGATTATGTTATAACCCCAAATTTTGGGTTCAATTTCTCATATTAAGGATAATTGAACAAATAATGATGTGATTTGTTTTGAATAATTGGATTTCGTTTAAAATAGCCTTGTTGTTTGATTTGTGGGCTTTATTGGATATTGGGCCCAATAACAAGGAAATAACAAAGAAAATTCAACTAGTGAAGGAATAATTGAATTTATGAGGAAAGAAATAGGTAGAAACCTCTAGAAGGCAAATCCAAAGAGGATTTCATGCCTATTAGATTCCTTGGGTTCCAAGGAGTCTAAAGTTGCAAAGAAAATCAAATAGAAAAAGAAAAGATTAGTTATGTATTTATTTATTAAGAAATAAAATGAAAATAATGATATAATGTGGAAAATGAATGAAAAGAGGCATAAATGAGATTTCTTGGTGAGATTTTGTATCCATGAGGTTTCTAATAATAAAAGAAAGGCCAATGAGGAAAATGAAAGAGAAATAAAGGGAAATCCTCAAAAAGGAGGTGTTTTAATAAGAAATAGATATAGTATGAGAATTTGGCTTTTTAAAAGAAGATAAAGGCAAACCAACGTTTCCCAATGTGGGAATGTGTGCCTTGGGTTTTATTGAGGTCCAAGGAACCCAAAATAATGAGATATTTGCAAAGTGGAAAGAGAAAATAGCATATTTGCAAAATAAAAAGATAATGAGATAAATTATTAATGAATTTGTGATATTGATAAAAAGGAAAGTATTTTCCTATTATACGAAAATAGAATTCGTGCCTTTGTATAAAGGGCAAGTAAATAAGAGAATAATGAGAGGGATTTTCGAAATCCTAATAACACAAGAAGAAAGTTTATCAAAGAAATAAGGGAGAGAGAGAGTTTTCCTTCTCATTAAAGGAATATGTTTCCTTTAAGAGGGGGGACTTGTTTCCATTAGGAAACATCTTGAGGTGCGAGTACCCACCCCTATAAGAGGGGTAGAATCCCTGCCTCGAGATCCAGAGAGAAAACCCCCGCCTTCCTCTCTTCCTCATTGCTTCTTTACGTATGAAACCCTAACCGTGAATAGCAACACATCTACGGAGTAATGAGGGACCAAGGGACGACCTTGTTTGATGCGGCATACTCCAATGACCTCAGGGGGAGGTTCGCCATCCATTTCGTGCCAGGGATCATGCGTGGCCACGGCAGCATGGCTGTAGGGCCGCCGTGAGGTGCAGGCCCGGCCAGCGCAACCTGGCTGCTCTCGCCGCAGGTTCGAATTGACCCCAGGTGCGTGGGGGAGCTGCGGAGGGGATGGAGTGCTCCCTGGGAGTCGACGGACACGAGAAAGGAGGGGGGGCGCGCCTGCGTTTTGGCTGCAGCCGGCGGTCACGCCCTAAGCCAGGAGGTTGAAGAAGATCGGTCATTTTGACGTTCTTACCCCTCGGCGCTGTGCATTGCCAGCCACTTGTGCAAGGGTAGAACGGACTTTCCGTTATGTTTTATAACAGCAACGTGATGCATGGAGAGGATGACGTGGCGCAATGCCATTGGCCAAGTAAGTTGATATTTACAAAATTCATAACTCATAAACCGTAGATCGAATAAATACGAATGATATATGAAAATTGATCAGGAGAACAAGAGGAATCCATTAAAAATATTATCAAATATTGATTTCGTTCCTAATTGCAAAAGCACTTTAAGTTAATGAAAAGTGTATTAAAGTTAGATTAACAATCCTAAATGAGGTTAATGATGGAATCTATGATACCTAATGGGTTATCTTAAAGTGTTAATAACCTGTTGAATGATAATGTTATTTTTGAACCTGATCTAAATATAGAATTGCATGATTAAGGGTTATACCTCATATGAGAAGGATTAAATAATGTAGAAACCCTAATTTAGGGTAAAAGAAGATAAGATCATATTTAAATTGGAAAATGTGAATATATGATTGTTAAATGATATTTCTAAGTTATTTGTATATGAAAATCCATAATTCTGAATAAATACCCTAAAAGTAATAATTAGGGTCTTTTCATGAATAAAATATGGAATTGATGGAAAAATGAGTCATATATTAATTAGACCCTAATGAGCTTTGAATTAATGATAGATGCACCTAATGATCTTGTCATGAATTAAAAGGGATAAAAATAGTATCTTTAATGTAAAAGGAGTTTAATGAAATTAGTTGATGATTAATATGCTTTTAAATATGGAAATAAGGTTATATTTTGTTGAGATAACCTTAGTATTGAAGAATAGATAAGATAACTAGGGTTTTTGAATAATCGCATAAAATTAGGGTTTAATGCGGTGAAAGATAAAGGGAAACCCTAATTGTATAATGAAACCCTAAAATAGGACACAAAACCCGAGAAAGTGAATTCAAGTAAATAGAGTAGATTCTCGATGAAGAGTGTAAAAATAGAGTACATATTCTTTTCAGGAAATAAGTGATGATTGAATTACTTGCTTGGATATGTTGATTGGCTTGATTGTATATACATGAAGTAAATGTTCAATAATCTGCATGACTCATCAAATCAGGTATGTGGTTACGCTTATGACTACCCGAGTTAGTTTTCCGATGGATTCTCGGATGTTTAATCACACTGAATGCAACTAAATTGATGGATGTTTATTTATTTCATGCAACATATAAAGTGACTATGATTATCACTATAAAGGTGCATAATATAACTGGCTAGATCCGGGTCCACCTCTGTTATTTTGAAAAGGCTAAAAAGGGGTAATCCTAGAGTAAGGTCTAGGTTACCGTGAGTTAGAGACTCTTTAGCAAATCCCGAGTTAAGGAGTGGACTACTTACGAGTAGTGCCATGTGACTCAACCCTAGAAATTGGTTCACATATAGGTGGATCATGAGGGGTTTAACGGGGACAACACAGAGGATAGGGTACCCTTGGGTCGCGGAGTTATATCTAAAACGTAATATTGGTTTTTAAACAAGTAATTGAATGATTACATTGTTATCATAGTTGCATGTTTATTGTTTCCCCCACATACCAACTACGGCTGACCGACGTTTTGTTTGTCGGCATTTTAGGTACAATGAAAAGAACAAACAGTAAAGTGGCACATGTGATACTAAATGAGAATTAAAGTGCAAAGGAGGATTAGATAGATTAGTATCAGTATGGATAGAAGAATAGAGATCCCAGTTTTCAAAAGGTATGTAAAGAAAATTTTCATTACCATTTTCAGTATAGTCTGTTAGAATTTAATAATTGTTTATGGTTATATGTCGAACCTTTGATCCGGGATTAATGGGTGCGGCTCAACCTCTCGGTTTCCCTTAATTGGGGGTTATCGGGAGGTGGGGTCGTAACATTTGGTATCAGAGCGTAGGTTCCTCGTTTAACCATTAATAATTATTAAATTTTACAAACTCCATAGAACCCAAGGGAGTTATTAGAGGAGTATCCGAAAGACGGAGGTGTCTAGAAAGGGATCACGACCGGGGGCTGGCAAGATTTTCCTCCGCACCGCTAGTCGGAATACGAGGACTCCCGGACCCGTGTGACCGCTTGGCCAAAGTCTTAGGGTATGAATCGAAATAAGATACCTTTAGGACTTCTCATCTTATTCATCCCTTCTCATCATAAAATTCTGATAAGGACATAAAGGATTAGGGTTTCCTTTCTTCTCCTCACCCTCTTGAGGTATGGGTAAGGTTAATAAGGTTTAAGGAATCCTCCACAAAATTAATGAAAGGCATGTAAATACGATGTCATGGACATAAGCTTAATAGATTAAGCGCAAAATAAATAATAGATACATGCTTAGGTCGTATGACATAAGATGTCATGTCCTCAGGAGAGACCTGAGGCTAGACCTTCTTGTCAGGAGGATAAGTCAGTCTTGGAGATAGAGATCTCCATTGCTAGTAGAAACCTGGCACATCCTCTGGGGATGATGCTAACCCCAACCCTAATGAAGGTTAGAGAGAGACGAGTTGGACCAGGTGTTTGAAAGGACATGCCTTTGGGATACCATATGATCCATGGATGACCTAACACCTTTGGCAACCCAACCCTGGGAAGGGTCATGCATGTTAGGGTAAAGGATGACTCCTTAGATGATGAGGTTAGTGAAGGACCTTAGAAACCCTCTGGCTTGTGCAAGTAGGGTATAGCTGGCACCTAGGGCATGTCATAGTGCTGACGGTAGGATGAAACCCTGGATAAGGAATTATGATAGAGTATAAAGGGTTATGGATGATCTTGAGCAACCATAAGTTCGAACCTAGGCTTCACCCATGTAGAGCATGCCTTTGAGGTTGATCCTTCATGAAGAAAGGACCTCTAATGGTGAGGTTGAATGTAGGGTTAGCCCTAGAGAGGGCAGGGAACCCAGCAAGAAGGTTGGAAGCCTAAAAACCTGAACAATGGATGATACTGGTTGCCTCATGATCGATCCCTGAAAGTTGATGATATCTTGGTTGCCTTTAGATGGACCAAATCCTAGACATGAAGATGAAGCATCTGGTGCCTACGTGCCTATGGTAGAGAGGTTTACCCTTCGAGGTAGGAAGGAGAGTTCCTTAGACTTAGAAAGGTTTTGTAGTAGGTTATGAGGCCTTGTACCTTGATGGTTGTCCTTAAGGAGGACCCAACCCTAAGTGCTGCTCGAGTTGAAGGATGACAAGAAGTGCATGTCATGCCTTTTGCATGCATGGTTCATGGTTAAGAGATAGGGCATGCAGTTGGACACCTAAAAGTGAACCTAGGGTTCCTAGGCCTAAGAGGGGAAGTGGTATATCTAATGCTCATGATGAGAATTAAGTTGCTATAGTTTTGAGCATGGTACACCTCATGAATAGAGGAAAAGAGAAGCCCCTAAGGTTTAAGGTGTGTTTGATGAACCCCTCACAGCTAGGTTGATGATAAGGGAAAGAATGATCTTGATCCAGTATTGAGGAAAGAGGACAAGTATGACCTAGCATGGTACAGTAAGTGGGCTGCTTATGCCATAATGGTTTGCTAGGGTTAAGTAGGCTCGTGTAGATGTAAACCCTAGACCTAAGAGATTCTGTGACCTTAGAGATAGTTTTCCTCCCATCCTGGGAGAGGGACCCCTTTGGAAGGGTGTATATCAGTTTTGGTTAGTTTAAGGTGACCTAAAGAGGTCTCTTAGGATCTTGAGAAGCTAAGTGAAAAGTACATGGCATGAGAATGAACCTATAAACCCATAGATATCCATCTCTAAGTGCATGCAGATGTGTTACCATGGAGGTAACCGGTATAGGGCTTGACCAAGGTAGGCATGTTGCGATGATCTCAATGAAAGGATGAAGGTTAGCCCATGAATGCAGAAAGAGAGATGATGAAGACTTGGGTAAGGTTCTAAGTGAACATGTACTGTAATGGAGAATCCTAAGTCTATCCTAGGGTCAGGTAGGGATAAGACCGATGAAAGTACGAGTTGCCAAATTCCCCAGTTGCACATGACCATAGGGTCGGGAGGTAACAGCTATCATTGTCTGAGGGCCATGGGTTAGGAGATTGATCACCTTCATGAACTCATGGGACCCAAAGGGCAGATGAGTAGGGCACTCTCTGGATGCATGAGGGAAGAGGTATGACCCCAAAAGAGTCGGTACCCTATAGACCTAGAGGAGATGACCAAGGATATAAACCTCAGTAGGTTCAAGACTAGTTTGATATCATGATGGTTGTGATGAAGAGACATTTGAGGAACGTTTCAACTGAGATTTAAAGGTGTACTGGCAAGGTGGGATGTACCATCTCTACTTTTGGAATAGGAAGAACTCTGTATTTGGACTGCAGCCAAATGCTTATTTCCTCTTGTTATGGGAGTGAGAGATAGGACATTATGCATGCCATACACCAAGGATAAGAGATGACGTAGGTTGGAACGTTGCCACAAGGAATGAGGGTAGAGAAGATAACCTACCCTAGTAAAGTGAATGATACATGGATGGATTGCAAACACTAAGAGGAATGGGGTAGTTCCCTTATGAGGATGTTTTTATCATGAGCTATGTGGAACTTACAAGTTATACCAGGTTGAGTTGGATCACCATGATGATGAAATCAGAGAGTGTTCTTAATGGATATAAACATATAGTATGAGGTGACATGATAAGCGAAATTCATAAAAGTGTAATGTTACCTAATACCTAAGGATGTGAAGTGGTAATGGGTGTTCTGGTTGAGATACATCTGGCTTGCTAGAAGAGGTTGTTTGGCTAACCCTAAGATTGCAAAGGAGAGGTGTTTCGATAACACTCAGATGTAACAAGATACGTTGAAAGGTAAGGGTTGTTTGGTTAGCCAGTCTAATCCTTGATATGATGGAAGGATGATGGTAGAACCTCAAGTGCACTTCTTTGGAAGAGAAGGTGATGAAACCCCGACTAGAGTAGTTTAGGGTTTCGAGGAGTTGATCTTGAAAGAATCATGACATACATGGAGTCATGGTTGGAGATCATCATACACCGTGGAAAATGGCAATAGCACTTTGGATGCTTAAGATGAAGATGCATGGGGTGTATGGCCATGCAAGCCAGGATGTAAAGGACGAACCCCAATAACCCAGTGTATCGATATGGAGGATAAAAGAATCCCTGAGAAGGAATGAGAGCTCAACACTATGGATGTTGTGATAAGTCTTCCCTGGACCGAGGAAGGTCGAGATACAATATGGGTTATGGTAGGTCGCCTTACCTAGATGACATGAGAAAGAAAGAGTTCTGTTAAGGGACAGATCTCGTTGAACTACCCATGAGAAAGATGGTTCAATTACACCATGAAGCAAGTTTGAAGGATTCTTGAGTTTGACCTAAAGGTTCACTTCCATAAAGTGGAAGTAGGTACATGAAAAACTCAATGTTAGTATATATATATATATTTTTTTTATCACCCTTAACTATGGTTAGTATGGTCCAGACTAAAGGGTCTGATGAGGGCATCTGTGCTCGTTCAGGGTGATATCTAGAGACAGTTCTTGTCCTATGAAAGATGTGACAGAGACCACCATAGTCAGTATCGGGTATTATATGGAGCTCTGTAAGGGAGGTTGTGTCGGTCACCACTTCAGTAAGGTGATGTTGGTGAAAAGAGCCAAGTGATGGTTAGAAAAGGACCACATGATGGCTAGAAAAGGGACCCCAGTGCGTGTAGATGAAGTCACTTTGGTTGCGCAAGGGCTGAAAGGAGCCTAGAGACGATGAGAGTCGTGAGCAGATGCAAAGTAGACTGACATACAAGTTACTGTGGGAGAAAATGTGACATGAAAATCCGACCCCTCTAAGTTATATCTAAGACAGCCGAGTCCCCGATACATGGGTCCATTAGAGATGGATGGGTAGAGAAGGTTAGGTTTGACCCTACCCCTCAGGATAGAGTAATGGGAGATGTTTTCCATGTGTCCAATTAAGATCACTATGTGAGGTACCCCGACCATGTGCTGAGCAATGAACCTAGTGAGCCCCAAGGGAGGCTGAAATGGCCTGAGTCACCTGTGTAGTTTATAGACGCCAGGATGAATGAACTCAGAGAAAAGTATATGTGATGATAAAGGTTCTTTGAAAATGCCATGAGTACGGCAAAGCCACATAGGGGCCAATGATGGACATGGAGAAGTTTTATCCTGAATTGTTTGTTTGCTTGTTTGAATTTTGAGGACAAAATTCCTATAAGAGGGGAAGGATGTTATAACCCCAAATTTTGGGTTCAATTTCTCATATTAAGGATAATTGAACAAATAATGATGTGATTTGTTTTGAATAATTGGATTTCGTTTAAAATAGCCTTGTTGTTTGATTTGTGGGCTTTATTGGATATTGGGCCCAATAACAAGGAAATAACAAAGAAAATTCAACTAGTGAAGGAATAATTGAATTTATGAGGAAAGAAATAGGTAGAAACCTCTAGAAGGCAAATCCAAAGAGGATTTCGTGCCTCTTGGATTCCTTGGGTTCCAAGGAGTCTAAAGTTGCAAAGAAAATCAAATAGAAAAAGAAAAGATTAGTTATGTATTTCTTTATTAAGAAATAAAATGAAAATAATGATATAATGTGGAAAATGAATGAAAAGAGGCATAAATGAGATTTCTTGGTGAGATTTTGTATCCATGAGGTTTCTAATAATAAAAGAAAGGCCAATGAGGAAAATGAAAGAGAAATAAAGGGAAATCCTCAAAAAGGAGGTGTTTTAATAAGAAATAGATATAGTATGAGAATTTGGCTTTTTAAAAGAAGATAAAGGCAAACCAACGTTTCCCAATGTGGGAATGTGTGCCTTGGGTTTTATTGAGGTCCAAGGAACCCAAAAATATGAGATATTTGCAAAGTGGAAAGAGAAAATAGCATATTTGCAAAATAAAATGATAATGAGATAAATTATTAATGAATTTGTGATATTGATAAAAAGGAAAGTATTTTCCTATTATATGAAAATAGAATTCGTGCCTTTGTATAAAGGGCAAGTAAATAAGAGAATAATGAGAGGGATTTTCGAAATCCTAATAACACAAGAAGAAAGTTTATCAAAGAAATAAGGGAGAGAGAGAGTTTTCCTTCTCATTAAAGGAATATGTTTCCTTTAAGAGGGGGGGACTTGTTTCCATTAGGAAACATCTTGAGGTGCGAGTACCCACCCCTATAAGAGGGGTAGAATCCCTGCCTCGAGATCCAGAGAGAAAACCCCCGCCTTCCTCTCTTCCTCATTGCTTCTTTACGTATGAAACCCTAACCATGAATAGCAACACATCTACGGAGTAATGAGGGACCAAGGGGCGACCTTGTTTGATGCGGCATACTCCAACGACCTCAGGGGGAGGTTCGCCATCCATTTCGTGCCTGGGATCATGCGTGGCCACGGCAGCATGGCTGTAGGGCCGCCGTGAGGTGCAGGCCCGGCCAGCGCAACCTGGCTGCTCTCGCCGCTGGTTCGAAGTGACCCTAGGTGCGTGGGGGAGCTGCGGAGGGGATGGAGTGCTCCCTGGGAGTCGACGGACACGAGAAAGGAGGGGGGGCGCGCCTGCATTTTGGCTGCAGCCGGCGGCCACGCCCTAAGCCAGGAGGTTGAAGAAGATCGGTCATTTTGACGTTCTTACCCCTCGGCGCTGTGCATTGCCAGCCACTTGTGCAAGGGTAGAATGGACTTTCCGTTATGTTTTATAACAGCAACGTGATGCATGGAGAGGATGACGTGGCGCAATGCCATTGGCCAAGTAAGTTGATATTTACAAAATTCATAACTCATAAACCGTAGATCGAATAAATACGAATGATATATGAAAATTGATCAGGAGAATGAGAGGAATCCATTAAAAATATTATCAAATATTGATTTCGTTCCTAATTGCAAAAGAACTTTAAGTTAATGAAAAGTGTATTAAAGTTAGATTAACAACCCTAAATGAGGTTAATGATGGAATCTATGATGCCTAATGGGTTATCTTGAAGTGTTAATAACCTGTTGAATGATAATGTTATTTTTGAACCTGATCTAAATATAGAATTGCATGATTAAGGGTTATACCTCATATGAGAAGGATTAAATAATGTAGAAACCCTAATTTAGGGTAAAAGAAGATAAGATCATATTTAAATTGGAATATGTGAATATATGATTGTTAAATGATATTTCTAAGTTATTTGTATATGAAAATCCATAATTTTGAATAAATACCCTAAAAGTAATAATTAGGGTCTTTTCATGAATAAAATATGGAATTGATGGAAAAATGAGTCATATATTAATTAGACCCTAATGAGCTTTGAATTAATGATAGATGCACCTAATGATCTTGTCATGAATTAAAAGGGATAAAAATAGTATCTTTAATGTAAAAGGAGTTAAATGAAATTAATTGATGATTAATATGCTTTTAAATATGGAAATAAGGTTATATGTTGTTGAGATAACCTTAGTATTGAAGAATAGATAAGATAACTAGGGTTTTTGAATAATCGCATAAAATTAGGGTTTAATGCGGTGAAAGATAAAGGGAAACCCTAATTGTATAATGAAACCCTAAAATAGGACACAAAACCCGAGAAAGTGAATTCAAGTAAATAGAGTAGATTCTCGATGAAGAGTGTAACAATAGAGTACATATTCTTTTTAGGAAATAAGTGATGATTGAATTACTTGCTTGGATATGTTGATTGGCTTGATTGTATATACATGAAGTAAATGTTCAATAATCTGCATGACTCATCAAATCAGGTATGTGGTTACGCTTATGACTACCTGAGTTAGTTTTCCGATGGATTCTCGGATGTTTAATCGCACTGAATGCAACTAAACTGATGGATGTTTATTTATTTCATGCAACATATAAAGTGACTATGATTATCACTATAAAGGTGCATAATATAACTGGCTAGATCCGGGTCCACCTCTGTTATTTTGAAAAGGCTAAAAAGGGGTAATCCTAGAGTAAGGTCTAGGTTACCGTGAGTTAGAGACTCTTTAGCAAATCCCGAGTTAAGGAGTGGACTACTTATGAGTAGTGCCATGTGCCTCAACCCTAGAAATTGGTTCACATATAGGTGGATCATGAGGGGTTTAATGGGGACAACACAGAGGATAGGGTACCCTTGGGTCGTGGAGTTATATCTAAAACGTAATATTGGTTTTTAAACAAGTAATTGAATGATTACATTGTTATCATAGTTGCATGTTTATTGTTTCCCCCACATACCAGCTACGGCTGACCGACATTTTGTTTGTCGGCGTTTTAGGTACAATGAAAAGAACAAACAGTAAAGTGGCACATGTGATACTAAATGAGAATTAAAGTGCAAAGGAGGATTAGATAGATTAGTATCAGTATGGATAGAAGAATAGAGATCCCAGTTTTCAAAAGGTATGTAAAGAAAATTTTCATTACCATTTTCAGTATAGTCTGTTAGAATTTAATAATTGTTTATGGTTATATGTCGAACCTTTGATCCGGGATTAATGGGTGCGGCTCAACCTCTCGGTTTCCCTTAATTGGGGGTTATCGGGAGGTGGGGTCGTAACAGATTATCTCATGATCTCATCACATTTTCCATTTCCTTATTATGGGAAAGATCTTTATTATGCTAGCATCATTATTGAATAGGGTTCATCTCCCTCATTCTTATTCTTATCTTATGAGGAGTACACTTTTAGTTCCTCATACAACATACTCATCTTAGATTATCTCAGACTTCTCTTTCTTATGCATGGGATATGAAACATTTATTCATTCCATATTTCTGATTTCATGATACTCATTAGATTGTCTCAGAGTGACTACTTGATGAAAGCAATCAAAAAGACAACAATCTAAGAGTTTCCATACCCACTTTATCATCAATAGTTGTATACCTGGCCAGGGTATATAAATATTGAGAGTAAGTATTATGCACTTTGTATACTATCATATTTCTTCTTTTCATATTATCACAAGCATAAGACTTAACATCCCTGAATTTCATTCAGGCATCTCTTCTATACCTCATCATTTCTCAAGGAGGTAAGAACAAAATAAAACATTTGTAATGTTTTACTATGCAAAACATAGGTCCTCATAGGACTAATCAAGGAGAGTTCAATCAAATTCCTTTCTCAATTAATCTAAGAATTCATAAAATGACATATTTGAATAACATTATCTTGTCTAACTTGTCATATTTCATGGATTATTCACTGTCTCAGGCTAACTCTGCCTCAAAGATTGATTCAACAGGCTAAGGTTGAGCACAGACTCAATTTAAATCCAGAAATTCATCATTTCCTTTTGCTTCAACCTGCAGATGTTGATTACAAATCATGTTGATATCTAAAACATCATCATTGGGGTTGGTAATCTGGTTTACAGTGCCAATGCTTGATCCACTACATACATTACTGTTGTCCTAAATTCTTCAACAGTAATACTTAAAGAAAGATTTTCTTATCATAGATGGAACAACTAGGAGATTCTCAGGCAATTGTCTCTCTCTTACCTACTCCCATGCACCTCTTCTTGGTGCAACATTGTTGCTCTCAGCAGCAATCTCCTCATGTGACCCAGTCATCTTTAAGTTCTTCTTCTCTTATATGAGTAGAAGACATTATCAGATACACTGGATGATACCAGAACAAACTCTACTACCTTATTCCTATGTCTCTGTAGACTCAGCGAACCTAGAGCTCTGATACCACTAAATTGTATCATCCAACTCACAAAAACATAATTAACTAATGCGGAAGCGTTCACTAAGCAGCGGATTACACAAAATCACTAAAAATTTAAAACCTTTTTCAAAGATACCCAATCATAGGAAAACTCTTTCAAACAGAACCAATGTATTACATTTACATCATGGTTCATAAGTAAATATCTTATACCATATCTTCTCAAGGGTTACAACATCAACTGCCTTGTTAAAAGCTAAACACAGACAACATAATAACCTCGAGGCATCAAGTCAAAATCTCAAAACGATACATTAAAAGCACTAAGTACTAACTCCGAGGACCTGAGAGTACAGAGATGACACATAGGACTTCTATCTACAAAACACGACAGACAGCACACTCAACCTGAGTTGTCACTACTGTCCCTGTTGCTGCTGATGTTCTTCCTCTGCAAGATATTCTCAGACTCTTTCGCACTCATCCACCTAAAAATGTTGGTTCCCACAGGGGTGAGACAATTGAAAATTGCCCCAGCGAGAGATATAACTCTCCGCTAGAAACATCATTATTGTAGTTTAATTAATATAAAACTGAGCAGAGGATAGGCAGTTTAGATCATTCTCATCTTTTAAAGTATTAAACCTATCTATGATTGAACACTAATTCTTATATTCTCTTTATAAGGAAAAGAAAGAACATGTATAACATTTATCTACCATACATTTTCAACATCTCAAGCTTTGCTCATATCATTCATTATTCTGATGTGTCACCAATGATTCATTCTTGTTTCTATTTGTTGGCCTTAGCCAATCTACTAAACAGGTATTCACTTATGCCAGACATGTGATTATATATATCATCATGTCATATTCAAGCATTAAACTATATCAATCAGGTATAAATGTTTCAGGCATTGGACTATACCAATCCTGATTACACAGCCAGGCATTGGACTTTAACCAACCCTAATTACAGGCATTAAGCCGCTGCCAGGTATTTCTAATTATAGAGGCATCGATAGCATGTGAAACATAACTATCAACATGAGATATCTAGCATCATGATTATAATCAACAGTAGTAGTAAGATATCAACATAAGCATGACTATTGTATGTACACATTTACAGTCTTATGCATATCCACAAAATAAGTATAATTACTATCTCTTAGTTGCACTAAGCATCATCTTTATGTAAAGAGAACAAACAAGGGTTATCAGCCAATGTGAAGCGTCATATATAACCCGAAACAGATATGCTATACGGTTGTATTACATCTTTTATTATGCCCTGGGGAATTTGAATCGTACCATTCAAAGTCCAACCGACCCCTGCGAAGGGCTATTCAGTTCCGTACAAGATCTAGGAGTCCCGGTATCCTAAGATCTCTTCCCCTCAGTCAGTACGAGTAAACTGCAGTGACATACCAGTCAAACTGCCAACAATGACATATAGTCAACTGATAACAACTAGTTCGTACTTGGTACAAGTTACGACACTAGAAAATAGGGTATACAAAACCCTCTAATCCGAGGTACAACCGTAGCTGTCCTCAATCACATCAAATATTTGAGGCATGACCATAGCCATCCTCCATAACCTGCAATTGTGGATGACAAGTATATATATCCTCAACCTGCCACCCCCACATATTCAACAATATGTGCTCCGAGTTTCCCTTAGGAATACTCGTTTCACCATCCAGCAAGTTCTGACACTGAATATGGTTCTACGGCACAGGGCACTACATGATTAGAGTTGCACTTGATTAGTTATGCCAATTGGGTGAATTAAGGATGCATCAAACAAGTGGACATACAAACCCTAATTCACTTCTAGAAAGCATATAAATATCAAAACTTGAAAATATATAAAACATATGAAACATAATTTCTCATCTCATCATCACATGGTAATATTCACTTGCCATTCATGAGACTACACCAATCATCATATTATCACAGGATATAAATCCTTTTCACAATATCACAGGGTATATCAACATAAGAGAAATACACCTCATTCAGGGCTCAACCATGCCCAAAGGTCATTAAGACCATCATACTATCACATGATATAAATCATTTTCACAATAACACAGGGAATCAACCCTTATCAACACAAGAGGATTACACCTCATTCAGGGCTCAATCATGCCCATGAAACATCTTGTTACCTCTTACTAGGTAACATCTAACCATATGGCTCACAAGGCCATTAAACATCTTGTCACCTCTCACTAGGCAACAATGCCATATTAACTCATGTAATATAATAGTAACACCACTATTTCCTCCATACGGTTAGGGTTTACTATTCACATCAATTAGGGTTTCATGTTCATTTTATCAATCCAACCCTAATATATTGTTCCATGCATCTAGGAGCATCCATCGACATTCCAAGTATTTAATATTCTTATCATTTATCATTAAATGATCATCAACACAAGGTATGAGTTTATCTCTCATCCTTATCACGGTATGATTACATCATACTCATTTTAGCTTACTTATCAAGTATGTTAAACTCATTACATTTCATTGTAACAATTTACATAACACTCTCCTTGTGTATCTTATCCAAAAATATTGGATTTGAGATGCATCAAGGTATATCAACCCTGAAATGCTAAATGTGATATCTATCATGTCTCAATATATCACTTCCCTCATCACTTCTATCTTACTTGAATTTATTAACTTATCTTATAATAAAAAAAATCTCACATCTTAATACTTTCATCCACTAACCTATCACCTTGACCATGATGTGCATAGATCACACACAAGGATTGTCCAACTATCTTCAATGATATGATCTCATCTCAAGTTAAGGAATTGCTTATTATAAGGTTGCCTATAGTCAACCACTTGAGATATTTCATCATTATAGGGTATTACCCATTATTTCATCATTAAGGTTTACTCATATCATTACCCAGACATTAGGGTTATGATTTATCATCATTTTTCCCATGATTAGAATTCCATACACTATAGCCCAAATTTAGGGTTTAACATAGCTTTACTTTGTGTTAGGTTTAAGGTTTCATATGACATCTCCCTCAATTAGGGTTTCACATGGAATCATCCTCAATTAGGGTTTCTCATGGAATCACCCTCAATTAGGGTTTCATTAATCATCCCAATTAGGGTTTCATTCAATTACCCATAAATTAGGGATTCATTATTCATCCAATTAGGGTTTGGCATTTCATTACCTTAAATTAGAGTTACCCGAGTCATTACCCTTAATTAGGGTTAAACGATTACCCGTAATTAGGGTTACACTATTACCTAAGATTAGGATTTTACTCAGAATTTCCCTAAATTAGGGTTAGGGTTCATTAACCTTCTCGATTAGGGTTTCTTGATCTCTTTACTAAGGATCATACCCTAAATCACCAAATGAATCATACTCATGTATGAATTCCTTTCTATCATTCTCTCCACTTTATTTGGTTACATCAACCATCCAATCAAATACAAACAACTATGTTTGACATAGTATACTGAGTTATTTCTTCCATAAACAATTAGGGTTTGCATTTGAGGGATCATTCACAATTGAAACCATTAAGATCAAACCAATTGAAACCATTGGATCAATATCCAATTACATCGGCATATTTCCTCAAATGGTCAACCATTGAAAATGGTTAACCACTCCAAACTATTTGAAACTGTTTGGTTTCAATCAATTTGTTGAAATCGTTTAACCAATTTCATTGAAACTGATTGGTCCCAAATTTTGAAATTGTTTGCCTAAGATATTAATTTAGGTGTGTGTTTGTGATGACATCATCATATTCAAGCTACAAACCCATGAAATTTTCTGTGATTTCCATGGTGGTTTCATCAATCAACCAAAATAAATTTTGTAAATGAAGAAAGCATCAACATTTGATAAGGAATTGAATGCAATAACAATATTAAGGGTTCAAGTTATAAAGCCCGCCTCCAATTGAGCTTCAAAGCTCCAAGCTCACGCCAAAAATGGTGGATGAAGTTTTTGCAACTCCCCCTAGGCTCGTTCCCAAGCTTTTGGATGAAAAAGTTGGCTAGGGTTGAAGAGGAGATCGAAATAAGAAGAAATCAATGATTTATTTTTTATTTCCACCATGGAATCAAGGAGAATGAAGGTCAAGGACCTTACCAACAGGTTGGGGTCGTCCTCCTTCTCCTCCACAGCTCGTTAGTCATTTTCCAAGCAAGGGGAAAGAAAAGAATCCGAAATGGCCTTTGTTTTCGCTTGGTAAAGGTACTTTTATAAGAAATTCCATGAGAGAGAAAATGCCTTATAAAAATGCATTTAATTCCAAAATTGGTGCCGCCTCTTCCCCCTTTCATTCCTTGGATACGAGGCTATCCCATTTGCCTCTTATTCCTCTCAATTATCCTCAATTTAAAGAAAAGCAAATTAAGCACCTTAGATCATATTATAATAATATCCCAATTTGAGTGGATATTACTTTTCTTTATAATAATGGTGAGTGGGTTATCCACTTGCTTGAGATATTTTCGTGGCCTAGCAAAGGCACAAATGTGTTCACACTTGAGAAAATTCAACCATCTCGTTTTTGGTTGAAGGTCCTTCAATTATTATATTTGTTTTTACACTAAATTGAATTAGGGTTTCAATTAGGATTAAATCTTGATTATTTTAATATCAAGATTCTCTCTCCTCCAACTTAATTCAAATGAGGCGCCCCTTTCATTTTCTTTACTCTACTTGATGCCAAAAAACATTAGGGACCTTATTGAAGTGGTAATTTACATATTACACCCTGGGTTTTGGGTAAATTGCACATTACACCAAAACTAGGTTTTCATGCACATACATTGCTTTATTAGCTTTTTCTTGGTATTTAGGCTTCCATAAGCCATACCTCAGCATCAAATTTACTCTCATGATGCTTAAACACATGAGGAACATATTATCATGCACAATTTTCACTTAAACCCCTCAACTTGGGTAATTTGCACTTTAGTCCAAAATAGGCAAAACATTGATTTCAACAATGTTCAAAAAGGACTAGAATTGCAACATAAGTTCCTCTTGAGCCCTAATTACTTTTCACAAGATGAGATTAAACATTTAATTACTTTTTTTAATCAAAACACCTAGGGTTAAAGTATAACCCAGGTCAGGGATGTTACACTACCTCCATCCCTATCCCAGTCCCTATCGTTAGCTACACATCGGCCATCCATGCTAGGATGCCTGATCGTCGCAAAGGGACAACACAGGCAAAAGCTGCTAGCTCTGCACCTCCCCGTGATCAAGATGTGCAAAGACTGTGCACTGATCAGTGAGAGGTGAGGCAGCAAAAATCCAATTCTATTGTTCAGCCTGTGACTAAGGCCGATGGTGAGGAGTGGCAAACTACAATGAGCAAGAAGGCCAAACAAAGGCTTCGCAGGAAGCAGGCGTCTGAAACTCAACCGCCCATCTCCACATCAGAGGATGTGGCACCTCAAGTCCCTGAGACAAACATTGTTGTTCAACTAAAAGAGAATGAGGTCCTTATTGGTCGACCGCATCACCCACCTGAGGGTGGGACTTTCCAA
Organism: Alisma plantago-aquatica; assembly: GCA_963693085.1. NCBI lineage: Eukaryota > Viridiplantae > Streptophyta > Magnoliopsida > Alismatales > Alismataceae > Alisma > Alisma plantago-aquatica. Next base: position 1,309,207,835 of record OY856411.1, on the reverse strand, counting down.
TTTGCTTCTAGTCGAACCACGACTCCCTCCATTCCTGCCCATTCCATCCTAAGCAAAAAGGATGCCTCAGGGTTTGTTATGTTGAGGAATCGTAAGATAGTCTATCAGGCAGTCCAGAGCCCAGATAGGGTCCGAAAGAAGGGACGCACTGATGAGCAATCTCATGAAACATCACATACCAATCCCCATGTACAACATGCCCTTGAGTTCCAAGAGCATCTCAATGATGCGGGTGATGGAACCTCGGACACTATGAATGCTGAAGAAGGAGATCAGCTCGTCGGGCTTGTCGCAGCTCTCCAATAACTTTCTTAATGAATGCTCTCTGCTAGAACATTCAAGGGGCAGGCCTTGACAAGAAAATCCTACTTTGATATTATTTAACCATCTTTATAGTTCTCACAAGTTATAACACCCAATTAATCCATTAGGTTATTGTCATGCATCTTAAGAGGGAGCTCATGCTTGAATCGATCGCCTCAGGTGTCCCAACCAATCAGTTCAGGTGTGAACTGATCGGCTCAGGTCCCCAACTGATCATTTCATGATTGAAACGATCGGTTCAGGTGGTGCAGTTGGTTCTTTTGTGGAAAATCTCGAACCCTTCTACTCCTTCTTTAACCCCGCATTGCTCGGGGTAGAGAACCATGTCCCATGACCCTCCTATATATAGGGGTAGTGGGGGCTTCTTAGTAACAACAACTCAAAACACCAGTTGCTCTGCAAAGTTTTCGTTCTCTCTGGTTGTGGTAACTGAGAGAGCCCGAGCAAGTGCTACCCGATAAGGGAGGCACATCAAGGGAAAGAAAACTACAGAAAAGTGACTGGTTGTAAGAGAGTGTGTCAGTGACTAGTACACCGACATGAGGGTGTGACTCCTTTCGATTCCTTATGTTACAAGGAGATCAGAGTTCCAGGTGGTCTGTGTGGACTACTTTAGAGGCGGGAGATTTCTGCCGCTCGAAGGACTGATGTCAATCCCGAAAGTCCCAGTGCGACCAGGAGTTGCACAGACACTGTCCAATACTGGAGGTGAAGACTACACAAGCCGCGTGGTAACATCACCGAGCAAGACTCGGGACAAGGTATGTCTCTACAAACCATCCTTCCTATTGTGTATACGTTGACGTGATTCCTTTATTCTGGGTTTGGAAGAAGAAATTTTTTTGTTTCTGATGCCTTCTCCGTCTCCCCTAAAACCCAACAGTGGTATCAGAGCCACATCAATTGCTCTATGCTTTAGGATTATCGATGTGATCGATTTTGGTTTGTCGCCTTTATTTATTGCATACGATGCGAATAAAATTGGCTTTATGCATGTCTAATCCTAAATCCACAAATCCCAATATACATAGATGATATGTAATATGAATGCACTCGATACACATCGCCCTTAAATGAGTTTTGTGGTGGATGTATAGTGTGGTTATGGCCAATAAACCCTATATATGTGTGCTTGGTTGAATGTGGTTTCTTGAATCTCGGTCTGCGCATTGATTTCCTACCTCCTTATTCCTAATGTAACTCGAGATAACTCGAAATTTCTTTCCTACCTTTTCTCCCCCCGAATATAACTCGGGGTTTCCCAATTTAAATGTAAATATGATAGATATTTTTATATTTCTTGTTATGCTAAAGAACGGAGGACAATCTGACGACAAATGAGACAATCAGTTTAAGGCATGAACCGATCGGTTGGCATTCCAGACGATCGGTTCAAGGACTGAATTAATCAGTTGAAGAACGGTTCAAGGAGTGAGACAAGCGAGTCACAGCCATGAGGAGATGCACGACGACCAGATGAACCGATCGGTTGGAGGAGCCAACCGATCGGCTGGTGGCACCCAGACGACCGGCCAGGGTAAGCAGGCCATTCATGTGATGAGTTGATCAACTCGGATGACTATAGCACATAGTTCACTTGTACATGTTGCATGTGATGTGGACCTAGATGACTGTGATCCCTCTTGGCTCGAGGAATTACATTAGGATGGCCATAATCATCGCTTTTATCGTTTCACATGTTTTTATGGGATATAGCATGTATTGATTGGATATGCATATGCACATATAAAACCAAATCCCTCATCTAAATATTAAGTCTTTTACGCCTTCTATTAGTGGCAAACATGAAAAACTTGATCGACCAAGCATAGGTTACGCCAAAGTGTGGTGCGTTGTCTATCTCATGGAAGTGTGAAGGGTAAACATGTAGGTTCTTCCAAAGTAGGGTGCATGTTTACCATGCAACTTTTGGGTTAGACTGAATTGGTGATTCTTAGAGCATCTAAGCCCAGAAGCACGGAATGTTCATTGCAAGGTGTTGCACATGTTCATTCATCAAGAGTTACATATGATGCAATTGGCATGATGACCTACCTAAATAGTTAAGATTGTGGGCGATCAGCCAAAGATGATTCATGACTTGATGAAATATGGATCTTGACCCACTAGAAGATTGTACGTTGCAATCTTCCGAATTGATGGTGAGGGCTATCAATTTGAACAATAATAGTGGGAGTGATAATTAATTAAAGTCCTAATTATTTCGTAAAACCGTTTCAAATCAATCAAGTCAAAAAGGAGTTTTTGGACTAAATTTCATATATTTCCTTTTGTATAATAAATTATTAATCAACAATAATCACTTTATTTGCGATCGGTCCTTAAGATGGACAAATTAAATGGGAATAATTCCACGACTAGTTAGGACGTTGAGAAGTGTTCTCAATCGAAGAGTGAAAGCTCTAAGTCCTAGTTATACCAGAACCAGATGAACTCGATCACACAACACCAATGGCTTAAAGGATGCTTATGGAAGCATATCGAAGATGCCATTGATGTGGAGTGCTTAATGTTGTGTTCTCTGAACTATGAGTTTCAGAGACAACATGATACATATGATATCTCCAAGACACTGTCCTAGTTTGTCATGATAGAAGGAGATCCAATAAGGTATTCACACACTCAATGTGATTGGGTATGTGGAAAAATCTGACTAAGAAGGATTCCCTCTGAGTGAAGAGTTGGCTATTGGTATGATACTACAAATGTTGAGAGAATCATACAATTCATGATGAAATATGAGATGAACAACTTTGACAAGCATTGAAAAAGTTGATGGATATGTTGAGGACAGTCGAGGCAAAGATGAAGAAAGACAAACCCTAATCTTTGATGTGATCAATGAAGGGTAAGTTTTAAAGGCAAGGACAAAGGCAAAGCAAAGAAGCGTTTTGATGCTAGCTAGCAATCCAAGTTGTCTTCAGCCTCAAGGCACATGGGAAGGTGAGCAAAGGAAATGCCCTCTATATCTGGAAAAACAAAAGAAGACAAAAGGAGGGGATAGAGATCTCCACCATAGGTATAATGAAATAAACACTTCTTTATCTGAGGTATATGATACCAAGATATGGATCTGTTATATATGATATACAAGATCCACAAAGAAGTGATGGCCTTTGTGAAAGGACTGAGAAAGAGGTACTCATCATTGGAGCAGGTGTTGTTGCCATAGATAGGAGTACTTTTTAGTTTATTTCAGTCTAAAGGGCATGAAATAGAGTTGAGAACTGCTATTTCATATTTTCCAATAAACAGAAACACTTTATTGTTGCATTTTTTTTTGACAAGGATAGCTCTCAATAAAGTTGATGTTTCAATTTTAAAGATATGATCTTTGTGGCAATGCCTTGTTTATCTTGTGGTACTTGGTATGCATACGATAAAATGATACCTAAAAGTTACTGATAACTCAAACAACGAATTAGCATTATCATGAGAAATTCATTTCTAGTTTCCATATGATGGATAAGTCTAGACTCTTTTTGGTTTGAGAACCAATAAGAGACATGAATCTCTTAGACATGATCAATCTTCACTATTCATAGTGGGAGATTGATTATCCTATTAGGTATAATACATGTGATGTATTTACATACCTATTAGAGTTAATGCCAATACTTCAAATGTTGTTTAGAGAAATACCAATATGAATATCGTGAAGTGTTCAAGAATATCATAGATGAAGTATGAATTTGGTAAAGTATTAATTCTTGATGAGATCAATGAATGAAATACATGGACCAATTGTTTGAGATCCTTATGAGTGATTATGATAGTGTATCATAGTGAACTCATGATTAACGCATGGTGATGTCTAAATCAAAAGGAGTCATACTCTAAGAAGTTAGAGGATGATTATCAAATAGCTAATTTCTTCTTAAATAAAGAATACCCTACACTAATAAAGGGCATTAAGAATCACAAAGAGTTGTGAGTTATTATATCCTTGACAGATACACCTCGATTATCTATGTGATGAGTTGGTCATGTGATGAATCAATAAGCTAGATGATATTGAGGAACCAAATTTTGAGTTAAGGATTATGACCATTACATCCTAAATGACTTCCATGTGAACCATAAGGTATGACCTTGATGTTAGCACCCATTGGGATGAAATCCATAAGTGTGAATGAGTCTTAAGTGTTAAGACACATGGATGACATTTTGAGAAGGATGATTCTTGTTGATTGCAACTTAATGATTAAGAGATTTGGCATACGGATACTAAAACCACATTCCTATAATGAATAAAACAAGGATGTGTATGTGATACAACCTAAAAGGTTTATGAATCCATTAATGCAAATAAAGTCTATAAGTTACAATGAACTAATCAATGTGATTGATTGAGTACAAGCAACTCAGAGATGGGATCTTTACTTTGATAATATAGTCAAAGGGTTTGACTGATATGACAAAGAAGGGATCTGTGATTTAGTGGGAGCATATTTGCATTCCACATGTCGATGTGAAATGGAAATGTTCTAGAATGGAAATCCAAAGTGGAAATTATCTTTAAGGAAGATAGAGATGTTTCCTATGTAATAGGAATAGAGATCTATAGAGATAGTTCTCGAAAACCTCTTGACCTGAAAAGAGAGAGCATACATTGGAAATCGACACTGAAGGGTTCAATGTGCATAGATTCAGTGGGAGAAAACTTGTCCATGTTACATGGAGTTAATATCCCAAGGCCAAGTGTCCAATTCTTATCAAGAATGAGAACACTAAGAATATATATGGACCTATCATGTATGTAATCATACCATCATCTTGCATGTATGGACATGGCAAGAACAAAAATGCATTCATCATCTTGTATGTAGGACATGACAATATGATATGCTCATCCTGATAACTCGTATGTGGGACATGACGAGTAGATGTCTGACTAGTTCCAGTAAGGGTTACTTGAATACCATAAGAACTTGATAAGTACTTGAGAAGTACTAGTTCTATGGAAATAAGGAAGGGTTCACTGTACAGAGTTACACTTATGTGAAATTCCAAAAGGGATAGAAAATTAATCACAAAACATATATGGGATATATAAAAGTGAATGTTTTTTGATAAATGGAAACATTCCATCAAAGCCATTTTAAAAGGAAAAAGTCAAGTATCTGTGTGTTAAAGAACATTAGTAGATACTATATGGATCTGGAAGTTCATGAGATGAACTTATAGATATTCCGATCTTTGATGACAAGTAAGGAGTACTTGGTCATGCAATGTGGCTAAAAGGTAGCAAAGGAATACTAGATCACATATTATGGCAACTCCATCTCATATGTGTGACGTACATCGAAGAGATGAGAGACATGCAGTTAATACCGACTTTGGCAAGGTATTGACATAACTCACTATGTAAGCACTAGAGTACAATAACATGTGGGACATGTTTGAAGATCACTATGAATATGATTCAAGGGTGATTGGCTCACAGTGCAAGTGGGAGTCTGTTGGTATGTATGCCCTGAGAGACAATCATGTGATGATTGGTGGGATACATTAAGATTTATTTGATAAAGATCAAAGGCAAGATTCCAATTCTTTCTGGTTCAGTCGTATGAGATATTAATAGAACATATTGAATGTCTAGAGAATGACAGTACTCAATGACGTATGCTTTTAGGTTAAGGACATGAACGATGAGATCATACGGATGCTAAGAGTTTGTACATTCTTATTATGTCCCTAGTCGGATGTCATTGTGGAAGGTAGATAGATAGAAATGACACACATGACTGGATTGTGGTGTTGGTTGATGACATAATCTCGTTAGTCATGATATGGAGATTTCAAACCCAACACATAGGTACTTGTTAGAGAACAAGTGTACCCGACAGACCCACTGTGAGTTTGACACATGGAACCATGACATGGTAGTCACAGTCAGTTCTCACAGTGATGGTGGTGAGTGTGATTCTTTGACCTAAAATCACTACACTCAACACATGTCATTGGGTACACTTTGACATCATCAAATGCAGTCCTGAAACATGGGTTGTTATAAAGGTGATGATTGGGTGGCTTTGACACATGGGGCTTTTGAGGGGTGAGTGATAGATATGGGATTTGTCCCTCCTGAGGGAGTTTGATATCCATGGCCACTTGATGAGTAGGATTGAGATAGGCATGCACACTTATATGTGAATCAGTATGTGATATTAATGTCATACATATCTCCTCCAGTCTACTCTGGGATCAAGAAAGTGAATGAATGTTGATAGGATGACTGTTCCATGCCTTGAGTTCATTTGAGATATCAGTGACAAAGGAATTATACATTCACTGTAACACCATTCACAGATTGTAGGATTGAAAGTTGTTCTCCAACTTTCCTTTTCACTTGGGTAGCGTTGATGTGCGACTAGGCACCGCTCTTTGCTTGTGAAGTCATAAGTGTTATCGACTTTCACTGCCAATGTGAAATAGGCCTGCAGGGTCATACACATAGGAGTTAACCTAGAAGAGGAGTTTATCCACAAATAATGTTTAGATTGAATACTAAAGGAGTTTAGTAGTTCAATTAAACACTCAATCAATTGATAGCTCAGTATCATAGTGTTCAAGGTGTTGGACCGATTGATTTGAGTATCAGATTGATTGAAACTGCAATTGACTGATTTTGCACAATCTGCACTCCCAATCGATCGGCTCATATGATGAACTAACCCACTCAGCTTGGTGAACCGATCAGCTCATGAGATGAACTAATCAACTCAGGACAGGCTGAATTGACTGGTTTAAGGGTTGAATCGATCGACTCAACTGGTCCAACCGAGCAAGATGGGAAAGTCAGATCGGCAAGAAATTTCCTTTCGTTTCACTTATCCAATTTGATTGGGACAAGGATTGGTATTTGGATCAATTCGAAACAAAAGAGGAAAAGTCAATCAGGAACTAATCAGGATCACGAACCGATCGGCTCATGCTTGAATTGATCAGCTCAGGTTCCCAACCGATCGGTTCAGGTGTCCCAACCGATCAGTTCAGGTGTGAATCGATCGTCTCATGTCCCCAACCGACCGTTTCATGATTGAAACGATAGGTTCAGGTGGCGCAGTTGGTTGTTTTGTGGAAAATATCGAACCCTTCTACTCCTTCTTTAATCCCGAATTTCCTGGGGTAGAGAACCCTGTCCCATGACCCTCCTATATATATAGGGGTAGTGAGGGCTTCTCAATAATAACAACTTAGAACACCAGTTGCTCTGCAACGTTATCGTTCTCTCTAGTTGTGGTAACCCAAAGAGGTCGAGCAAATGCTACCCGATAAGGGAGGCAGAGTAAGGGAAAGACAACTGCAGAAAAGTGATTGGTTGTAGGAGAGTGTGTCGGTGACTAGTACGCCGACAGGAGAGTGCGACTCCTTCTGATTCCTTATGGGAAAAGGAGATCGGAGTTCCAGGTGGTCCGTGTGGACTACTTCAGAGGCAGGAGACTTCTACCACTCAGAGGATAGATGTCAAACCCGACAGTCCCGGTGCGACCAGGAGCTACACAAACACCGTCCAAGACCGAAGGTGAAGACCGCGCAAGCCGCAAGGTAACGTCCTCGAGCAAGACTCGAGACAAGGTATGTCTCTACAAACCATCCTTCCTATTGTATAGACGTGGACATGATTCCTTTATTCTAGGTTTGGGAGAAGAAATTTTTTGTTTCCGCTACCTTCTCTCTCTCCCCTAAAACCCAACACTAATTTGGCGTAAGATAACTCTTTCAGACCCAAAATACCCAAATTTTCCCTGAACTAACACAAGAGAAACATATGTTGGTCAATTCGACTTTATTTGGGAAGATCATACCTTATTTGTCCTAAAACATATCTTACTTCTCTAACTCTTGAAAAGACCAAATTTGGAGTAAGATGACCCTTTTAAACCCATTTTCCTCAATTTTACCTGAAACAAAGCAAAATAAAACATATGTTGGTCAAATCAGATATTATTTGGCCTAAATCAGACCTCACCTATCCTAATCAGACCCATTACAAACCTAAAAATTCCTTGGTTGTCCTAAGTTAACCCAATTCATGCTCAAATAAGACTAATTAAGTTTTAAATTGGGTTGAATGTGGCCATGTAGGCCTTTGGTTCCCAGCCAGGTCATCCAAGGGCATATCCTATTATGTTCTGAGGCCTTGCCAACACATAGGAGACCTAGACATGATTTTTTGGTTTGTAGTCATGCTCATTAATGAATAGGGATGTAACTATGATAATAATATTTATTTCTTCTTTTCCTATTTCACATTGGTGTCCTTAGATATACATTGTTGTTTATATTCATATATGAATGAAAAAAAGATATGATCCAGAGTGAGTATGCAATTTATATATGAAGATGACTAGACATATAATTTGTTTGCTTTAGCATAGAAATCAATTAACGTCAATGTGACTAGGTAGTCCTCCACACCCGTGGGGAACCTATATAGAAATTATACACGCTTAGATGTTTCTAGAAATTTTTAGTTTTCTTGCATATATTTGGTTAGTCTTACACAACTACATTCAGTGATATTTTAATATATCACAAAATCCATGTATAATAAGTTATTAGTGATCTTAATTAATCCCTGGTTGAGATAAAATACACATAAAATGACCTAAGTAAGACCAAATTGATCTAAATATGACCCACTCAGACAACGTTTTGCCCAAACTCAAAGTATCATGCCCTTATTTTGCTTAAAAAGACCTAATTTGGCTTAAGATAACTCTTTCAGACCTAAAATACCTAAATTTGTCTTGAACTAACATAAGAAACATATGTTGGTCAATATGACTTTATTAGGGAAGATCATACCTTATTTTTCCTAAAACATACCTTAGTTCTCTTAAAAAGACCAAATTTGGTGTAAACTTAGCCTTTTAGACCCATTTTTGTCAACTTTACCTGAAACACAGCAAAATAAAACCTATGTTGGTCAAATCAGATATATTTTTTGGTCTAAATCAGACCTCACCTATCCTAATCAGACCCATTAAAAACCTAAAAATTCCTTAATTGTCCTAATTCAACCCAATTCATGCTCAAATAAGACTAATTAAGTTTTAAATTGGGTTGAATGTGGCATTATAGGCCTTTGGTTCCAAGCCAGGACATCCAAGGGCATAGGCTATTATGTTTTGAGGCCTTTCCAACACATAGGAGACTTGGACACAATTTTGCAGTTCGTAGTCATGCTCATTAATGACTAAGTATGGAATAATGATAATAATATTTATATCTTTGTTCCCTATTTCACATTTGCATCCTTAAATATACATTGTTGTTTATGGCGTCTATGAATGACAAAAATATATGGTGTACAGTGAGTTTGTAATTTATGTATGAAGACTAAGGAATATTTATGAAATTTTATTAAATGAATTTTACAAAAATAATATTTATATCTTTATTCCCTATTTCACATTTGTTTATGTTCTTAAATGAAAATTCATTAGTTGTTCTAAGTTAGCCCAATTTATGCTCAAATAAGACTAATTAAGTTGCAAACTGGGTTGAATGCAGCCTTATAGTCTTTTGGTTCCCAGCCAGATCATCCAAGCGCCTAGGCGCTTATGCTTTTAGGCCTTGCCACTGCATAGGTGAACTGGACAAAATTTTGTGGTTCCTAGTCATGCTCATTGGTCACTAAGGATGTTATAATGATACTAATATAAGTGATTAGTGATCTTAATAAATCCCAATCTAAGATAAAACACACATAAATCAATTAAATAAGACCAAGTTGATCCTTATTTACATATTTGATTAATATTTGACCTAAACTTAAACTAACTTGCCCATATATTGACTAAACAAACATAATTTAGTGTTATGTAACTCTTTCAAACCTAGCATACCCCAATATACCCTAAATTAAGAAGAATTAGAAGTGCTAAGTACATCTTTGTTTGAAAATTCATACCTTATTTGGGAAGATCGTACATTATTAGTCCTAAAATAGACCTTATTTCTCTTGAAAAAGACTAAATTTGGTGCAAGATGATCCTTTTAGACCCATTTTCCTTAACTTTACATGAAATAGACCAAAATAAAACCTAAGTTGGTCAAATCAGACTTTTTATTGAGATAATCATACCTATTTGCACTCGAGATGGCTTTATTTGGTTGAAAAAAGTCAAATTGGGTATAAGATGACCCTCTTCGACCTAACTTGCCAAACTTTGACCTAAACATACCAAAATGACTAATACATTGGTTAAATCAGATTGGTCAAACTAGACATTATTTTTCTCAAACCAAACCTCATTTCGCATAAATCTAGCCTATTTTAAACATAAAATCACCTACGTTTGTTACATTTGGTCAATCATACCTTATTTGGCCAAATTAGACATTATTTGGTGTTAAGTAGAGCTTATTTGGATACTTTGTTTTCTTTTTGACAACTTTAGTGTTTAAAATGTTAATTAGAACACATATTAGTTGTTCATGTTAAATTACTTTGCGTGCTTAGTTATAATTTTGATCCAATTCAACAACATTTGAATTTTTCCTTCTTTTGAGGTTTGGTCAGTGGACATTCTAAACATGGATAAGAGTTGGATCGAACAACCAATGGGTTCACAATCTTATATTGATGGAATCTACAAATTTCTTGACTATGCTAAGACTGGAATGGAAGATGGAAAAATTGTTTGTCCTTGCAACATTTTAAGGAAGAAGGAGTTTTCTATTGATGAAGTGGAAAGACATCTGTTGTTCCATGGGTTTTTTAGGGATTATAAAAATTGGATTTTTCATGGTTTGAAGAATGTTATTGAAAATCTCCTTGGAAGCCAACAAGCTAGCGATGCAGACCAACTGGCTAATCATGATGTGAATCTAGTGGGCCAGGATTATGTGGAAGGATTATTGAGAGATATAGTGGGACATGACATTGGATATGTGGGGAATTCATCATATAGTGAAGCTAATGAAGGAGCCACATCATATGACAATCCTTATTATCAACAAGCCAATAATCCTCACATTGTCAAAGATGATGAGAGATATAGGAAGTTAGTATACCTTTCTAATAGAGAGCTTTATCCTAGTTGTAATAATTTCTCCACACTCTCATTTCTTGTAAGTCTATTCAATTTGAAATGCATGTTTAGTTGGCCAAACAAATCTTTTAGTCAATTGTTGGATCTTTTATTGGATGCTTTTCTGCAATTGGATGCATTTCCATTTTCTTATCATGAAGCTAAGAAATTGATCAAGGAGTTAGGCCTCATGTATGAAAACATACATGCTTGTCCAAACGACTGCATGTTGTATTGGGGTGAAAATTCAGAAAAGATTCGTTGTAGTGTGTGCCAGACTTCCAAGTGGAAGTTGGACAAAGATAGTCTTAGAGATGGTGTTCTAGGAGGTGAAGCTCATACTTAAGGTCTTCCAGCTAAAGTTATGAAGTATTTTTCCTTAATTCCACGATTGAGAAGGATGTACAGGTCCTCAAAGATAGAAGAAGATATGATTTTGCATGAGAAAGGTTGAGTGAAGGATAGAAAACTACGACATCCAACAGATGTTGTTGCATGGAAAGATTTTGACATTAGGTATCCAGACTTTTTTAATGACCCTCGTAGTGTGAGAATTATCCTTGTGAGTGATGGATTCAATCCGTATGGGATACAAAACACTGATTATAGTACATGGCCATTTATACTTAATTTCAATATTTTTCCCCCATGTCTATGCATGAAACCATCTTCCTTAATTATATCTATAATAATTCTTGGAAAATTTGGTCTTGGAAATGACATTGATGTATATATGCAACCATTATTGCATGAGCTAAAGTTGCTATGGGAAGGTGTTGATGCATATGATGCTCATATCAGAGAGTATTTCAAGATGCAGGCCTCTTTGATGTATACCATCAATGACTTTCCTACTATGGTCAATCAACTCATTCATATCAAGTTGGAGCACTAAAGGTTATCATGATTGTCCTTACTATGGTCAATCAACTCATTCATATCGATGTGGGTCAAAAATCTGTTACGGTGGTCATCATAGGTGGTTACCATATGACCATCCATTTTGTTCCCAAAGTGGTTTATTTGATGGTACAGAGGAGTATGGTCATCCTCCAGCTACTAAATCTGGAAGTGATATTCTACATACACAAGAAAGCCTAAGCTTTAAATATGGAAAAGCCTCAACAAAGAATTCTAAGAAGAGAGGACGAAAAATAGGAGAAGTTTCTACAATGAATGAAAAAAATGAGGTACTTTGGAAAAAAAGAAGTATATTATTTTGATTTGTCATATTGGGAATATAATCATCTTTGTCGTAACCTTGATGTCATGTACATAGAGAGGAATGTGTGTGAAAATCTGTTGGTAACACTTTTAAATGTGGAGGGAAAGTGTAAATATGATGAAAGTGCTCGTTTGTTCCTTGAGGAAAATAATATAAGACAAAACTTGTGGCTCCAACATGGACATGATGGAAGATGTTTGATGTCCCCAGCTCTGTACTCCATGTCTTCTAAAGAAAAGGAATGCTTTTTGAATGTGTTGGCTTATCTCAAAGTTCCAGATAGGTATGCATCCAACATTTCTCGATGTCTCGTCATGAAACAACGAAAACTAATAAATCTCAAAAGTCATGATCATCACATCCTCATGCAAGATATACTTTCTATAGCACTGCGAGCATCTGGAGAAACTGAAGTTGTTGATGTATTGTCAAAAGTATCCTATTTTTTTAAATCATTGTGCTCTAGTTGTATTGATCTAAATGATCTCGATGAGTTACAAACAAGTATTGTGGATACACTTTGTCATTTAGAAATGGAGTTTCTTCCTCCTTTCTTCACCATTATGGTTCACCTCTTGGTTCATATGGTGGATCAAGTAAAGCTTGGTGGACTAGTCCAGTATGAATGGATGTATCCTATTGAAAGGTTAGAAAAATCATTAGAACATATGAAAAATCATTTATCCTATTTCTTGGATGTTTAAGAGAGCTTCATTTCGATAACTCAATACCATTTTAATTATTATGTAGGTATCTAGCTCGATTGAAAGGCTACGTAAGAAATAAAGAACAACCAAAGGGTTCTATTGTAGAGGGTTATATTTTGGAAGAGACCATTACCTTTTGTTCTAGCTATATTGAAGGAACCGAGACAATATTCAATAAACCTAAAAGAAATGATGAAAACATTCCAAATAAAGGTCTATACTTGTTCAATTCTGGTGGATGTCGTGTTGGGGCTGAAAAGGTCATTTGTCTTGATGACAAAAGCATGGAACAAGCACATCATTATGTACTACTTAATTTTGATGACATTATGAAGGACTTGAAAGAGTAAGATGTGTTGTTGGCCCAATTTATTCTTATATAGAAGTTTAATAATGAGCTAACTCATTGTGTTGTTGTAGACAATTCTTATATCATAAGTGAGAAGAGTGTCAATAAAAAGGAATAAGAGTCAATCAATCATTAGAGACAAAGTGGTTTCTTGAAGATTATTCTAGATGATTTAATATTCAGGTAATGAATACATGAGAAAATATTTTTAAGGGTCACAATGATAATTAATGCAGCTAACAACTTTCATTCTCTTATAGACACCAAATATTGATGTGAGGACCAAAGATGGAGAGTTAAGAAGGGCTTTATCTCATGGACATAATTTTTATGCTAAAAGGCTAAATGGATTTACAATCAATGGTCACAAGTTTCTCACATTAGTACGAGAAAGATATAGGAAAACTCAAAATTCTGGAGTCATGGTCGATGCTAATGGAGATTTTTACTATGGAAGACTCACTGATATTTATGAATTAGATTACTATGGGACTTGTAAAGTAGTTCTATTCAGATGTGACTGGGTGGATATAACTTCAGCAAGGGGGTTCAAGCATGATACAAACATTGGAGTTTGTGTGAATTTCTCCAAATTGATGCACACGGGTAGATCATTGAAAGATGGTCCATTTATCTTTTCATCTCAAGCAAAGTAGGTTTTCTATGTAGAGGATGAAAATGAGAAATCTTGGTTACATGTCGTTCAACATAAGATTAGAGATTCTTTTGATGTTGGGATAGTATTTGAATTCATCAATGATGACATTGACCCAACTTGACTATGCATGAGAAAATTTACAAGATTAGTTGATGTAGTAAATGTTTATTAACATGAAGGCATAGTGTTGTAAGTGTGCTCTCTCTACAATCTATTTTTGTTTTTTACTGGATCATTACTAGTCTCTTTTCATTGATCATTATTGTCTTATTTTCTATTAATTTCTACATATAGTGTATAATATAGTAATAAAATATGTGTTGAATTTAGACATCACTTTCAGTTGATGTACATTGTATCAAGCATGGTAAATCTTACAAGGTATGATTGATCATGCAAACTATGCTTAATGATTTATATAATGTTATATTTTATTTTAGGTGCCAAATCTTTGAAGGCAAAACATGTGGCGAAGAAAATGAACAACACCAACGGTCATGTCAAACACTCCAAGTTCAACTGTTCATATAAGTGCATCACAATCTCAGCAAGAGGGAGTAGATTGGAATCGTGAAATAGAATATTCCCAGCCAGCCCCAGAGAATTGTGAAAGTGAGCCTTGGAATGAAAATATTTCATTTCATGAGGATGATATCCTAGAAACTATGGGTGAGTTTTTTTTTAAATTCTATTTATTCTTTTTTTTATTTTGTTTACTTGAGTACCCATTAATAAAAATATGACTGAATGTTATTAATGTTTCATAAATATTGCAGATGTTGATGGAAAATTTGGGACAAAGAAAGGCCGAGTTCATGTATCACAAGTGTGGCTTCTAGAGACATTGAAATATGTTGTCAAGTTCAACAAGTATAAACAACTAATTGGTAAAGGTGGACATGCGTTGGTGAGATTCTTGGGGGAGGTGTCTAAGAGGGGGGATCTTTGTCCTATTGGTGAAACCAGATGGAAAAAAGTGCACAAGTCCTATAAGCTGGACATTCTGAGGTTAACTTGAGTAAGTAATCAAAATTCCCATTTTATGTTAAAATGCAATAAATCTGGGATTCAAATGAAAATTCTATTTTTGTGTTCATTTAGAGAAAGTTTCATATTCCAATTGACATGGAAATTGATGAAAAGATTCTATCATATGTCAATGGGAAATGGAAAACTTACTAGCACAAATTGAGAGGCCTCTACATGGATCCTAGCAAAGTAGAAGAACAAATTGCTAGCCAAGTTCCAAAAAAATATCATAAAGAGCAATGGGTATGCTTAGTTAGCTATTGGTTTTCACCTACAAGAAAGGTAGGTGTGATTCTTTCACATAAATTACATTGGCATATTGTATATACCACTTGCATTATATATTAATGTGATATGTTGAATTTGTTTTTATAGAGACTTTCAAAAATAGGAAACAGAGCACATACTGAAAAGGTTGATTTCCATACCACAGGCACAAAAAGTTTTCCCCAAAAGAAGCTTGAATTTGTGAGATATGATGTTTTGTGCTTGTATCTTCAATAGAGGTTGAGTTTTTTATTCAAGGTAATTAACACATACTATGTATTTTGACAGGCCATGAGAAAAAATAGGGAGCCTAGCAACTTGGAAGCTTGGAAGATTACCCATCGATGAAAAGATGGAAGCTACATAAAGGATACAAATACTAAAGACTTCATGGTTTTATATAGCATATTATGCTCAACTGAGATACCTTTAATTTTGATATGTGATCTAAATAGTAAAACACATGTTGATTAATTTGATTTAGGAAATGGCTGAAAAGTTGGTGGAGGAACGCATTGTTGAGAATCCTAAAATGTCGAGGGCATCTATAGAAGATGCAATTTTCAATCAACTAATGTATGATGAAGAGGTTTCAAATCAAAGAATTGTGGGCTATTGTGGCAACACATCCCACTATCACACAGACAACGAGGTGTTACGCGAAAACGTGCGGAAAACACGATAAACCACAAATTACCAAAAATACGGGTTAATTAAAACCGATTGCAGAAAGCAGATAAACTAAGAAAATATTACATTCCGATCCACATCCTGCAAGAAAATAGGTCATATAAACATTTACAAGCCTTGATACGTGTTCACAGCTTAGGAGATCAGCTGTCCTGTCATCACATGAGTTCATCACATGTCTATACATACAAAACGGCCCACATCCGGCCAGAAACAGGATAGACAAAATGTCATCGTCTATACATCGTGAAGCAACGTCAAAACACCTCCAAGGACCTGAGAGTACAGGGATGACTCTAAGACTCTACTAGAAAACGACCAAAAAAACAACATATCCATCTCTTGCCTTCTACTGCTCTTCTTGCTGCTCGGCCGCAACTCTGCGACCACCACCACATCTAGCTTGAACACCTAAAAAGGTTGTAAACCAGTGGGGTGAGACACACAGTCCCAGCGAGAAACATAACTCCCCGCCAAAACTATAAAACCAAAGGAAGATGAAAGCAACAACAGCAGATAACGGATAAAAGGTACAACAAGAGCGGTTTATATAACAAGACTATTCTTACCATCAGGCTTACCAGACTATACGAAAGGCATATACCCAAGTATTTCTTTATAGAACATGATTAAAAAGATAAGATTTATAAGATCTTACCTCATAACATAAGGAATGTATAAGTAACTGCAAGTATAACGAGATTAACTACACAAGCAAGGCCTCAATCAATGTTCTGTGTTTTGTCTTAAGCAGTAAATACTATTCAGCTGAATTACGTATTGTTATGCCCTGAGGAAGTGAGTCGTACCGCTCAAATACAACCTTCGGTTGTGAAACCCAAGCCGGTGCCATACAAGGTCAATGGAAGAGCCAGAATCCACGACCTCTCCGACTCGTGGTCAGTGCACGAGTACAACAAAAGCAGGACCGCAGTCTCATGCTTAAGTGGCCTCAGCCACAGGGTCAGGCTACCCTCTGCCTAGCCCGCCTCGGTACAGGTATCGGTGCTAGTGAAACTGAGCCACGGGCCTGTTCACCATACTCTGAGCCATGAATGCATTCATGCTCCCATATCACATATCCTGAACCATGGGCCTGTTCACCATGCTCTTAACATATTGAGCTACGGGCCTGAATCCGCACTCTGGAGTCTACAATCGAAGTTGCACTCTTACCTCCTCATTTTAGGCTAGGAGCAACCTCGCATATTCAACAATATGCGCTTCGGGTTAACCCACAGGAGAACCTGTTTCACCATCACCAGCTCCTAATGATGATGGATTTATAGCCAGGGCAAACTACATGATATATTCCACTGTGATTAGTTAGTATATTTTAAGTGGATTGTTGAGGCAATCAAGGTAGTAACACATTCATCCCTCATCATAGGAAACCACTGCCTCATAAGGCATTCTCATCACTTGGGATAACAATCCCAGATAATTATCAGAGATTAACACCTCAACTAGGCACTTTAGCCAAACTCAGGTCCTCAGACCCAAAACACATCATGCATGTTATCTCATCATCATGAGTAACCATCAAGCAGTGTTACTCAAGCATATATATATATATATATATATATATATATATATATATATATATATATATATATATGCCTCATAGCCCTTTCTCCTGGCTATGCATTGTATGAATCACCTGCATGGTTAGTATGCGCAATCATCATGGATTAACAGAAAGACCATATGAAATGTCACGTCAAGATACATAGGTGTGATCTATTATATCAAACACCTCACTATTATTGAGCATATCAAGGGTCACCATCATAACCACACGTGACAGCATGAAACAAGATCTAACATATCGGTTTCTATATAAGGAACAAGACCCTCACTAGAAACACCCACTACCCTCACCAAAGGTAGTATCGAGCAGGGTACTCTCCCCTATCACCCAACACTCTAGCCTCTTATCGGCCAAGCCAAACCAGCAAGGAAAAATGGCTATTACCCCAGGGTGTATCGGGAAACCCTAGGCGGTGCGTACCTCAGGTGTCGTGCAACGGTGTGTTGTGCACCCACAAGTGTAACGGGCAACAAGGTCTATCATGCAACCGAGCCCAAGGGGCGTATCGTGTAAGGTGTAACGTGCACCAGGGTATCGTACAACGTCCATCATGTGTCGTGCATCACCAAGTTGCCATGACGCTCAACACGCAGCTAACCACTGAGCCCCATATCGTCCAAAGGTGTAACGTCTAACGGGCAAACAGAGCATGCAGCTCAGCCAAAGGGTATCTCATGCAACGGCCATAAAGCTTGTCGGGCAGTAGAGCCTAGGCATGCAATGCATCAGGTGTAACGTGCACCATATGTATCGGGCAGGGCTTTCGGCATAGTGTGACGCCCGACACACAAAGGTTAAGGTCCAGAGTGTATTGCCCAACACAACCACAACAGCATAACGTCCAAGGCTCTAAGTCAAGAGGGGTATCGGGCAACACCAGCCCCAAGCCATATCGGCCAAGATGCAACTCCATAAGGTCATCACCAACCTCAATCACAAGGGCACCAAAACCCTAATGGAACGAGAAGAAGGCTCACCTCTCAACAACCAAGAGAGAGGAGTCTTGCCTAGCTTCTTATCACCAATCGGGCAACCCAAGGATCAAACCTAACAAAGGTCCACAACCACCACAAAGCTCACCTTTCCAGTCCATGGTGAGTGGAGGGTGTTGCGTAAGCCACTAGAACACAAGCTCACCTTTCAACTTAGATGAGAGAGGAGTGTTGCCCATATTACTAGAACTCAATCTCACTCCTCTAGACCTAGGAGAGAAAGGGGTGTTGCTCACCAAGAAACCCTATAACATGGTTTGACCAACAAGGTAAAACTAAGCAAGAAACTAAAATAGCAACATGCATAGATGATATGATCATAAGCAACATATAAGAACATAAAAGAAGGTAGTGTAGTTAGGGTTAGGAGTTATGTAACCCGCCTTAAGCAAGCTCCAAGCTCCTAGCTCCAAGCTCCAAGGAAGAAGAGCAAGGCACTCTAGGGTTCGGCCACCACTAGAGGAAGAAGGAGACTCCAAGGCAAGGATCGGCCACCAAGCTTGCAAAGGAAGAGGGTGTCATGCACCAAGGAGAGGGAGACTAAGTAACTAAAGGGATCCTTAGCAAGAGAAAGGAAGCACATATATAGGAGAGGATGGAGGAGAAACCAAGGAAAGACAAGGCAAGGTGTCGCCCACCTAGGGACACTTGTCCATGTGCAAAGCCACCACTCTAGCATGTCCTAACACATGTCTAAGGCCATTGCCACATGCAAGAATCAAGCACCAAGTGTCCACTAGTGGTGACACAAATGCGGTCAAACAGAGTCAAAGGGTCCATGGGCGACACACCTCCACACCACGGCCGACACACTCCCATGGGCGACACAACACAGGCCGACATACCATAGGCCGACACACCATAGACCGACACACCACAGGCTGACACACCAAGGCCGACACAGGGCAGTCTTGCCCGACACAAGGTCCAAAGAGGCAAAGGAAACGCACCACAAGGCCCAACAAGCCCAAAGGAACTCAAGCAACGAGCCCAAACCTTCCTCTCAATACTAGCGGAAGCAAGGAGAGGGAGGAACACCTCACAAGGTGACAAACTTGCCCATAAAACCTAAACTTGGGTATATTGCAAGTAGCACCTCCAGCTCTCAACAAAGCACCAACAAACCCTAATCACCACCAAAGGTGATTAGCAAGCAACCAAGCATCAGGGTTAAGCAAAGAAAACAGGATAATCCCTAAATGGAGGTCAGGGTCCTTACAAACTAACCCTCTACAAAGGGATTTCATCCTCGAAATATGAAGAGAAAAGCGAGGGATACTTCCTCCTCATCTCTTCCTCAATCTCCCACGTGGCTTCCTCAACACCACGATGATGCCAAAGAACCTTCACAAGAACCATGTCCTTCCTCTTCAGCTTCTTAACTCTCTTATCAAGGATCATCACAGGACCTTCCTCGTAGGTCACATCTTTATCAAGATCAACTTCGTCTGGCTGTATCACTCTCCCTGTACCCGGATGACTTTTCTTCAGCATACTGACATGGATCATTGGGTGTAACCTGTGCAACTTTGGCGGTAGCTCCAACTTGTAAGCTACCTTGCCAACTCATGCTATGACCGGGTATGGCCCCATATATCTGGGTGCTATCTTACCCTTCCGGCCAAACCTTAGCACACCTTTCCATGACGAGACTTTAAGATACACTTTGTCTCCTACCTGGAACTCCAAAGGTCGTCGGCTATTGTCTGCGTAAGACTTCTTCTTGTCCTGTGCCACTTTCAACTGTTGCTGTATCACCTTGATCTTTTCTATTGTCTATTGTACTAACTCAGAACCCAAAAGTTGATATTCACCAGACTCATACCGACACAACGGAGATCTACACTTCCTTCCATATAAGGCCTCATAAGGAGCCATGTCAATGCTCTGCTGATAACTATTGTTGTAGGCAAACTCTATCAGACTGAGATGTATGTCCCAACAGTCTAGGAACCGTAAAACAAAAGCCCGAAGGAGATCCTCCAAAGTATGAATAGTTCTCTCAGACTGTCCATCTGTCTGTGGGTGGAAAGCAGTACTGAACCTCAACTGTGTTCCCAATGCTTTGTGCAAATGTTCCCAGAAACGACTCGTGAACTGAGGACCTCTGTCGGAAACTATCATTGCTGGCACACCGTGAAAACGTACTATCTCATCCACATATATCTGAGTGAGCTTATTGGTTGTATACATTGTCTTTACATGTATGAAATGGGCAGACTTCGTCAATCTTTCCACTATTACCCAAATGGAATCATGATTCCTCGTTGTCCTGGGCAGACCAACTACGAAATCCATGGTTATATGATCCCATTTCCACTGCAGTATCAGCAAGGGTTGCAATGTACCTGCCGGCTTCTGATGCTCAACCTTGACTTGCTGACATACCACACACCTAGCCACAAACTTGGCTACATATTTCTTCAAATCGGGCCACCAATACAAGTCCTTCAGATTATGATACATCTTGGTGACTCATGGATGCATAGCATACATCGATGTGTGTGCTTCCTTGAGAACTAGCTTCCTCAGTTCATTGGCATCGGGGACCACCATCCTATCTTGATAGCAAACTATTCCATCCTCGGACTCATGGAACCCATCACGCGTTTCACTGCCAAACTCTGATCTGATAAACTATATTGTATCATCTGTTTGTCGTGCATCTTTGATCTGCTATTTCAGCGTAGGCTTGACTTGCATCTGTGCTAAAAGTCCATTTAACAAGGAAACTTACATCTGCACATTCATCTGCTGCAAAGAGACAAACATATCTCGTCTATGGCATCTCAAAGAACTCAACTGTGCCTTCCTTGAAGGATATGAAGGAGACTTTCGACTAAGCGCATCAGCTACCACATTCGCCTTACCAGGATGATACTCAAAGGTGCAGTCGTAATCATTGATTAGCTCCATCCATCGACGCTGTCACATGTTCAACTCATGTTGCGAAAAGATGTACTTCAGATTCTTATGATCTGTAAAGATCTGACACACTTCCCCGTAAAGATAGTGTCTCCAAATCTTTAACGCATGAACCACTGCTGCCAACTCCAAATCATGAGTCGGATAGTTCTCCTTGTGTTTCTTAAGTTGTCGCGAAGCAAAAGAAACCACATGATCTTCCTGCATCAGCACACAACCTAAACATTTCTTTGAAACATCACAGAAAACAACATAGCCCTTCCCAGGCTCTGGCAGCACTAGTACTGGAGCACTAGTCAGCTTTTCTTTCAAACTTTGCAAGGCTTGCTGGAAACGATCATCCCAGACAAAAGGTACATCCTTTCTGGTCAACTTTGTCATCGGTAACGCAATTGTACTGAAGTCCTTGATAAACCTCCAGTAGTATCCTGCCAAACCCAGGAAACTACAAACTTCCGTCGGCGTCTTCGGCTACTCCCATTCTACAATGTACTCCACCCTTTTCGGGTCCACTTTGACTCCTTCTGCAGATATCACATGACCCAAGAAAGTTACTTCTTCCAACCAAAACTCACACTTACTGAACATGGCATACAACTGATGTTGACGAAGAAGAGTCAACGCTAGTTGAAGATGTCGCTCATGCTCTTGCCTGTCCCGACTATAGATCAAGATGTCATCTATAAATACCACAACAAACTAATCTAGAAATAGACGAAACACTCTATTCTTCAAATCCATGAAAGCAGCAGGCGCATTGGTTAGCCCAAACGGCAGAACCAAAAACTCGAAGTGACCATACCTCGTTCTAAAAGCTGACTTTGGTATGTCATCCGCCTTAATCCTCAACTGATGATATCTGGACCGTAGGTCGATCTTTGAAAACAATGTAGCGCCACGTAACTGATCGAACAGATCGTCTATCCTCGGCAGCGGGTACTTGTTCTTGATCGTGACTTTGTTCAATTGTCGGTAATCTATACATAACCACATCGATGCATCTTTCTTCTTAACGAACAACACTAGAGCACCCCCAAGGCGACGTACTCGGTCGTATGAAACCTTTCTCCAACAACTCTTGCAACTATTTCTTAAGCTCTACCATCTCTACTGGAGCCATCCTATATGGTGTTTGCACAACTGGTTGCGTTCCTAGAACTAGATTGATCTCAAAATCAATCTCTCAGGGTGGAGGAACACCAGGGAACTCATCAGGAAACACATCCGCAAACTCTCAGACAACCGTTACCTCCTCAAGGCTAGGACCTTTCACCTTGATATCCACCACGTGAGCTAATAACGCCTCACATCCTTGTCGTAACAACTTCTCTGCCACCATAGTGGATACTAGACATGTCGGAAGAATCTTCCTATCTCCTTGGAAGATCCACTTCTCTCCATCATCATCAAACACAGCCTGCTTGGAAGCACAGTCCAAAACAATATTATACTTCTCTAAGGTATCCATCCCAAGGATCACATCGAAACTATGCATATCAAGTGGTATAAGATCCACTTGTATACTGCGTCCCAAAAAAGATAAGACACAAGATGGACACTCTTCTCTAAGCATCGAGGAACCATCAAGAGGGGTTTCTAACAACAAGCTATCCTTCTTACAACTAATAGGTAATCGATAGTTTTCAAGCATACTATAGGCAATAAAAGAGTGTGTTGCACCCGGGTCAACCAGAACAGATATAAAGAAAGAAGAAGACATATTAGAATGAAATAACTCCATATGGCATGTCACCACTCGCGGGTTGACTATCGCCTCTGGCTAACTCATAGAATAGAATCGATTCGTTGCTTACTGTCCACGTGCTCTGCTCCCTTGAGCAGACGATCCCGCTTGTGACTCTTGACCATGTCCTCGCCCTCTGCTACTACTAGGCTTCTGTCTATCTGACCATCGTTGATTTTGCATTGGCTGCTGTGTCACTTCAACATCTCTATTTGGACAGTTTGACCTCCAATGCCCGATCTGCCCACACAGATGGCATGACTGGTCTCGCTGTTGTGGCCTAGACGGCCCTGTCACTGCCACAGAAGCCGTACTGTGTGCCTTTGATAGTGAAGAAACATAACCTCTTTCCTTACTCGGAGACCACAGCGATTGTACACTGGAACCTCTCATCACGGAAGGTGCTGAAAACCTTGACTTCTTGAAGCCACCAAACCTCTATCCCTAGAACTGAGCAGGCCTCTTCTTAGACATGGATTCTCTTTTATCCCTTACTGATCATTCAATCCTCCGGACAGATTCCACAAACGTAGCAAACCGCTCATGGTTCTCCAACACAGAAACATGTGTTGTCAGCTCCGCACTCAGACCCTTCTCAAAACATCTAATTCACTCTTCATCTGTTGCTGCCATGTGAGGACAAAACCTCAACAGATCCATGAACTTGGCCTCATACTCGGTGATGTTCATCGTTCCTTGTTGCAGGCTCTCAAACTGATTGATCTTCTCATCCAGATACGTCTTTAGAAAGTACCTACTGACGAACTTTCACCGAAAGACCTCCCAACCGATCGCCTCACTGGGTCGCTTCTCCTCCTCGATGGTCCACCAGTGACCATCACTACCTTTCAAAAGGTAGACAGCGTGCTTGACTTTGTCTACTTTGGGGATGTCAAGGATCCAGAAAGACTTCTCAAGACTTGTCAACCACAGATCTGCATCTGTTGGATCATCCGTCCCAGCATAGTCTTAAGCTCTGACTCGGAGAAGCCGCTCAAAGGTCTTCCCAATACCTGATGTTTCTCCATGGGGAGCATGTGCTCTCGGCAGAGGCAGTGGCAATCTTTCTACCACGAGATTCATCGTAGCCATCATCTGCCCCATAAGTTGTTGGTAGGCGGGGTTTTCGAGAATGGTTGGGTCAAGTTGGGGGACCTCAGGCACCCGATCTTCATGTGCCTGCCCTATAGCTCCATCAACTGATGCAGCATCGCTGTTCTCGGTAGTATGTTCTTCATGGTTTCCAAACATCTTGGCTTTTCTTCTGCTGAGGGCAGAAGATGATTGTAAGAAAATCTAGAAAACTCACAAGAACAGACACAACCTAGTCCTAAATCCCTATAGACTCATTGAACCTAGAGCTCTGATACCAAACTTGTGGCAACACATCCCACTATCACACAGACAGTGAGGTGTTACACAAAACGTGTGGAAAACACCATAAACCACAAATTACGAAAAACACGGGTTAATTAAAACCGATTGCAGAAACAGATAAACTAAGAAACTATTACATTCCGACCCATATCCTACAAGAAAACAGGTCATATAAACATTTACAAGCCTTGATACGTGTTCACAGCTTAGGAGATCAGTTGTCCTGTCAACACATGAGTTCATCACCTCTTTATACACACACAACGACCCACATCCGGCCAGTAGTACGATAGACAAAACGTCAACGACTATACATCGTGAAACAACGTCAAAACACCTCCAAGGACCTGAGAGTACAAGGATGACTCTAAGACTCTACTACAAAATGACTAAAACAGCAACATATCCATCTCTTCCCTTCTACTGCTCTTCTTTCTACTCGGCCGCAACTCCGCGACCACCACCACGTCCAGCTCGAACACCTAAAAAGGTTGTAAACCAGCGGGGTGAGACACACAGTCCAAGCGAGAAACATAACTCTCCGCCAAAACTATAAAACCAAAGGAAGATGAAAGCAAAAATAGCAGATAACGGATAAAAGGTACAATAAGAGCAGTTTATATAATAAGACTATTCTTACCATCAGGCTTACCAAACTGTACGAAAGTCATATACCCAAGTATTTCTTTATAGAACATGATTAAAAAGATAAGATTTATAAGATCTTACCTCATAACATAAGGAACGTATAAGTAACTGCAAGTATAATGAGATTAACTACACAAGCAAGGCCTCAATCAATGTTCCGTGTTTTGTCTTAAGTAGTAAATACTATTCGGATGAATTATGTATTGTTATGCCCTAAGGAAGTGAGTCGTACCGCTCAAATCCAACCTTCGGTTGCGAAACCCAAGACGGTGCCATACAAGGTCAATAGAAGAGCTGGACTCCACAACCTCTCCTCCTCCTAGTCAGTGCATGAGTACAACACAAGCAGGACTGCAGTCTCATGCTTAAGTGGACTTAGCCACAGGGTCAGGCTACCCTCTGCCTAGCCCGCCTCGGTATAGGTATCAGCGCTAGTGAAACTGAGCTACGGGCCTGTTCACAGTGCTCTGAGCCATGAATGAATTCATGCTCCCATATCACATATCCTGAGCCATGGGCTTGTTCACCATGCTCTTAACATATTGAGCTACGGGACTAAATCCGCACTCTGGAGTCTACAACCGAAGTTGCACTCTTACCTCCTCATTTTAGGCTAGGAGAAACCTCACATATTCAACAACATGCTCTCCGGGTTAACCCGCAGGAGAGCCCGTTTCACCATCACCAGCTCCTGACGATGATGGATCTATGGCCAGGGCAAACTACATGATATGTTCCACTGTGATTAGTTAGTATATTTTAAGTGGATTGTTGAGGAAATCAAGGTAGTAACACATTCATAACATAAATCTACCTTATTGTTACCAACATCACAAAGTCATAGGATATTCATCCCTCATCACAGGAAACTACTACCTCATACGGCATTCTCATCACTTGGGATAACAATCCCAGATCATTATCAGAGATTAATGCCTGAACTAGGCACTTTAGCCGAACTCAGGTCCTCAGACCCAAAACACATCATGCATGTTATCTCATCATCAAGAGTAACCATAAAGCAGTGTTACTCAAGCATATATATATATATATACCTCATAGCCCTTTCTCCTGGATATACATTGTATGAATCACCTGCATGGTTAGTATGCATAATCATCATGGATTAACAGAAAGACCATATGAAATGTCACGTGAAGATACATAGTTGTGATCTATTATATCAAACACCTCACTATTATTGAGCATATCAAGGGTCACCATCATAACCACACATGACAACATGAAACAAGATCTAGCATATCAATTTCCATATAAGGAACACGACTCTCACTAGAAACACCCACTACCCTCACCAAAGGTAGTATCGGGCAGGGTTCTCTCCCCTATCGCCCAACACTCTAGCCTCTTATCGGCCAAGCCAAACCAGTAAGGAAAAATAGCTATCACCCCAGGGTGTATCGGGCAACTCTAGGCGGCGCGTACCTTAGGTGTCATGCAACGGTGTGTTGTGCACCCACAAGTGTAACAGGAAACAAGGTCTATCGTGCAACTGAGCCCAAGGGGCGTATCGTGCAAGCTGTAATGTGCACCAGGGTATCGTACAACGTCCATCATGTGTCGTGCATCACCAAGATGCCATGACGCCCAGCACGCAGCTAACCACTGAGCCCCATATCATCCAAAGGTGTAACGGCTAATGGGAAAACAAAGTGTGCAGCTCAGCCAAAGGGTATCTCATGCAACAGCCACAAAGCTTGTCGAGCAGCAGAGCCTAGGCATGTCGTGCATCAGGTGTAACGTGCACCATATGTATCGGGCAGGGCTTTCGACATAGTGTGATGCCTGACACACAAAGGTTAAGGTCCAGAGTGTATCACCCAACACAGCTACAACAACATAATGTCCAAGGCTCTAAGTCAAGAGGGGTATCGGGCAACACCAGCCCCAAGCTATATCGGCCAAGATGCAACTCCACAAGGTCGTCACCAACCTCAAGCACAAGGGCATGAAAAATGTAATGGATCGAGAAGAAGGCTCACCTCTCAACAACCAAGAGACAGGGGTCTTGCCTAGCTTCATATCACCAATCGGGAAACCCAAGGATCAAACCTAACAAAGGTCCACAACCACCACAAAGCTTACCTTTCAAGTCCATGGTGAGAGGAGGGTGTTGCGCAAGCCACTAGAACACAAGCTCACCTCTCAACTTAGACGAGAGAGGAGTGTTGCCCATATTACTAGAACTCAAGCTCACTCATCTAGACCTAGGAGAGAAAGGGGTGTTGCTCACCAAGAAACCCTAGAACATGGTTCGTCCAACAAGGTACAACTAAGCAAGAAACTAAACTAGCAACATGCATAGCTTATATGATCATAAGAAACATATAAGAACATAAAAGAAGGTAGTGTAGTTAGGGTTAGGAGTTATGTAACCCGCCTTAAGCAAGCTCCAAGATCCTAGCTCCAAGCTCCAAGGAAGAAGAGCAAGGCACTCTAGGGTTCAGCCACCACTAGAGGAAGAAGGAGACTCCAAGGCAAGGATCGGCCACCAAGCTTGTAAAGGAATAGGGTGTCATGCACCAAGGAGAGGGAGACTAAGGAACTAAAGGGATCCTTAGCAAGAGAAAGGAAACACATATATAGGAGAGGATGGAGGAGAAACAAAGGAAAGACAAGGCAAGGTGTCGCCCACCTAGGGACACTTGTCCATGTGCAAAGCCACCACTCTAGCATGTCCTAACATATGTCCAAGGCCATTGCCACATGCAAGCATCAAGCACCAAGTGTCCACTAGTGGTGACACAAACGAGGTCAAAGAGAGTAAAAGGGTCCATGGGCGACACACCTCCACACCATGGCCGACACACTCCCATGGGCGACACAACACAGGCTGACACACCACAGGCCGACACACCACAGGACGACACACCAAGGCCGACACAGGGCAGTCTTGCCCGACACAAGGTCCAAAGAGGCAAAGGCAACGCACCACAAGGCCCAACAAGCCCAAAGGAACTCAAGCAACGAGCCCAAACCTTCCTCTCAACACTAGAGGAAGCAAGGAGAGGGAGGAACACCTCACAAGGTGACAAACTTGCCCATAAACCCTAAACTTGGGTATATTGCAAGTAGCACCTCCAGCTCTTAACAAAGCACCAACAAACCCTAATCACCACCAAAGGTGATTAGCAAGCAACCAAGCATCAGGGTTAAGAAAAGCAAACAGGATAAGCCCTAAATGGAGGTCAGGGTCCTTACAGCTATGGTCACAGAGTATCTAGAAGTCAAGTATTTGGATTGAAGGCTGACTTGAGTAACAATGGTTATGTTGATGACTTGATAGATGTCAAAGGAAAACTCATTTCTATAGAGAAAGAGAATGAACAATTGAAGAATGGACATGTTTCATTAGAGAAAGAGAATGAGCAATTGAAGATTGCACATGCAAATTTGCAATCCCAAGTGTGCTGCATCACTTCTGCACTTGCTAGGAATAGCATTGTGCTTGGTGGTCCTATAGGAAGGGAACATAGTCAAAGGAACATGTATGATGATGAAGTAAGTAATCCTCCTTTATATGCATCAAATGACAAGTTTTAATAGATGGTCAATATGGTCACTATTTTGCTCTTGATATATGTTTTGGATGTTGTAGGTTGTTGCACAAGCTTCTAGTAACCACAGAATGAATGGTGGAATGTGAATTACATAAAGAACATGAGTTTATCTCAATAGGACATTTCTATTCCATTTAAGATTTTAGTAGAATAGAACCGGGTTGTGAATATCTATTATCTTTCGTTGAATTCTTACATTTACAGAGGTAGTTTTCTATATGTTGTTTTTCTTTATGTCAATGACTATCGGCTTTGGTGTTTATATTATATGGGAAGGATTATGTTGTCTTTTGATTTCATATTGGTAGTGTTGTATAGATAAATCTAGCAATATGGATAGTCTATTTTTTCCAACATGCTACATTCTTTTTCTTGAACCTTCAAGGAACCTCACGATTTCAGGAGGTTTATGGTTTGTTTGCAATCTTTTTTTCTCTTGGGTGTTCTAGAAGTCAAAACAAGGTTAAACAATAGGGAGGCATCTTAGAATGGATGGACATCTCTGAGCTTGTCCAGTTTGCATTTTGGGTGTTGATCGTATATGTTATCCTAGCTTTCTACTTTGTAAGCAAGCTAGCTAGTGTAGATATAGAAGCTCTTTCATTTGCATGTCCAGAAGGTGTAGAGAACAACCCCCCGATCTATAGGTCAGATATCTAGCTAGGCTATTTGAAAATGACATAGGCATTGAGTATCCAATCCACATGGGTTTGTCGTCATATCAACAATGGCTCTGTGGAGATAACATCAGTAACTACATAGAGAAGCTGGGAAAAGGCAAGTCAATTAAGAAGCTTATGTAATAATTGATCATCTTTGCTATTATATATATATATATATATATATATATATATATATATCTTGCTTCATATTTGAGCTGCCCTAGATTTGAAGTTTGGTTGTCACTGTCTAGGGATTCTTTTGTTGATTATTCAATTAATAATAATATGCTAATCAAGGATATAGCAACACAACTATTTGTGATTTTGACGCAATCTAGTTGAGGATACCTTACACACGTATGTTTAATTTTGTATGCATCACTTCATGTTTTATTTTCTTTCCTCTTGTTCTATATATTCACTGTTGATCTCTTTGTTTCATGTAGGATTATTTTTAAGCCTATACTAAGAGAGATTTTTGCAACACATCCTGGAATGGAATTACAACAATGAACCCTAAAATTTCAGGAACAATATGGTATGTGTGTCATCTCATTTTACAAATACAATGTAATTTTTAAATTTAGTTAGCCATTCTAAAAAGCTTTCTTTAATATGATAGATAGTTATATATATATATATATATATATATATATATATATATATATATATATATATATATATATATATATATATATATATATATATATATATATATATATATATTCATCCATGTTTTTCTGTGCTAGGACATTAATGATAAACAACAACTTACCTCTCAGTCTGCTTTTCCCTTTCATAGGAATACCATCCAAATTCATCCAGTGTTATATGCTTAGTCCAGAGCAAGCAAGAACTACAATGAGGCCCTCAAATGGCCTGATACAGAGAGTCTATCAAGATTAAATGAGATAAGAATGTCGATGGAGGTATATCTTTGAACCAATATTAGATATGACAAAAATGTATTAGATTGACTCTGGATATATATTTGTGTGCATTTGATTAGTAGATCATGCATATTTATTGAATGAATTAAATGGTTGTAAAATATGTATATTTTCTTCATTTAATTAAGGCTTTCTATAAGTAATTCGGATAATATTTTCTCATGTTGGAATTATAATTATTAAATTAAATTTTAGGTAATACTTGAAAACACATCATTCATCTTATTCATGGGTTTATATCGATATATATCTTCTTTGGAATGGTTTGATTGTGTTTAGAGATGCAATTAATGAAATAACAATTTAAACCTTGGCTTAACTGTGCTTAGAGTTTTTAAGATGTCGTCATTGTAGCATTAGTATGCAATTTCAATTTTTTAGATGGGTTACTACTCTACTCCTTGGTCATTGTGGATGTTGACGTTGAGTAGCTAATGCTCTTGGGTGTTCTAGAAGTCAAAATAAGGTTAAACAACATGGAGGCATCTCAGAATGGATAGGAGCCATTATGATCTTCTTCAGTTTGCATTTTGGGTATTGATCGTCCATGTTATCCTAGCTTTCTACATTGCAAGCAAGCTAGCTGGGATAGATCTATAGAAACTCTTTCATCTGCATGTTCAGAAGGTGTAGAGAACAACCCCCCAATCTATAGGTCATCTATCAAGCTAGGTTGTTTGCAATCAACACGGGCATTGAGTAGCCATCCCTATAGGTCGTCATGATATCAACAATGGTTGTGGGGAGATAACAATAATAACTAGACATAGTATTTGGGAAAAGGCAAGTCGATTAAGAATATTATATACTAATTGATCCTTTTTCCTATTCTATATATATATATAGGGAGTCGATCCATTGCGGACTGACTCTCTGTCTCATACCTTCCCCACTTCTTCCATTTCATGCGACTGATAAACCCACCTAACGTTTGCTTTCCTGATTTTACGGGATGCAGTGTTCCGCTTAGTCGGTGTTGTTTCCATATCTCATAATCCTTCTTTACTTGCGAAATATCCACCTATTCTTGTCATCTATGTTGTCTAACTCCCGTACTTTTTTTTTACTTTCCTCTAATCTTTATTGTGAGTTGATGGATCTCTTGGCATCTCATAAACAATCAAATATGACTTCTGTGAAACTCCATGTTTATATGTTTCTTGTCATCGTTGTTCTCTATCTGACCATCTATCACTGTGTCATGTTTAGCTCAAGTTCTACCCAAGTAGACGACCATGTTAGATGGCTGGAAACCAGGTATGATGCTAGACTTGGTAGTCATCGTTGTACTGGGCTTCCATGTGGTGCAACACAATGAGGTGTCGTCAAACTGAACAGGTGTGTATGCTGAACTGCTAAAATGTGAGTAGATATATTCACTTATGATTCAATCATTGTGGAACATGTACAATAGATTTGGTGGAGATATGAATGTGTGGGGGTTTAAGCTAATTGTTTGGCGCAATGTGAAGCTTGCATTTGGTAATTTGGTTGAGTAGGAGTTAGTTCATGACCATTATGCTTGTGTTGTACAACAAGTTGTTCATCGATGGATGTAATATAGATCACTAAATTTTTAAATGTTTCTTTGTTCCATTTTTGTCTCAAGTGTCTGTATCATGGTCAACTAGATGAACAATTTTCTTGTATATTCTCTTCAAACGTGAGTGATGTACTCATAGGTAAATGTTCCACTGAGTTGTATATAAACCTGGGTGTTCAGACTTATCATGTAAGACATGGCGCATCGAAATATCTAATTGTCTAAAGCTGGCATATCTGAAGCACACCCCCGATCTGACAAACAAATGCAAGCAACCTACAAGCTGAATTTCAACCGGTACCAACCCTTGAATGATTCACACTTCTTCCCTATCCAAGGAGTTAGAACTTGTCTTGTCATGAAATGAAATGATGACCATACATATAAGTGTGAGAAGGAACAAGACGTGAGAATTTATACAAAAAACGGTTTTAGCAAGGCAATCAACTAGCATATACTAGTAACCTACAGTAGTGGCTACCTTAGTAGTGGTATACAAAATAATTTGAAAACATGGCAGCGATACAGTTAGAACATTCAATATCCACAAGTAGCAGTGAGCATGTACTGTGCATGTAATATCATAGATAAATTGACTATATACTACAACAGAAAACATGATCTTTCCCTATTCTTATTCATGCTTCTTTATCATACATCCCTATCCCAGGTATGTTGGTAGGCATGCTGGGTACCTCTTCGTATTAGAACAAAGTTATAGATGATTCACTTCTGCCTAATCCATGCTAGACTCTTGTACTGAATCATCCTATCTAATCCTGGAACTCAATCTTGTCTCACCA
Organism: Alisma plantago-aquatica; assembly: GCA_963693085.1. Taxonomy (NCBI): domain Eukaryota; kingdom Viridiplantae; phylum Streptophyta; class Magnoliopsida; order Alismatales; family Alismataceae; genus Alisma; species Alisma plantago-aquatica. The sequence goes on along the minus strand of OY856411.1, from coordinate 1,309,174,704 downwards.
CCTCTTCCCATGTGTGGTAAACAACTTAGTGGCCATTGAGGACCCACACTTGTCGATGAAGAAGTTTGTATAAGAGGCAACGAACAAGTCAAGCTTCTCAAGACCTGCACTCATGCACCTGTCGTTGGCATTCCAGAAGCTGGTACTCATTCATGGGATGGTTAACAACAAACGTCGATTCCTGGTCCTTGTAGTTCTCTAATATGTTGATAAAGACATCATTGTGGGGATTGGATAGGTACTGATTATATCTTCTAAAAAAATAGGACCAGTAACGAAAAATGTCAGTTATGCGCAGCGGAACAACACATCCCATGAAACCAAAAAAGCGGGAGTTAGGTGGTTTTATCAGTCGCGTGAAATGGAAAGTCACGAGACGGGGAGTTAGTCCGCACGGACCACAGTCCGTAGTGGATTGGCTCCATATATATATATATATATATATATATATATTGCTTCATTTTTTAGATACCCTGGATTTGAAGTTTGTTTGTCATTGTATAGGGATGATTTTGTTGATTACTCAGTAAAGATCAATATGCTAATCAAGGATATAGCAGAAAAAATATTTCAGATTTTGAAGGAATCTAGTTTGAGGATACCTTACACATACACGTTTAATTTTGTATGCATGATTTCATGTTTTATTTTCTTTTCTCTTCTATTATATATTCACTTTTTATCTGGTTGTTTTGTGTAGGATGATTTATAAGCCTATACTACGAGAGATTTTTGCAACACATCCTGGAATGGAATTCCAACAATGAACCCAAAATTTTAGGAACAATATTGTGATGACCCCGACCTTAGGGTTCATACATTGAGGATAGTTTGAGGACCATTATCGCTCCATACACAGTTGAACACAAATTGAGAAATTGTGGATCATTACAGGCATTAAGATGTGATTAAAGGTGCAAATAAGCCTAACCCTGTTCAATTAGGATTTATGTCTTCATTAATCAATTGAGTGTTCATTAGATAAATGCCCATTTGATGGTACATATTAATTTGAAAGGTTGTATGTGACACTTGGGAGATATATTGACCATGATAATCACATTAAATTTGTTTGATGAAGATTTCATGATTGATGGAAGCACAGTTGATTAATATGAGCCTTTCCACCATACTACAAACCAACTCGTGGATACTTGCAACCCTGACATACAGCTAGACATCTGTTGGATTTATTTTGCGTGGACATGCTATGACAATGAGAGACTAGGAGGAACCCTTCTGACCTGGTTTACCTCCTCTATAAAGAATGGAGTGATTAGACCGACTCCATAAGGAAATATCTGCAACAAAACACACACATATCTCGGATCAAGGAGATAATTATGGGGGTATCATACTGATCATCATCTCTCAGTGCTTTCCAACCTAGACGAGCAGTCACACCATACACCTCTACAACTCGCAGGTGATGGATGGAGGTTGAGCTCCATTGTTCCCACATTGAAGATGGCGAACTAGGATTTGAATTCGATTATTAACAAAGGTTCTTCCCCAACACCCCTCCTCGACACCGTCTTGTTGTAGAGAACGCTGGAGACCGTCTTCCTCCTCTCCTTCCAATTGCGATGCTCTTTGAAGGCAGGTTTGGATTTGCCCAGGTCAGAGGCGTTGTGATAGACCAGAGGTTGTCAACCCCACACCGATGGCACTCCAGGTCGTGAATAGGCATGGGAACGATACCCTAATGGATGCCCCGTTCTTGCTGATCCTTTGTTGCTGCTCCGAACCACCCCCTGTCGGCGCTGGAGCAGACCTGGCCAAGACGACACCCAGGTCGAGCGGGAGGGGGGGCGACCGAGATCCTGGTGATGAAGGCTCTGTTACGGGCCACACGCAATCAACGGGCAAAGCCGTAGGCGTCAGGCTACGGCGGCAGTGCTACAACCAAACACCCAAGAAGGTGAGGAGGAGGTTGCTTGCCTGCTTGCTCGCCATGGATTCCAAGCGCCTGCTGCACCCCCACGCCCCATGGCGGCACTCGCATAGATCCCAGGAGGGCGGAGGCAGTGTGTGCCAGGTAACAATGCACACCGGCATCGTGTGTTGGGCGTCCAGAAAGAGAACAAGGGAAGAAGGATCGGAAGAGAGGTTGAGTCTCGACGGCGTCCATGAAATAGCAGTAGACAAGTGGATCAGAACCACCTCAGATCTGCTGGACTTGAGTAGATCAGGGAGGAAGGTCAGACCCCTTCTGATCTCTCGCCAGAGCTCGTAGACCTGGGGCAGCGGCAACTTTTACAGGTGGTCCAAGATAGGGAACTCGGGCAGCCGTGAAGGTCTAGTCCAAGGCGCCAAAGTTGGTGGTGGCATTGGAATCTGGTGAGGAGCTCACCGTTGCTCTGATTTCACATCGGCACCAACCCAAAGGCGGATTTCTCTATGCAAGCGGCGCCTGCAGAAGACCGTGAGAACGTGAGAGCAAGACTCACGTGAAAGAGAATACACATCTGGGCGGCTCTGCGGGTTTGGATCTTGGTGGATCCTATCCAAAATCCGGCTACCACAATAAATAGGTAAATCCTATTCTAATTTCCACAATATATTGAGAACTTGTATAATTCCTCGAAAATAGATCCCTTGGTCTAAAAATCCCCCAAAAATACCCCTAGATTCAGAAAAATGTTCTCTACATTACTGAACTCCTAGATCAGACCCTTAAACCACTTTCAAATGTGATATTTAATTTAGTTTATAATGCTCCTTTTAACGATTTATTGAAAGAAAGGCATAATATCTAGTTGAGATTAATTCTCAGAAAATTCTTTAGAATTCTAGTTATGATTAAAACTGATTTATGGACTCTAATTGATTATTATCACATCTAGTCATTTTCTATTAATGACTAAATGCTTTCTAACTTTAATTTTAACTCTAGAAAATAGACTGAGCATCAGAAAATTACAAAAATTGGACCAGACCTCTAAAATGACACTCTAGTCAGTAGAAAAATATCAAACACAAGTTTAGATCAGTTTGAACCAAGGTTTGGCCTAAACCCTAATTTTGGACCTAAAATTACCAAGAATATGAGGTAAATATATTAATGATGATTAATTTTTTTAAATCAGGTGTTGACCATATTATCTAGATGATCATGGATATGTAAGGAAGATCTGAACTCAGGTACGTGGATATAATTATATGACTAGATTTGCTGGATGTTAACTATATGTACTTGTTTGCTTGTACTTGAATATCTTGTTGGATGTACATCTATATGTATTGTCATTTCTCCCTTAAACAATAAGAACACTAAGGGCTAGTTTGGTTGGAAGGAAAACCAAGCCCAACGTTTAGTTCCAAAATGGGAAAACAAAAGTAATGAATTTAAACAATAACTATTTTGTTTGGTTTCATGTAACTCCGGTGTGTCTAGTTGGTTTATTTTTATTTGGTTTGAAGCAGTTACCATGTGACTTTGATCACTGCTACAAAGGCCTAAAACTGTTGTATAAGAATCTGCACCTATTGCCAGCAGTTCAAGCAATACGGAAAGTGAACCGCGCCCAGGATGGGCGCAGTTGGTTTGCTCACAATTTCTACAGCGATCAACTGCAAATGTGAGTTGCTTTTCCCACCGTGGGTTGGATTTACACCCAACCAAACATACGGATTTGTAAAGAACGAGTAGTTGGAACTATGTGATCTGAAACACGGTCAAACCAAATGGGCCCTAAGGAAAGAAAATGGAATGTAGTTACTGATGGTTCATTAATCTCCCTATTAGAGAGGAAAAGCATTAATGTTGACTAGCACCTCCCTAATGGTACAAGGTACGCAGGGAGATCCATAATGGTACAAGGTACGCATGGATAGGGCCCAATATTTATGTTTGTGCTAAGTCCACCATAGTAATACAAGTCCATTGAAATATGACTAATAAGTTGGGATTACCTGATTCTCCGCCTTAAATAATGTTTCCTTTCTCTTTCTTCAATTTTGAGTATTTTATATGCCAGCATAGTATAGCTTTTAATTCCACGTACCAACTTTTTTTGATGTTTTTGTTTCTCATATTTTCTAGGTCCAAAGCTAAAATGGGACAAATGATTAGGATGTGAGCAAGTTGTACAGGTTGTACCTATTGTGTTAAGATCCTAGCGTACATGTTCATACTTGTGTAAAATTTTCTATTTAATGTGTAAATGTAACCTGTAATAGTTCATGTCATATTTAATATTCATGTTGAATGTTGAGTATGTTATGGTTGTATGTTCATGTATGCTTATTATGCTTCCGCATTGCTTTCTGATATGATTGGATGATGTTTTCGGATTCTGTCTTCTCATCTCCATGGGGGTTTGAGAAGGTGAAAATCTGGGGACGTCACAAATATGGTCTGTGTGTTATCTTTATAGATACAATACAATTTGTCAATGTAGTTAGCCATTCTAAACAATTCCCTATAATATGATAGACAATTTTATATATATATATATATATAGTTTTTGTCCATGTTTTGCTATGCTAGGACATTAACGTTATACAACAACTTGTCTCTGACTTTATTTTTCCCTTTAATAGGAATACCTCCCAAATTCATCCAATGTTATATGCTCAGTCCATAGCAAACAGGAACCACAATGAGGTCCTCAAATGGCCTAATACAGATAGCCTATCAAGATTAAATGAGATAAGAATGTCGATGGAGGTATATCTTTGAACTGATATCACATATGACTAAAATGTATTACTATGACTCAAAATATATGTTTGTGCATGTTTGATTAGTAGATCACGCAGATTTATTGAATGAATTAATTGGTTGTAAAATATTTATGTTTTCTTCATTTAATAAAGGCTTTCTCTAAGTATTTATGAAAATATGTCCTCATACTGGGAAGAAATTATAATTATTAAATTGAATTTTTGGTATACTTGAAAACACATCATTCATCTTTTCTATGGGTTTTAATCAATCTAGATCTTCTTAGGAATTGTTAGATTGTGTTTAGAGTTACAATTAATGATATGGCCATTGAAATCTTGGCTTAACTTTGTTTGGAGTTTTTAAAATGTCATTATTGTAACATTAGTATGCCATTTCAATTCTTCTTCTGGGTTTCTATACTACTCCTAGGTCATTGTGGATGTTGCCTTAGGAGTAGCTAATGCTCTTGGGTGTTCTAGAAGTCAAAAGAACAAGGAGGCGCTCAAAATGGATGGAAGTCATTCTAAGCTTGTCTAGTTTGCATTTTGGGGGTTGACCGTCCATGTTATCCTAGATATACTACAAGCAAGCTAACTGGTGTAGATTTGTAGAAGCTCTTTCATCTGCATGCCTAGAAGAACACCAACCTGCATGTCAAGTATCTAGCTAGATTGTTTGCAAACAACATGGGCATGGAGTAGTCGATCCACATGGGGTTGTCATCATATCACCAATGGATGTGGGCAGATAACAACAGTAATTACACAGAGAAACTGGGATAAGGCAAGTCAATTAAGAAAATTATGTAATAATTGATCCTCTTTCCTATTTTATACATACATATATATATATATATCTATATATAGTCAGGCTAGAATACACTCGAGTGTATCTAGAGTGGAATACACTCAAGTAGGTTTTCATGATGCAATATTTTTTTTTTAAATCTGATCCATTTATCTTCTTAAACATCTCGTGAACAACCCATACGCAAAATTTGAGCACATTTGGATATGTATAGCTCATGTTATGAAGACCGCAAAAATTATGCATTTCAAATTAGTTTCGCGCGTCGATTTTGTTGGAGGTTGCTATACCAAGCATATGGGTCTCAGGATATGAGGAATCTAATGGAGAGGCAGGATGAATTGAAAATCTAAGGTATATCTTAGAAATCTTGGCTTACATGTGTTCAGAGTTTTTGGAATGTTTATATTGTCACATTAGTATGCCATATCAGTTCTTCTACTAGGATTCTACTCTACTCCTTCATCGTTGTGGATGCTACCTAGAGTAGCTATTTCTCTTAGGTGTTCTTCTAGTAAAAATCACATTAAACAACAGGGAGCCTGCTCAGAATGGATGGAAGTCATTCTGAGCATGTCCAGTTTGCATTTTGGGTGTTGATCAACCATGTTTTTCTGTCCGTCCAGCTTCTTGGTAAGCCTGACACACAACTCTTTTTTCTGGCAGCAACAAAGTGTGCATTCATCTGGTGCATTCATGTACTCCTTTCCATTAGATGTGCTGACACAATAAGTCCAATTAACTAGTGTTTTATACACATCTATATTAGGGTTTCTGTGTCTCTTTTCTGCTTTTCCCTCTTCTTTTTCCTGGACACACAAGTCTGACTTGACGAGCTTCTCATTGTCACTTTTGGTGGGATTCGAGCTCTGATATATATCTAGTGATAAATATTTTCTCTGTATAATCTTTTTCCTGTAAAAAGAACCATGAAGTGGCTGGCATGATGCTCTATTTCTTTGAATTTTTAAAAAAACGATTTGGGCTTATGATTATGTGTTCAATTCAAGAAAAAACAATATTGATGTTCATGTTAAGTATTGTTAGGATGTATTTTTAATGTTATATGTTGACTCTTCAATAGAGTATACATATTATCTATATTTCACTAATTTACTACAATGCTAGACAATGCAGTTCACATAAAATGATGACACAAATGACACATTCTTGGATCCCATAGAGAAGCTCACATAAGTCAAAGAGCATGTGCAACCTGAAAACTACTAGAGGGGGGTGAATAGAGTTTTATAGTGATTTTAAAAATTATTTAACTCAAACAACCAAAATTGAGATTAGAAGAAGGAGACAGGCGTTTAGAGTGGTTCCAACTATAGCAAATACTATAGTTGTCAGTCCACTACCCGGTTGCTTACCCAACTGGGATTTGAAAGTATTTATTTTATTACCTCTCGAGGATTTATAAAAAATACAATACTTTCAACCACACCCTTTGAACAGCCTTCACTTGAAGTAGGTGCACCAACCCTGAGGTAGCCTTCTTGAAGTAACTCCAAGCTCCCCCTTGAAGTAGCCTTCCTTTCTAGAAGTAACCTCCCGTTGCACCAGCCTTCTGAAGTAGCTCAAAGTCTCCTTCTTCACCAAGAAGATCTTCACCCTCTCCAATCCGCAGCCTCCAACCTAGTAGTAGCAAGGAGAGTACAAACAATAATAGGGAATAAGAAAGAAAAAGGAAATTACAACTTATCCTTTACAGCCCAAGGCTTGATTTGCCTAGATCAAGCGTATAGATCTCCTAACCAAGTATGTGAACTTGTGATTGCAGTGGGTAGGAGATACTAGCCTATAGGACACGAATTTGAGCTAAGGAGAAAGTAGGCCAATGATCACAATGCTCAAATTGCTTGCAACAGATTGCTCAAGTATGCTCAAGTATTTCTCAAGTGTAGCAAGTGTAGAAACAAGTGGGTTTAGGTGTCCTATGGCTTGTCCTATTTATAGGAATGGCCTAAGGAAGCTTAAGGACATTCTAGACAACTTCTAGGGGTTTCTAAGTGCTTAATTAGCCGTTAGGTACAAAGTTGTTGCTTTAACAACGGCTAATTAATTAATTCTGCAGTTGCTGTCAGAGACCATCTCGGTCAACAAATGGTCGACCGAGACACCTACTCGGTCGAACTTTTGTCGACCGACAGGCTCTCTGGAATAAGAGTTTTGCAACGTCTTTCATCAACTGCCAACTAACTTGTCTGTTGTGTCTAACGGCTACTTTGGATCTTTCTCGGTCGAGAAGATTGTCGACCGAGAGTGTCTCGGTCGAGGAGTTTGTCGACCGAGATTGATCCTGTTTCAAGGTTTCAATTTAGGCACTAATTATGTGTGTAAGTGTGCATAAGTAATCCTATTTGAATGGGATGACTTGTCTAACTGTGGTTTTTAGCTAGGGAGAATCTAACGCTTGATTTACATGCAATTCTAAGTACTTGTACATTATAATTTTTGTACAAGTTTTTACAACAGTGATTACATTGCATGAAAATATAAATATGTAAGCTTGTAGATATTCCCTTGTTGCTTTGTCATCCTGCACACTCAAGTAGCTCGTTAGATTAATAAGAATGAAATGTTTGTCATAGTCAAAACAAAGGGATTTATAGATGTCCATTTAGCCAACAATCTCCCCCTTTTTGAAGATGACAAACATTTCCAAAATATAAATAAAGGAAATATAAGACATATGAGTTTCATACCTTTAGATTGCCTTTTATAGCTTTTTCTCTTGTGTATAAAATGTGTGCTTATTATTCCCCATGAATTATGGAACATGAAATCCAGATCATTTGGGAATATAGCAACTTTCAATGTAAAGCCAAGAGTTTATTTATGAAACTCATTAATTGAGTTTTACATAATTACTAAATTTTAGTTTTATATTTATCTCTCCCCCTTTGTCATTTCAAAAAAGATAACCGTTAAGAATAAAAACTCCCCCTTAATTAGATATCCTATCAAATCTAATGGAAGAGATGTCCATTTAAAACCAAAAATGTAAACAAGAGCTTTTTAAGTAGCACAAATATCAAAGAAAACATCCTCCAAAGGAGTGATAAGCAATTGCTTCCTAATGTTGTTAAATTGATCTAGTGGAAGAGGTTTTGTAAAAATATCAGCCAATTGATCTTCCGTATCAACATGATGAAGGGAAACATGATTTTTGGAGATGTGATCCCTTAAAAAATGATGACGGATTTCAATATGTTTAGCTCGGCTGTGTAAAATAGGATTGTGTGCTAAGTTTATGGCGCTTGTGTTGTCACAAAAAATAGGCGTAGATGAAAGATTAAAACCATAATCGCTTAACACTTGTTGCATATAAAGCACTTGAGCACAACAAGACCCAGCTGCCATATATTCAGCTTCAGTTGTAGATCAGGCAACCGTATTTTGTTTCTTGCTAAACCAAGATACTAAAGCTCTCCCTAATAAGAAACAACCACCACTAGTACTCTTGCGATCAAGTCGACAACCGGCATAATCCGCATCAGTATAAGCTTTGAAATCCAAGGATTGTCCTTTTGGATACCATAAACCAAAGCAAGTAGTACCGGCTAGGTAACGAAGAATTCATTTAACTGCTAGAAAATGAGAATGCATAGGTTGTGATTGAAATCGAGCACAAAGACCAACAGAAAACATAATGTCCGGTCTAGAAGCCGTTAAGTAAAGCAAACTACCAATCATGGCTCTATATAAGGAATCATAAATAGGTTCCCCATTTTCATCCTTATCAATTTTGACAGAAGTAGCCATAGGAGTAGTAGCATTTTTGCATTGATCCATCCCAAAACGTTTTAAGAGTTCTTTAGTATATTTTTCTTGGCTTATAAAAATTCCTGCAGGTGTTTGCTTAATTTGAAAACCAATAAAGAAAGTTAGTTCACCCATGAGGCTCATTTCAAATTCTTTTTGCATAATATCACTGAATTGTGTGCACAATGAATCATTTGAAGCTCCAAAAATAATGTCATCAATATATATTTGCACAACTAGGAAATTAGATGTATATGTTTTGAAAAATAAAGTAGAATCTGAATTTCCAATAGAAAAACCATTATCAAAAAGATATGTTTTGAGCCTTTCATACCAATTTCTAGGTGCTTGTTTTAAACCATAAAGTGCTTTCTTAAGTTTATAAACATAGTCACCTTTTTCCGGTATTTCAAAGCCTGGTGGTTGGGCAACATAAACTTCTTCTTGAATGATGCCATTTAGAAATGCACTTTTGACATCCATTTGATAGAGCTTAATGTTTTTATGGGCAGCAATAGCTAGTAACATCCTAATAGCTTCAAGTCTAGCTACGGGTGCATATGTTTCATCAAAATCTATTCCTTCTTGTTGATTATATCCTTGTGCTACTAAACGAGCTTTATTCCTTATTACTTCTCCTGACTCATTTAGCTTGTTCCTAAAAACCCATTTAGTTCCTATTATGGTTTTATCTTGTGGTTTAGGAACTAAATCCCATACATCATTTTTAGTGAATTGATTCAATTCTTCTTGCATGGCAATTATCCAATAATCATCCTTAAGAGCTTCGGATATCTTTTTAGGTTCAATGATAGAAACAAAAGCCATGTTTGCTACATCTTTGAAGGAAGACCGAGTTTTAACTTTATCATTTGGATCTCCAATAATCAGTTCTTGGGGATGATCCTTGATAAGCCTAGGTGTAGGTTGTGTTTCAACTTGGGGATTGGATGTAGTAATTTTTTCATTATCATTTGGTATGGTTAAATTTTCGAATTGATTAGTGAGATCAGTAATTTCTAGATTTTCAGATTTTGACTCCTCATGAAAAGAAACATGAATGGATTCCTCAACTTTTCTAGAGATAGTGTTATATACTCTAAAAGCTTTGCTAGAAGTTGAATATCCCAAAAAGAATGCTTTGTGTGATTTAGAATCAAATTTGTCTCTATCATCTTTGGTATTTAAAATGTAGCATGTGGAGCCAAAAGTATGAAAGTAGTCAACTCTAGGTTTCTTAGAATGTATTATTTCATATGGAGTTTTCTTCAAATGAGAGTGAACAGTTACTCTATTTAGCACATAACAAGCAGTGTTTACAGCTTCAGCCCAAAAGGTTTTAGGTGTGTTGTGTTCAAGCATCATGGTTCTAGCCATTTCTTGTAGGGATCGATTTTTTCTTTCAACTATACCATTTTGTTGTGGGGTACGTGGAGCCGAGAAATTATGAGTATACCCTTGAGATGTACAAAAGGCCTCAAATGTATGATTTTCAAATTCCCCACCATGATCACTTCTAATGGTACATATTTTATTTTGTAAGAGATTTTCAATCTTGGAACAAAATTGCATAAAAACATGAATAGTATCATCTTTAGTTGCAATAAAATGTACCCATGTATATCTACTATAATCATCAATGATAACAAAACAGTATCTCTTACCACCGATTGATTGTGTCCTCATTGGTCCAAATAAATCCATATGAATTAATTCTAATGATCTACTGGTGCTAAGTACATGTTTTGATTTGAAAGATGTTTTGGTTTGCTTTCCCATTGTGCATGGTTCACAGTTTTCAACTTGATCAAAAGATAAAGTAGGCAATCCTCGAACAAGATCATATTTCACTAACTTTTTGATAACATGTGAACTAGCATGTCCTAGCTTTTTATGCCATATTTGTAAGGTATTGTCATTTGCAAGCAAGCATTTTCCCACTACTGTTTTCATAGAGTTAGGTTTAAGAATATAAAGATTTCCAACTCTATTTCCTTCATAAACAACATTTGTAGTATTTTCTATTAATAACTTGCAGCAGGTTTTGTTAAATAACACATCATAACCACTATCACATAATTGACTAACACTTATCAAGTTATGGTGCAAACCATCAACAAGTAGAACATTCTTAATTTCGAGGTTTGTACTAACATTACCTATTCCAACGATTTTGCCCTTACCATTGTCTCCAAAAGTGACTGTTCCAGTTTTCTTTTCTTCAAAAGTTTGGAATGCATCCTTGTTTCCGGTCATATGTTTGGAACATCCACTGTCAACCACCCATTCCTACATTAAAATGTAGATTTTGGTACCCATGTGATGGTCCGATATGGTTAGAATCATTTAAATACAGATTTGTATAAAAGTTCTGAATCAAAAGTCCAGTCGGTCGACAATTGTTCGACCGACATTTGTCTCGGTCGACAATTTGTCGATCGAGAAGGTTACTGTATTACAAGCAAAGAAACGCAGAAATTTGCTCGGTTGACCAATTTTTGACCGAAAAAGGTGCTGTAAATTTTGATTTGTTAAAGACATCCAGTCGGTCGACAATACTTCGACCGATCCAAAGCTCGGTCGACAATACTTTGACCGACAAGGTTTCTGTTTCAGTACAATAATGCAGAAAAATAACAATATGCATGACACCTTTTGTTTAGTTGAGATAAGACAATATAAATAGCAAAATAAAGCATTTGGTCATATCTCAACTACATTCCACTCTACTAAGTTTGGAGTTTTGGGATCCAAACTAAGTCGGACTCCTTAGTCTTGTAGGGGCATGAAAAGGAATAGTGTCCAAGACGTAAGCAGAAATGGCAAGTAATAGAATCAACTTCATTTCTCTTTCTAGCCATTGTATTTTTAGGTACAAACCTAGTTTGAGTTCTTTTGGGTTGATTTTTCTTTGGCGCATATCCCAAACCTTTTCTTCCATTGAAAACAGTGCCAACTCTTAGTATGTTATCAAGTATATCTTTTCTTCTTAACTCATAAAGTTCTCTTTGCAACATAGCAATGTCATTCATTTTCTTGTGTAGATCTTTTCTTGCTTGATCTAAATCAGAAAATAATGAGTCCTTTTCCTTTACAAGATTATCATAGTCCGAATGGTTACACAAAATAGGCTGAGTTTGAAAATCTTGTAGTTTAGCTAACAATTCAGTCTTTTCTTTAGAAAGAAAATCAACATTTGTTTCTAAAGTGAGTAGCTTTCTAGTACAATCATCTAAAGATGTTTTTAAAGATAAATTCTCAAGATCAGTGTTGTTCTTTTCAGAAAAAAGTTTATCTAATTTGGCAATGAGCTCATCATTTGATTTTATAGCCTTCTTTAGTTTCTTCTTGGCATCAATATATTTATCATGAGTTTCTTGTAAATTAGTAACTAACTCTTCTTTAGGAAGATCGATTAGGCTTACCTCTTGAGAGTCTTCATTGTCTTCTCTTGCCATTAGACATTCCACCTCTTCTCCGCTTTCACTCTCACTTGACTCATCCCATGCAGCTTTATAGGCCTTTTCTCCTTTCTTCTTGTGTGAACTTTTCTTTCCCTTCTTTGCTTTGGGACATTCATTTTTGAAATGCCCTTTCTTCCCACATTCAAAGCACCTGGGAGGGGTAGAAGAACTAGAAATTTTGTTAGATTTAAACCTTTTATATTTCTTACCGTTGACGATCAAGGCTTCTTCTCCTTCTTCTTCACTTGACTCCTCACTTTCTTGTGTGACAACTTTTGAAGCTTTGAGAGCCACATCCTTCTTCTTCCCACTTTGACGTTCACATTCTCTTCTTTCTTCCTCTTCTAGATCTGCCTCATGAGCTTCTAAATTGCCGATGAGTTGCTCCATTTTGAGTCGAGTGAGGTCGTTTGCTTCTTCAATGGCTGTCACCTTTGGCTTGTATTTTGGAGGGAGTGATCGAAGGATTTTTGATACCTGATCTTCCTCAAGGACATGTTTTCCTAGTGCACTTAAACCATTAACAATGGTAGAGAATTTTGAAAACATTTCACTAATAGATTCATTAGGATCCATACGAAAATGTTCAAGCTTCGTTTTAAGCAAGCTAATTTTGGAATTTTTGACTTGGACTGTACCCTCATAGGTTATGGACAGTCTATGCCAAATATCATAAGCTGTATCACAATTTGATATTCTATTAAATTCTCCTACCGAAATAGAACAATATAAGATACTTATAGCTTTTGCATTCATTTGGGCCAGTTTTACCGTGTTTGCATCCCATTCCGCAAATTCATTTTGAGGGAGCATATATGGAGTAGACACCATTCTCCATAGATCCCAGTTGATTCCTTGGAAGTAGAATTGCATCCTTCTCTTCCAATATTGGTAGTTTGTTCCATCGAACGCTGGAGGCCTAGCAACAAGTGTCCCTTCAATGTTGAGGTTGTTGAGCACTCCATCACCCATTTCTTCAAGACCTTGTTAGGGTTCCTTGAAGCCTCACTCTGATACCAACTGAAAACTACTAGACGGGGGGGTGAATAGAGTTTTATAGTGATTTTAAAAATTATTTAACTCAAACAACCAAAATTGAGATTAGAAGAAGGAGACAGGCGTTTAGAGTGGTTCCAACTATAGCAAATACTATAGTTGTCAGTCCACTACCCGGTTGCTTACCCAACCGGGATTTGAAAGTATTTATTTTATTACCTCTCGAGGATTTATACAAAATACAATACTTTCAACCACACCCTTTGAACAGCCTTCACTTGAAGTAGGTGCACCAACCCTGAGGTAGCCTTCTTGAAGTAACTCCAAGCTCCCCCTTGAAGTAGCCTTCCTTTCTAGAAGTAACCTCTCGTTGCACCAGCCTTCTGAAGTAGCTCAAAGTCTCCTTCTTCGCCAAGAAGATCTTCACCCTCTCCAATCCGCAGCCTCCAACCTAGGAGTAGCAAGGAGAGTACAAACAATAATAGGGAATAAGAAAGAAAAAGGAAATTACAACTTATCCTTTACAGCCCAAGGCTTGATTTTCCTAGATCAAGCGTATAGATCTCCTAACCAAGTATGTGAACTTGTGATTGCAGTGGGTAGGAGATACTAGCCTATAGGACACGAATTTGAGCTAAGGAGAAAGTAGGCCAATGATCACAATGCTCAAATTGCTTGCAACAGATTGGTCAAGTATGCTCAAGTATTTCTCAAGTGTAGCAAGTGTAGAAACAAGTGGGTTTAGGTGTCCTATGGCTTGTCCTATTTATAGGAATGGCCTAAGGAAGCTTAAGGACATTCTAGACAACTTCTAGGGGTTTCTAAGTACTTAATTAGCCGTTAGGTACAAAGTTGTTGCTTTAACAACGGCTAATTAATTAATTCTGCAGTTGCTGTCAGAGACCATCTCGGTCGACAAATGGTCGACCGAGACACCTACTCGGTCGAACTTTTTTCGACCGACAGGCTCTCTGGAATAAGAGTTTTGCAACGTCTTTCATCAACTACCAACTAACTTGTCTGTTGTGTCTAACGACTACTTTGGATCTTTCTCGGTCGAGAAGATTGTCGACCGAGAGTGTCTCGGTCGAGGAGTTTGTCGACCGAGATTGATCCTGTTTCAAGGTTTCAATTTAGGCACTAATTATGTGTGTAAGTGTGCATAAGTAATCCTATTTGAATGGGATGACTTGTCTAACTGTGGTGTTTAGCTAGGGAGAATCTAACGCTTGATTTACATGCAATTCTAAGTACTTGTACATTATAATTTTTGTACAAGTTTTTACAACAGTGATTACATTGCATGAAAATATAAATATGTAAGCTTGTAGATATTCCCTTGTTGCTTTGTCATCCTGCACACTCAAGTAGCTCGTTAGATTAATAAGAATGAAATGTTTGTCATATCAAAACAAAGGGATTTATAGATGTCCATTTAGCCAACACAACCTTGTGGATCTTGCTTCCATATGATCTCCTATGCTAAAAGAAAATGTAAAGTTCACATCTATTGGCTACAATAAGAACAAAGATGATAACAAATAGTCTGACAAATCATTCCCTCTTTAAGTGAGTGTAGTATCTTGAAGTTGAAGATGTATTGTGACCACCAATGAAAGTGCATGTATTATCCACAAAGGAAAAGAAGAAAATGATTGCCTCTCGTCAGCCTATTTTATGGAGATCAAGCTGTTTCATCCATTTTCCATTAGAGTTTATAGAGCTATACTCTAGTTTGTATTATGTATCTGTAAATCCATGGATCAGGTTACTAATATTTTATGTCTTGGAAGATATACAACTCTTTCATCTCATGAATTGCATATTAATTATTGATTTAAAGTAAATGACCGATGTCATTTTCTGATGCAGTAGCAGCTTGTGTTTTTAAGTGATATGCAAGCTTACTAATAGATACTCTACCCGATCTAAATAAATGACATGAGTACTGTGTTTGTTATTAATTCAGAGAAGTCAAATATGTTGTTTGTGGCCATATCATTGAACCTAAAGGCTGACAGCAACATCTATTTTTCCCGCACTTTATACAGTGGATAGGCTCCTCCCGTCAAATTACCAACTGAAACTGGAGCATACAGCTGTCCACAATGATAAGCGTGGATCATTTGATATTCACACAAATAAGTGTTGATACAAAATTACACCAAACAACGTGGATAAGTGGTGACATGAAATTTTGCCACCCTTTTATTCAATATGGAAATTGTATTTATCCACGCTATAATGAGTGGAAAATTATTATTTATTGCGTGGATAAACATATGAATTTTTTGTATGTCGACTTTCATCTTATTTTAAACTATTTATCTCATGTGTTATATTTATTTTGTTAAAAATTTATCATAAAAATACATTGACATTAATCTTATTTTAAAATATTTTTTTAAGTAGTGCAACAGTGTTTATTTCGATGAAAAATGTATCACCATTTAAATGTTATTAACAAAAATATACTTTCTTTTTTCTCTCTCCTACAATCACTTTCTCTATGCACTCCTAATTTTTTTATTACAAATGTCGACATTAGTTTTATTTTAAAGTATTTTTTGTAAGAGTGAAACGTTGTTTAATTATTTTGTCAAAAAATAAATTACCGTTTAAAAGTTATTAACAATTCACTTTTTTTCCTCTCTCACAGTCACTTTCTCTCCCCGACCAGTAGGGAGCAGCTGATGATGGAACAATTGATAAAGGTGGAACAAGTGGTGTGTATAGACCACTAGGAGACAAGTGCTCCTCCAGTTTCTGGTGCAGCCGTGGTACATATATGATTTTGAGCTTTGCTATTCGGAGTCTTTTCTTGACCCCAAACCAAACCACTAGATAGTTGATGACAAAAACCATCCCATCGTGGATCTGGGGAGAGGAGAGTGGGTAGAGAGAGAACCAGACCACTAGGCAGTTGATAACAAAAACCATCCCATCGTGGATCTGCGGAGAGGAGAGTGGGTAGAGAGAGGGTGTAGGAGAGAGAAAAAATAAACTTGTATTTATTAATAACTTTTGAACCGTAAGGAGTTTTTTAATGAAACAAATACCACTGCACTCCTTATAAAATATGCATTAAAATGAGACCAAGTTGGATAAATTTTAAAAATATAAATCATATAATATAAAAAATGAGACATAATTTGTTTGTAAAAAGTCGAAAAGGAGGAGAGAGAAATTTATTCAGCTTATAACTCTCAAACCGTAATGAATTTTGTAATGAAATAAAAAATAAAAGAATACTAATAAAAATACTTTAAAATAAGACTAATGTCAATATGTTTTATGCTATTATGATTTTCAAATTAGTTTATGTTATTGTGTTATCTATATTATTTTATGTTATTATTACGTCCATATTTTTTACGTCATCATATTCTCGATACTATTAATTTTTTATGTTATTATGTTATCCATATTATTTTATAACACATGTTACGATATGTATAACATGAAAAGTATGTTATTATGTTTTCTATATTATTTTATATTATTATTACATCCATATTATTATATTTTATCACATTATCCATACTTTTAATTTTTTATATTATTATGTTATCCATATTATTTTATAACACATGTTATAACATGGTATAACATGAAAACTACATTATAACATGTTATCTTATATTTTATAACACTTGTTTTAACAATGTCATAACATGTTAACATGTTATCTTATATTTTATAACACACGTTATCACAATGGCATAATATGTTATCTCATATGTCATACACATGTCATAACATTGTAACATGAAAAGTACGTTATAACATGTTATCTTATATTTTATAAAACTTTTTATAATAGTGTCATAACCATGCTTTAAAATATTTATGTTATTATGTTATCCATTTTTACGTTATTATGTTATTATTTTAGCCATACTTTAAAATATATTATCCATATTATTTTATGTTATTATGTTATATATATGTTAATATATTTATGTTATTATGTTATTCGTACTGTAAAATATTTATGTTAATTATGTTATCCATATTATTTTATGTTATTATTCATATTATTTTATGTTATTATTACATGCAATATTATTTTATGTTATTATGTTATCCATACTTTAAAATATTTATGTTATTATGCTATACAAATTATTTATGTAATTATTCATATTATTTTATATTATTATTACATGCAATAGTATTTTATGTTATTATGTTATCCATACTTTAAAATATTTATGTTATCCAAATCATTTATGTTATTATTCATATTATTTTATGTTATTATTACATGAAATAGTATTTTATATTATTATGTTATCCAAATTATTTATGTTATTATTCATAGTATTTTATGTTACTATTACATGCAATAGTATTTTATGTTATTATGTTATCCATACTATAAACTATTTATGTTATTATGTTATCCATATTATTTCATGTTATTATGTTAGCCATACTTTAAAATATGTTAGTCATATTATTTTATATTATTATGTTAGCCATATTTTAAAATATTTACGTTATTATGTTATCCATACAATCTATGTTATTATCTTATCCATATTATAACATGTTATAACATATGACGTAACATCGTAACATTTGTGACGTAAAATTTATTTTTGTAATGTGGGTTTCCCCCTGTAATAAAAAAACATTTGTGACATAAAATTTATTTTCATAACGTGGATAACATCATTAAAATAAAATTTCACATTGGATAACATCAAAACTATATTTTAAAGTAGTTTTATAGCGAACATAACAATTTTAAATATTTATGTTAGTATGTTATCCATATTTTAAAATATTTATGTTATTATGTTATCCATTTTATTTTATGTTAGTATGGTATCCATTAAAAAAGTGTGTTATAACATGGAACAACATGGAATAACATAAAAAGTGTGTTATAACATGGAATAACATTGATAACATGTTACACCTTGTTATCTATTATCTACATGGAATAACATAGAATAACATAGATAATATGTAAAATATGTTATAGCATTGTCTACATGTTATCCAAATTATCACATGTTACACCATTGTATTCAATGTGTTATATTATTTTGCTAAAAAAATTATCGAAGTATGTCAACATTGGTCCATTTTTAAATTTTTATTATTAGTAACTCATCAGTTTTTACTTTGTTAGAAAAATCATTACGGTTTGAGAGTTATATGTAAAATTCATTTTTCAATGCTCATTTTTACTTTATTATTACATTATCTCTCCTATTTTTAATTATGACTTTATTTTTTTGATATATGTTAAACTCAATTTTATTATAATTTTTTTTGCAAAGAATGCAATGTTGTTTTTTTTGTAGAAAAATACATTACCGTTTAACATGTTACACCATGTTATCCCATATGTTATAATTATTAGCAAAACATGGTATAATATGAAATATCGTAATAATATGTAACATGACAAAAATAAAAACTATAAATTATTTTTTTAATGTAAAAATTATTTTTGTAACATAAAAATAATTTTTGTAATGTAAGGATTATTTTTGTAATGTGGATAACATTTGTAACATAAATTTTGACATGGGATAACATTAAAATTATATTTTATTGTATTTTATAGCAACATAATAATTTTTATTTCAGGAAAAAATTAATTTCATTATAACAATAATAAATTATTATAATATAATGAAATATGATATTTTGTAGAATGAACTATTCACATGTTATAAAATGATATAATATGTTATCTCTGGTATTATATTTATTTTCATTAAAAATTAAATTTTAAAATATGTCACCATTAATCTTTTTTTTTTTTGAGAAAGGACGGGAAACCCTATGATGGGAGTTCCCCGACTACTATAAATTATGTAAAACCAGATTTACAAGGTTCGAGCTACAAGAAAGGAAAGGTTGCAAAAAACTGACTCTATCTACTTGACCCCTACGAACATAGTTAGCAACAACATGTGCTGCCCCATTATCTAAACGATGAAGGTAACTAAAACTACAAGACGAAAACAAAATCTTTAAAGACAGAATGTCTTCTACTATAGAGCCAAGATAGTCCCTTCTCGCCACTGTGTTGTTGCAAGCTTGGACAATCATCATGGAGTCCGATTCCACTTCTACCTTTGTAACCCCTTCTTTGAGCGCCCACATCAGAGCCATCCTCACTGCCAGTGCCTCAGTCATAGCTACATCTTTTCCCGAAGACACCCTCTCCCCCGCCACTCCCATCAGCTTCCCTGTACTGTCCCTCATCACAGCACCTATGCCCGCAGCCCCATCTTCGCCACAAGACCCGTCGACGTTGATTTTGAAGCAGCCAGCAGCCGGCGCACTCCACTTTCTCTCTCGCAGCGTGCGTCCGGGAAGTGCCCTTTGCATGGGCTGCTGCCCCCGCTCGTCGGCTCTTTTCACATACGTCAACGCACAGCGGTAGAAAAAAATATTGTTTGCTTGTCCACTTCTAAAGACACGACAACACCTTCCTCTCCACACCGCCGACATGGCAGCCACAATCTGCGCTTCCTCACACCTCCTCGGCCTCGTCAATGCTTCCTTCATGGTTGCAGCTATGTCCCCATCATTGACAGTGTCTACTCAGTTCCGTATTGGTAGAAGTTCCCATACTTCTGTGGCATTTGGGCACCGGAAAAGCATATGGGGTAGCGTCTCCTTCTCCGCCATGCACAACACACAAGTGCCATCCGGTATACAATGTCTATCAAACAGTCGTCCTTTAGTAGCTAGTCCCCCCGTACAAATCCTCCATAGGAAGTGGGCTGTCTTTGGGCTCCATCCACCATGCCAAATCTTTTTCTACAATTCCTCCCCTTGTGCATTTTTATACCGTCGCGCTTCCGCTTTCCCCATCAAACCCAACCAGTAGGCTGACCGAACTGTGAATTCTCCCGTGTTTGATGGCCACCACATCAACCAATCGCTTGGTCTTCGGGTGCTCAGTTGGATAGCGCCAATCCTCCTAGCATAGCTCTTATTTTAATGTATTTAAAGTATATTTTTATAGAAACACAACAATTTTTATTTCGTAAAAAATTAATATCATTATGATATATCAATAATAAATTGTTATAATAATTTGAAATACGATATTTCACAATATCGTAGCATGAACTATTAACATGTTATAACATGATACAATATGTTATCTTATGTTATATTTATTTCATGTAAAAAAATATTACGAAAGTATGTCAACATTAGTTTTATTTTAAAGTATTTTTTGTTAGTAATCCATTACTTTTTATTTCATTAAAATATTCATTATAGTTTGAGAGTTATAAGCAAAATAAATTTCTCTTTCTTATTTTTTGATTTTTTATAATCACATTATCTAACTTTTTTATATTATAATTTTATTGTAAAGTACTTTTATGAGGGATCCGTTGGTGTTTATTTTGTCAAAAAA
Organism: Alisma plantago-aquatica; assembly: GCA_963693085.1. Lineage (NCBI taxonomy): Eukaryota > Viridiplantae > Streptophyta > Magnoliopsida > Alismatales > Alismataceae > Alisma > Alisma plantago-aquatica. Next base: position 1,309,153,592 of record OY856411.1, on the reverse strand, counting down.
GTCATTACCATTTAAAAGTTATTGACAAAAATGTCTTGATTTTTTTCTCTCTCCTACCGCTACTTTCTCTCTCTTTCCCCTCTCTCCACTCCCCCACCTTCTCACTTTCTCTTCCCTCTCTCCCTCACGTTAGTTTTGCAGCAAAAGTCTGCCACCTTTGGGTTGTGTGTGTCGGGTTGCAGACGTTGGTAAAGGTACGTGTGACATGTGGGCTGAGTTGGTGGAAGTTAGTGTGAATAGTGAGGTATTATTGCAATAGGACAAATGTTCGTTTAATTTGGGATCAAGCTGGATCGTATCTATATCATTTTCCTATCATTTTCTTATCAGAAAACTAAAAAACATGTGAATCTCTTACCTAATCGTCTAATAAACTCAGAAAAAACAATCAATATCAAACCATCACCCAATTCGTCGTTTGCGTGGTCTTTCTTTATTCATACTCTTTCAGTCTCTTATTTAAATCGCAAAAACTGGCATTATGATAAGCGTAGATTCCACAGCAGTAGAGTGTGTAAGTCTTTAAAGTAAGTACCTCACTTTGTTTTCAATCATGGAGAGCATGTCGCCTAAGGTAACAGACGTGGAGGTACTGTATGGTGTTCTGATTAAACCACGAGGCCCGCTCTCTTCTTCTTCCAGCGTTCCATCTCAAACTAACATGCAAAACCTAGTCCCTCTCACTGTCTTCGACCTCGTCAATTACAATCTCCATGTCCCTATTCTCTATGCCTTCCAGCCCCCCATGCCAGATTTCAGAACTTTGGAGGACGCCCTTGCCCAGACCCTCTTCCACTACCCCCACCTTGCCGGTAGCTTTGCGATAGACGACCAGTGGCGGAGCCAGGAAAACTGGATAGGAGGGGCACCATTAAGATGAATGCTTTAAGATCCATACAAGGTAGGGCACCATGAGTAATTTTTACAAAAATCCGTGTCAAATTGGTATCAAATAGTGAGCAACTACAAAATCTGGGTAGGGCACTTGCCTACCCATGCCAAAGTGTGTCTACGCCACTGTAGACGACGTAGGTCGGTCGTGCATCCTGCTGGATGACACTGGTGTCCGCCTAATTGCAACCCAGGTTCCTTCGACACTCACAGACAACCTCCCCCTCGACCCATCATATGATGTAACTAACCTGATCCCACCGATGGTTGGTGCGACGGAGCTCTTCCTGGTCCAACTTAACCGCTTCGCCTGCGGAGGTCTTGTCATCAGCGTAGCTTTTCATCACCGCGTGGCGGACGGCCGGGCCATGAGTGCGTTTCTCGAAGCATGGGCAACAACGGCCCGCGGCAATGATGCTCCGCCGTCATTACCCTTCCACGATAGAGCATCTGTGACGGCGCCCCGGACACGTCCAAGGGTAGACTTCCATCACGACGAGATTGAATTTAAGATGAAGACATCGCCTCTACTGAGAAAATCGTTGAGTAGCAGCGATCCGACCGCCTACCTTTCCGGTATCACCACCATCGGCGTCCATTACTCTAGGGACTTTATCACCAAACTCAAAGCTAAAGCTACTGACGGCGACCACTCTCGCAAGTTCACTACTTTCCAGTGCATGCTCGCCCACATCTGGAAGAAACTCACGGCCGTGCGGGGCCTCTCACCCACCGACTACACTTCCGTTCGGATCGACGTTGACGGCCGCAGCAGGTTGACGACTCCGCCCGTGCCGCAGTCTTACTTTGGTAACCTAGTCCTCTGGGCGTTCCCGAGACTGAAAGCCGAGCAGCTCCTACGCATGAGCTACGCCGAGGTGGCCGGCGTCATCCGCAGAACTGTGATTGCGGTGGATGAGGCTTACTTCCGGTCATTCATTGACTTTGGGGAATCTATGTTGAAGCGTCGAAACGACGAAGAGGGGGAGTTCGTGAGCGCTATTCCAGCTGCTGGGGACGTGTTGTGCCCGGACATGGAGTGCAGCAGCTGGCTCGGGCTGCAATTCGACAAATTGGATTTCGGGAGCGGGGCACCATGCTGCTATTTCCCGCCGTGTTTGCCAGCAGAGGGATTAGCAGTGCTTGTACCGTCTTACGAGGACGATGGAGGCGCCAGTGTGTTCTTGGCAGTGAAGGAGGAGCAGGCCCAGCTCTTCCAGGACATAGCGTACTCCCTAAACAGAAACATATGTGAAAAGGAATTTACCAATTTGACTATTTGAGGCAAGTGTGAATTGTATTTTGAAGAACCAGTGTTTTTGTTTGTAATAATATCATAATAATGTTAGCTACCATAAAATATTAGCAAGTTTTAAATATTAGCAGACATTGCTAGAATTCACCACTTATGATAACGACTTCAGCACGTCATGCGTGCATGAAAGTCGCCGAATGATAAAACCAGGGGCTGGATGGGATGTAAGTGGCTGGCCATTGCAGCTTGGACGTGCTCGGTTTACTTCATCTGGAAGCAGCGCAACAAGAGGCGGCACAACCAACAATCCTTAAGTTCTGCGGAGTGCCGGGACCTGGTGGTCAAAGCCACTAGACGACTTGCGGAGGTGCGAGGATGGAGTTCCACTACCCCGGCCCACATCAGCAGGATGTGGGAGATCCCTTTTGCTGCTTAGCTTTTGTTGTCTTTCTTGTACAAAGCCCATGGGCATAGACGGGGTTTTTGTAGAGTTACCCCCGTATACACATCCCTTTTTGTAGTTACACAGGGAGGGCGGGATGTACCCCACACCGTGCTTATCGGGTGTGCGGCGTGTCCTGTCAGCATGGGTTTCTTAGTTGAGGCTCCTCCTGAGCCTGTTTGACCCGGTGCTTCTCGCACCTTGGGGTCCCTGTACGGGTGGTTCAATCTGAACCTCCTTCATCGTTTTTATTACCCGTCTATCAATATAGACCATTCCGATGAAAGTCGCCGAATGATGTGCCGCTTTACCATAACCTATTAGTTTGCTAGATCAATTAGTCATTGTTAATAGTATTTGTTAATATCATTGGATAAAGCATGCCATTTGATATTGTTTAAATAATTTTTCTCCAAAAAGACATGCAAACACATGAAAATATGAAAAACAATCCACCGAATAATAAATATCGACCGCAGGGAATATTGCCCAATCTTCTTTGGCGGCATTGGAAATTCTAAGTGGCTTGAGTTTGGGAAACAAACTTATATAGCATAGTTTGTCAAAAGTAATTATCAATATAATAATGTTTGTAAAATAATTCTTAAAATAACATATCTATATAAGAAAGTCAGTAGAGGGGGTTGATTGCACGGTTTCTTCATTATCTTTTGTAATTACGGACCGGTTCTTGTGAGTGTATATTATATTTTTGTCTTTGATTTTTTTAAACGTATGTATTATATCAGCATATTCAATTCTATTATATAAGAAAGTTCGCAGATGGGGCTGACTGTAATTTTATCTATTATTTTTTAGAATTACCAAAGTGGTCCCACTACAACAAATATTGCTTTATGCGGCATTCATATATGCCGTGTTTAAGCCAAAATTGTGCCGCTTTTGCACATTTCGGGATTCTTTTCTAGTGTCGTGAACATGCCGTTTAAAAGCATGCCATAAACACTTCTGGCAAATTTTTGAACGCCAGATAAAAACTACAAATCTGGCACGACGTTAGTGCTGTAAATCAGAAAAACCGATGCTGGGGGATGATCATTGTTTAAGTGTCGGACATGACATAAGCGGCACCCCATAGGAGCTAAAAAACTTGTATTTTTGTTGTGCGTGTAGGTGACCTGAAAAATAGACTGATTTTCTATACTGGTAATCATCACAAGCTCTTACAATATTTTATAAAAATTTTATTGACAATTCAGTAATTTCATTATCTGGTAATCTTGCATGTACACTATCCAACGATCCATCTTACATAATTATAAGAATAAATAACAAGTGAGCAATAACTTTTCTCTTTAGATCACGTAATCATACAATATTCAACTTCAATCATTAACACAAAAACAAATAACAAATGTTCCATCTATACAACTTCATGCTTCTGGTTTCTTGTGTCATCTTTCAAATCAGTTAGTGTGTCATCTTTCAAATCAGCTGGCTACTATTCCCTGAAAATTTTGAACATGTCCCTCATGGGCATCGACACCATTGAAGTCAGCATTGTTCATCTTCCTGTTGGTCCTTTTCTTTTATAGAAATATGTGAATCAACACTGGTCGAATGACTCCAACAACTCCTTTAGCAACAACGCCAATTCCTGTACATGAGTTTAGATAATATGAATATATACATATACTTAAAATCACATAAAAGTATGCAAGTATTTAATGTTAACATGCTGCTCTAGGGTACTTGAACTCACACCAAACGTGCTCCAAAGGGAGATAGATGTATAACAAGTAGAAAACGGGGGCATCTAATTTTGCTTTAGTAAAACTGCATCTGAGGAGCCATGACGATAGGAACTTTGATCCACCAAAAGGATTTGAGTAGAGATCAATCCTCAAAATTAGAGAATCTAATACATGAGCCATTAAAAAATTTTAGTCAAGACAAGAAGAGTTTACAACCATTGGACCAAGTCAATGTAAAGGTAGGTACCTACAAATGAAGCATAATTTTTTATGAGCTCCCGATCCGGCCACACCACAACAAGTTGCAGCTTGCAGCCCACTCTTGATCTAAAAATCATTGCTCCCATCAACCCCATTTCTCTAGTTGACTAACTGGCATACTACGACATTCTCTCCCTCTAAATCACCCTTAACCTACAGCACACAGCACCACACACATCCAATAAAAAATTTCAGTCAAGACAAGAAGAGTGTACAACCATCTGACCAAGCCAATGTAAAGGCAGGTACCTAGAAATGAAGCACAATCTTTGATGAGGTCCCGGGCCACCACACCACAAAAAATTGCAGCTTGCAGCCAACTCTTGATCCCAAAATCATTGCTCCTATCAACCCCACTTCTCCAGTGCACTAACTCACATACTACACATTCTCTCCCTCTAAATCACCCCTGACCTCCAGCGCACGATGCCACACACAGCTAATATTCAAATAGGTAATACGTCATCATTTAGATAGATCTAATAGACCAAGAACTTAAAATAGCTAAAAAATCTAAACATTGGGCCAATTACCACTACTCAAATATTCTAAACTAAGCCTTTTAGAAAAGTTTTACATCAGGAGTCATGACGATATAAACTCAAACCATCAATAATTGATCCTCAATGTCAGAGATGATCTATCCAGGAGTCAAGAGAAAAATTGATTCCAGTCAAGAGATAATGTGACCACAAGACCAAAATGATAGAAGGACCGATATCTAGAAAGAAAGAAAAAAGCACAAGTAAAGAAGAGTTAGCTTATACATAATCATACAGAAAAGACCAGTACATAATAGGAAGTGACACGAAACAACTAAAAATTCATTATTAATAGTATAAAGCTATAAAAATAGAACCAATAAGAATGCATTATTATGGCCTCTCTTTGCTTGTATCAACCCCAGCCCGAACCCTTCCCCACTCCCCAACCCAATCACCACCAATAACCCAACCTTGGCCCTATATGGGTTGAGGAGGTGGCGAGTGTTTCCCTCCATCGGGGTCAACACCATCTCCACCTTCCCATACATCGCACCAAAATGTATCACCATGGATAGCATTCCTTATTTTTAATACCATGACCTTAAAATGAATATACTACCCATACATGAGGTTGAGGACTTATAAAAAAGTCTCAATGTACATATAAGTCTAGGCGTTGGCCAAGGCAGTACCTTTGTAATGACCCCTCCTCCCGGTAACCCCAAATTAAGGGAGACCAAGAGGTCAGAGTCGTTATCCCAATAAACAACATCAAAGGTTTGACAAATAATCAATAATAATTATAAAATTCTACCAAACTATACTGAAAGCTGGAATAAAATAAAACTTTGCATACCTTTTCAAAACTTTAGATATGTAATTTCTAGCCACAACTTCAATCTATTCTAACTAATCCTCATTGCACTTTAATTCTTATTTTCATAATATGCCACTTTACTGTTTGTCCTTTTCAATATTGTACCTAAAATACCGACAAACAAAACGTCGGTCCACATAAATGAATATGTCGATATGTGGGGACAACCAAAATTTCACATATATGGCTACCAATCTAAATATCACAATCAAGTTAATTAACAAGCTAATTTACGCTTTCAATGTGACATTCTCCACCGCTTTTTCCCTAACCCTGGAATACCCTCCTTAGGGTTTCTCTTTTGCCATTGACTTAAGGCCACCTTCTCCATCCTAAGCTTGGTGCCTGGGGTCACCTCTCATGGTGCCCATTAGTCATGCAATAAAGGTGACCTTCTCTATCCTGAGTTTGGTGTGTAGGGTCACCTCTCATGGTGCCCATGGGTCTTCCCTCTTGGGGTTGACCTCATTGCCTCATCCATCAGGGTGGCATGTAGGTGCGAGAATACTCACTTATATCATAATTGTGATAATCATAGTGACTTTATGATTTGCAACTATGAACATCCAAACTGATAGGTTGCATTTAATGCGATCAATCATCCGGAAAACCCTTCGGGAAACTAATGTGATTAACCATAATTAACCACATACCTGATCCAGAGCAACTTGATGTCCAAGCACTAATGATAAAGAACAATCAAACAACCAATCAACAACATCCTAAAATTAATGCATAACATCCAAGTGTTATAGTTTATCCAAAACATTCTCAAGATAGACTTGGATTCCACCTTAGGCTTTCTAGGCCACTTTAGGGTTTTATTAGGGTTTTAGCCTCCATAATACTTTTATCTCATTTAACACTCTATTAGTTCACAAACCCAAATTTCAACATCATAAGCCTACTTAAAAGTCAATTAAGTCTATTATTTCCCTTTTACACTAAAATTACCATCTTTATCCTTTTAAGTTATTTCAAGACCATTATACTCAATTATCAACTTTAGTTTCTTTCAAATTGACAACTCATATTTCATATAGTCTAATTCATATATGAACTCTATTTATCCTTAATTCCACATTAATCCACTAGAAATCCCTAATTACTAAATTAAGGGTATTTATCCACAATTTGGAACTTTTATACTAAAAATAGCTTACAACCATCATATCTCAGCTTTATACATGAATTTGGACAATTAAAGCCATTAAGAATCATAATGACTAACATTAGGGTTTCAAGGCCCAATAAAGCTCATTTGTGTACATGGAACCCTTAATTAATCAAATGACGCATAAAGTTCATCCTTTTAGATCTAATGTGTCTTTTTATAATAAATAGGTTAATATCCACTTTAATCATCCATGTAACCCTTCTCAATACATTAATCATCTTAAATTATGGTTTCTTAATCATTAATGCACTAAAGTTGGTAACTTCCACTAATTTTCGAATTACAAGAGGAATTAGGATCTAAATCTATTTTTAATGGATTCCTCACATTTTTCTAAGAAAAATTTATATATTATAAGCATCCATCCGAGCTACCATTAATTAGATACAATTTTTACAAAAATCACTTACTTGGACCAATGAGAGGCTGCTACATCAGCCTTTCCTTGCACTAAATAGCTCAGTCAAAAATATAACAAAAAGACCATATTGCCCTCACATAAGTGGTCGACTCTACACAGCTCGGAGGGGCAAAACTATCCAACGACTATTAGGTTGTCTTTAACCTCTCGACGCCGCTGTTGCCGTCGAGCGCAACCCTTTGCGAGGTCGCCCCCTCCTCCCTAGGGCTTGATGAACACTACCAATCGTCGCCCTAGATTCTTCGTGCCCCCATGCACCCAAGGTGCCTCCCATTTCGTGCCCAACTCGGCTGGTTTCAAGCACGACAGCCTGCTACATGCGACCTCTCTTGTAGTCATGTTGCTGTTGTGCCTAGCTAGGGTGTAGGGACAACCACCGAGCATCTGTATCGCATCGTGGGAGAAACATGCCTCCATCTTAACCCCTCCATATCCCCTCATTTTCTCTAGGGATGCTCTTCCCTCTCATGGCTAGGGTTTGCATGAAAAAGAAGGAGAAGAGAGAGGGATACATGCAACTCTCTT